>JBAMJV010002410.1:0-161130 GCA_037951105.1 Echinarachnius parma | reverse complement strand
ACGCGCTGTCATATTCCAGTATGAAAGAAGACAAAACATGTACAAGAGTTGATAAATACAAGAATGTTTATTTATTGGCGGAATTTCTGCTAAATCTGCTAATATGACATGTATATTGGGAGCATTGTTGATGAAAAGAGGGATGGGCCCATATTCATGAAAGCCCGCTAGCTTAGTTCCTTGCTATAAAGTATATTTTGGATGGCGTGGCTACGAATTAAACACAACATATTTAAGTTTCTAACTAAATTTAACTTAGTGGGTACCTAAAGCTTACCCAGCTAACCCTAGTTGGAGACTAGGAAAACTGTTTGTTGCTCAATAAACTGTGTTTTAAAATACACGTAGCAACGAACTAGGCTAGCGGGGTTTCATGAATATGGGGCCTGCACCTTGCAAAAACAATTGAACAAACTTACTTTCTAGGCAGCAATAATGCAGTTTTTTCCAAGGAGCTTTTCCTTGGGAAAAGGTTGTGTTGGGTCTTTATGTACACAAAAACATTCTTGTCATATAAAACGTACAAGCTAGAATTGATATATTCAAATAAAACATTTACATGATGCATAAAACATTTCTAAAATTTAAAATAATATAAATTAAATCAGTACATTATAATTAACCTCCGTTCCTAGGATTTATTACATCGAGATCGGCGTGTACTCTCTGACGGCGTTCATGATGGTGTGGGCCATCGGGTTCCTGTTCAACGCCTTCATGGTCACAGCTCAGACCAACAGCCCGGTCTGGGACCGGAGTAAAATCTCGTGTAGCTCATCTTGCTGTGTCGGATTGGTGAGTTTAGTCTATGGCTTAAATATAACTTATTCATACTTGAGAAAGTAAACGTCCATGTTGAATGTCCATGTTGAATACCATGAATACCAAAAGTTCCCACGGCCATTGGGTTCCTGTTCAACGCCTTCATGGTCACAGCGCAGACCAACAGCCCGGTCTGGGACCGGAGTAAAATCTCGTGTAGCTCATCTTGCGCTGTGTCGGATTGGTGAGTTTAGTCTATGGCTTAAATATAACTTATTCATACTTGAGAAAGTAAACGTCCATGTTGAAAGTCATGGTTACAGCTTAGACCAACAGCCCGGTCCTGGGGGTCCTGGACCGGAGTAAAATCTCGTGTAGCTCCACTTGCTGGGTCGGATTGGTGAAGATAACTTTTTATTCCCTATAAATCGAGAAGGTAACGTTTTGGGGGCATGTTGAATACCATGAATACCATGAATACCAAAAGATCCCATGGTCATGGTCACAGCTCAGACCAGAGTCTTGTATACACACCTAATCAGGACACTTACTGTGTCGGATTGGTGAGTTTAAACCTGTCTCTGACTTATATCAGTATAATAGCCCAGTGAAATGATGGAATGTGGTTTCTTTATAGCTATCTTAAATATTGGTAAATATATTACTCATTGCGGATATAGTATCGGAAATAATATTGTTCATAGTTTTGATTATCATTCGTTTTGACAATATTATGTTTTAATATATTGAAGAAAACAACTATACTAAAAAAACTGCTTATCTACTCACAAATCGCCAGTATATGATACAATAAGAGTAAGCAGTGGCGGATCTACGGGGGGGGGGGGGGGGTTTAGGGGGTTTAAAACCCCCCCCCCCCCCCCCCTTGGGCTGCCAAGTGAAAATGTATCAGTGAAAAAAGTGAAAAATCACTTACTGGGGTTTAAAATAGCAAAAAAAAATCCCCGCTTCGCGGCTCGTGGACGATGCTCCGCATCGTCATTGGGTCAAACCCCCCCTTAGCAAAAAGCTAGATCCGCCCGTGGTAAGTACAATGATCGTAGAATACCATCATACAGTATTAGAATATTCTTCTTGGGGAACAAATGAACATCGCTATTATCTTTTAACATTAAAAAAAATGTATTTTGACAAATATTTTGTGCTTCTGTTTCGATTCTTTATCTGGCCAGTCTGTGTTCCTGAATAGCGTTGCCATGGTGACGTGGGTAATCCTCGTAGATGCGTCCTTCTTACCTTTAACCAACTATCTATAATATTGATCCAAGTTTTAACTGACATTTATTTATCGTTTACTTATATTCGTGACAATGTTATTTTCCCCCACTTTTTGTTATAATTCATTACCTTACCAGTCTGTGTTCCTGAACACCGTTGCCATGATACTGTGGGTAATCATTGTTGGTGCATCCTTCGTACCTTTCACCTTCTCCTTCATGCTCTCCGAGTACTACTACATGGAATTCAACGGCACTTCTGTCACGCCAACAGTCGATTTCAAATATTACGGTAACTAGCAATATATTCACTCAGGACATAAATAGGATTATTAAACACAATTTTAAAGTTAGGCATGCTGAACAAGTACCATTATAAGAATTATTCAGCCACACCAAAAGTCGATTTCAAAAATGAAAATTATTTCTAACTAAACATATCAATATTGATATTCATATAAAAAATATACTGTTTAACTAAAATTGAGATCGACTTCAGTATAATGATTATCGGAAATTAGCACAGCTTAATAATATAGATTCGGTGATATGTAGCACAGTACACGATTTTACAAATTGTTAAGGTTAAACATACTTATCGAGTATCAGTACATTTAATATGCTGAGCATACTTCAACCACACCGCGTGTCGAAACTACGAGAACTTATTTCCAACATTTATATCATAAGCTATATATATTTGTATTGAATTTATAAAATGCGATGAACAGAAATTCGAGTAATTTAAAGACTTTTGCTTTATACAGTGCGAGTAAAAAAAAACACGAAACCGGACTTTGATAGCTCATAAATCCATAATTTTAAACATATATATGTTTATATTGGTATCACGTTAAAGCTTGGGAAACTGCCTTTAAAATGATACATCATACATATTGATCACTTTACGCTTCATCAAACGCGAACTTGTTATCCAAAGTCATACAAAAACTACCCGTGTCCAAGTTTGCCGTTGTCCTGTTCTAAACACACACACACAAAAGTAAGTCCCCTCTTATCAAAATAGCGTAACTTTTTAACGTAAAAGAGCGAAATAACTTAACAGGATTGTTTCTACACTTATTGACTCACTTCTGTGTGAAAATTATATTTATCCGTCGAGTCATGAATGAGTGAGCACACATTATAGACAAAATTGTCACTTTTCGAAAGTCACAAGAGTCACGTGACTTTTTAAGAGTGACAATTTTGTCTTTATTGTGTGCTCACTCATGCATGAATCGGAGGACCACTTTAATTTTCACACAGATGTTTGTGAATAAGTGCAGAAACAATCCTGCCAAGTTATTTTGCTCAAAACCTTTTTGTTAAAAAGTTACGATATTTTGATTAGGGGGGACTTTTTTTGTTGTGTTTATCATAAATGAATGTGTTTGTTTACCGTTTTTTTCAAAAGAACGTTTCAAGAATATCCTTTGGTAAAACAAAACAAATACGAGCTGGTTGCCAATGTTTTTCATGTTTACCAGTGTGGAAGGGGATCCCTCACTGTCCTCCCATCAGCAGCCCCATTGTTTGGAGGCAGGGGCCCTGAATAGGACATGTTTAGGATGAAGTTATCTTTGAAAATCAAACAACAGATGCAACCATTCACAAAACAAGAACACTGCAAACTTGGCCACGGGTAGTTTTTGCATGCCTTTGGATAATTAGGTCGCGATCGGTGAAGCGTGAAGTGATCAGAGTGTATGATATATAATTTTAATGGTAATTCCCCAAGCTTTAACATGATACCAATATTAACATTTATACCTCTAGATTTGTGGATTTCAAAGTCCGATTTCTTTTTTTTTTACTCGCACTGTATACATATTTTTTCAATATATGATACGGGTGCGGTTCGTTATTCCGAAGGTTCGTTATTCCGAAGGTTCGTTATTCCGAAGGTTCGTTATTCCGAAGGTTCGTTATTCCGATCACGCAAATTTCCTATACCTGAGTGTTCGTTAATCCGAAAATGAAATAGGGTTCGTTAATCCGAACATTTGTTGCATTATTCCGAAGGTTCGTCATTCCGAAGGTTCGTTATTCCGAAGGTCCGTTATTCCGAAGGTTCGTTATTCCGAAGGTTCGTTATTCCGAAGGTTCACTATTCCTAAAATGAAATCGGGTTCGTTATTCCGAAGGTTCGTTATTCCGAAGGTCCGTTATTCCGAGGGTTCGTTATTCCGAAGGTTCGCTATTCCTAAAATGAAATCGGGTTCGTTAATCCGAAAATGAATTTGGGTGTGTTATAATGCTATAATTTCATATAAAGAGATAAAATAAACTTAAATGTTTGATTGGTCTGGCCAAGGGAGGGAAAGGGGGAGGGGTATGCTTAATGCAGGCTGTAAATTAAATAAACAAAACACAAACTATAGTACTATAACAAGCCCGATTTAATTATCGGAATAACGAACCCGATTTTATTTTCGGATCAACGAACCTTCGGAATAACGAACCTTCGGAATAACGAACCTTCGGAATAACGAACCCGATTTTATTTTCGGATCAACGAACCTTCGGAATAACGAACCTTCGGAATAACGAACCTTCGGAATAACGAACCTTCGGAATAACGAACCTTCGGAATAACGAACCTTCGGAATAACGAACCTTCGGAATAACTGAACCTTCGGAATAACGAATCTTCGGAATAACGGACTGTAACCATAGATACGTGGTATAGTTTTCATTCAATCACAAAATATCTTAAATTTAAACAGTACACATTTTCAATTTCTTCTTATTTCATTTAAAGGTTTACGACTTGGCACTTTTGAGGTGGTAGAACTCCAAGACATAGTAAGTATAGACTTTATTGGCGCCAACAAGTTGATTTAAACAACAAGACGTTATTTCCAGTTTCAAACCATATAGTTGTGATAATAATGATGATGACGATGATGTTGATGATTATAATGATGAAGATGATTGTGATGATGATTATCACACAATTATACTAGTATTTCATTGAGTAGTAGGGGGTTTCAGGGACAAACACAGCGTAGGTTTTTCTATAGATCAGCTGCATGATAGAGCACCGGTCTAGTAATATAAAAGCTCTTTGGTAATCCGGAGGTCTCGGGTTTGAATTCCGGAGAAACCCCATTTTCTTTGCTTTTTTTCCATTCAATTATTACATAACATTATAGAAGAAAAACAAGTTGACGAAGAAATGTTCTGATTTTTAGTCATACAAAATATTATTAGTCATATTAAGCGCCGATATCGACATCATCATTTTATTCTTCGAAACAATTATTAATTTTGACTTCGCGTACATTTAATTTCTGAAGCTGGAATATTTACTGTGGTAAGAACACCATAAACACGCAAACGGCAAACGTTGAAATTAGGTATAGTACACAAACGTACATCTTTATAGTTGTTTATTATTATACATGTTTTTAAAATATATTTTTGCTATATCCAAATAATGTTATCGTTTTGCTTTAATCTGTCCTCACCTGTCCAGAGTTATAATCTGATAATCTTCTTCTCATTGGCGTGTGGGGGCGCTGTGCTGGTGACATTTGGATTGGTAAGTATATTATATAATATATGGTTTGTTATCCTTTCCTGTGTAATTAAATTAAATACAGTAATATGTGCTAAATTTAGTAGGTTTACTCCTTAAAGGGGTAAACTATATCTGGCAAAAGCCTATCCAATGAAGTGGAGATTATACTTTACTAAGTCCCCGAATCCTCGGTATAACTTCATTGACGGACAATATTTGCGAAACTAGAACTAAACGAGGGTGAATAAATAAGCATAACAAAGTACATGAATAATCTAGCTGTTTCAATGACAATACCAATAAATACAATCAAAGTCCAAACTAATGTAGCATGCCTTCTAACATAGATCGATCGCGTGCGCTGCATGACCAGTAACTGGCCGCAGAAAAGTGGCTTGGTTTGTCCCGATGATTTGGTTTTGTTTACCGTATTATATACATTATTTTATTGCATTTATGATACGACCACAAAGTCATAACAAGACAGTAAACAAAGGTTGAAGAAAGTATAAAAGACCATCAAAATGGAGATGGGCTGGGCATGTAGCAAGACTTCAGGATAATAGACTTGACATAATAATATCGTTTAACAGGTTGACAACCAAGGAAGGGAAAGGGAAGAGAGGAAGGCAGAAGAAAAGATGGAAATATGAACTTACAGAACGGCCACATGGCCCAGGATAGCTAGAGATAGAAGAGAATGGAAATGTCATGAGGAGGGCTTTGTCCAACGTCTGGATGAACTATGGCCTGATAGATAGATAGATAGATAGATAGATAGATAGATAGATAGATAGATAGATAGATAGATAGATAGATAGATAGATAGATAGATTATGTATTTTCATTCACTGTTATTTTCTACTGTATCTATTCATTAGAGTTATATGAAATTAATTGTATTTGTTTCAATTTAATAATGTCTTAATATTCTTTATTTTATACAGATTTGTTCAATTGCGAGTATGACGAGTAACTGGGCCCGGCTGAGTGTGTGAGGGAAGTGGATATAGGTTCTCCTTCCCCTCCCACCTTTCTGATCCATTCTCTTTGGTTTTCTGTTTTATTTTCTACCTCTTCTATTCATTTTATTTATGCATCTATGTAAATATGACTATGTCATTTTAACAATGTATTTATGATATTATTGATTTATTTAATATATTGTAACTAGGCCCGGCTGAGCGTCAAGAAGAAGACAAGTGGCTAGGTTCTAGGTTCTCTCCCCCCCCCCCCCCCCCCCCCCCCACCACCACCTTTCAGATCAATTTTCTTTTGTTTGTTCTCGTTTTTTTATTCTCCCTCCCCCATAGGTGTGTTCGATCGCGTGTATGACGAGTATTAACTGGGCGCGGCTGAGCGTGGGGGACAAGTGGCTATATGTTCTCCTCCCCCTCCCCACCCCCCCCCCCACCCCCACCACCACTTTTCTAATCCATTTTCTTTTGTTTGTTCTCGTTTATTTTCTACTTTCATGTAATTGTAATATATGTATTATATTCATATTCTCCCTCCCCCATAGGTGTGTTCGATCGCGTGTATGACGAGTATTAACTGGGCGCGGCTGAGCGTGGGGGACAAGTGGCTATATGTTCTCCTCCCCCTCCCCACCCCCCCCCCCACCCCCACCACCACTTTTCTAATCCATTTTCTTTTGTTTGTTCTCGTTTATTTTCTACTTTCATGTAATTGTAATATATGTATTATATTCATATTCTCTCTCCCCTATAGGTGTGTTCGATCGCGTGTATGACGAGTAACTGGGCGCGGCTGAGCGTGGGGGACAAGTGGCTATAGGTTCTCCTCCCCCTCCCTACCCCCCCCCCCCCCCCCCACCACCACCACTTTTCTAATCCATTTTCTTTTGTTTGTTCTCGTTTATTTTCTACTTTCATGTAAATATGACTATGTATTATATTCATATTCTCCCTCTCCTATAGGTGTGTTCGATCGCGTGTATGACGAGTAACTGGGCGCGGATGAGCGTGGGGGACAAGTGGCTATAGGTTCTCCTCCCCCTCCCCCCCCCCCACAGGTTCTCCTCCCCCTCCCCACCCCCCCCCCCCCCACCACCACTTTTCTAATCCATTTTCTTTTGTTTTTTCTCGTTTATTTTCTACTTTAATGTAAATATAATATATGTAATATATTCATATTCTCTCCCTCCCCTATAGGTGTGTTCGATCGCGTGTATGACGAGTAACTGGGCGCGGCTGAGCGTGGGGGACAAGTGGCTATAGGTTCTCCTCCCCCTCCCTACCCCCCCCCCCTCCCCCCCCCCCCCCCCCCACTAACACTTTTCTAATCCATTTTCTTTTGTTTGTTCTCGTTTATTTTCTACTTTCATGTAATTATGACTATGTATTCCCTCCCCTATAGGTGTGTTCGATCGCGTGTATGACGAGTAACTGGCGCGGCTGAGCGTGGGGGACAAGTGGCTATAGGTTCTCCTCCCCCTCCCTACACCCCCCCCCTCCCCCCCCCCCCCCACTAACACTTTTCTAATCCATTTTCTTTTGTTTGTTCTCGTTTATTTTCTACTTTCATGTAATTGTAATATGTATTATATTCATATTCTCCCTCCCCTATAGGTGTGTTCGATCGCGTGTATGACGAGTAACTGGGCGCGGCTGAGCGTGGGGGACAAGTGGCTATAGGTTCTCCTCCCCCTCCCTACCCCCCCCCCCCCCCTCCCCCCCCCCTCCCCCCCCCCCCCCCCACTAACACTTTTCTAATCCATTTTCTTTTGTTTGTTCTCGTTTATTTCTACTTTCATGTAATTGTAATATGTATTATATTCATATTCTCCCTCCCCTATAGGTGTGTTCGATCGCGTGTATGACGAGTAACTGGGCGCGGCTGAGCGTGGGGGACAAGTGGCTATAGGTTCTCCTCCCCCTCCCTACCCCCCCCCCTCCCCCCCCCCCCCCCCCACTAACACTTTTCTAATCCATTTTCTTTTGTTTGTTCTCGTTTATTTTCTACTTTCATGTAATTGTAATATGTATTATATTCATATTCTCCCTCCCCTATAGGTGTGTTCGATCGCATGTATGACGAGTAACTGGGCGCGGCTGAGCGTGGGGGACAAGTGGACGGGGTACGCGGATAAGAGGAATCAAGAGGAGACTGAACTCAGACAGATAAACACGCACAAGTCATCGGAGCAACTCGCCAGCAGCTTGTACTACTAAATAATAACTGTATACACTCACATAATCTCTGTACCCATATATCTTGTTGCAACTCACAAAGAGCCTAAATCTTTTGTACAACTTTAACACAAAGAGCTTGTATGGACTCCTATAGCCTAAATATTGTGTACAACTCACAAATAGCTTGTATGGACCCGTAGCCTGAATCTTTTGTGCAACTCGTAAAGAGCTGGTACTTTTAAATTAATATACAAAAAAAATATGTAGAACAAATTACTCGCAAAGAGTTTGTATTATAGTAAACTGTACACTCTTCACAGATTTATAACTCATACAACTTTGGTACAACTCAAGAACGTGTAGTTCTAGATCAAGATTGGTGAAGTGATTTACACCAATATCTGGGGGAGCATGTATATAAATATAGAAGTTCGAAAAGGCGCTAAATCCACTTTCCACAAGATCAAACTAGTCAAAATATGGAACGTTCTTTTTCCCATAGGTATAATTATGTACAAAGCTGGACAAAGAAACCGTTTTTTCTCTAAAGTTGAAAAGTTGATTTAGCGCCTTTTGGAATTAAGCTATTAAAAAGAATTATGACTTAATTTACAGATGTATACACCAATACTACTTTGGAACAGTTTGCAAAGAAAACGTGTCTGCGATATAATAAGTATACAAATGCGACTATCTGCGATACGGTCTGCGATTCGTTGCGATTACCTGCGAATTATTCAAGCAGTTCAAAATGTAGACACTCCTGCCACAAGTCGCTCTTAAAACGTGCGATAGTCTGCATTACCCTGCGAGCGTCAGCGATTGGATTCCCCGCACGATTGAAAAAGTCGTAGGCAATCGCAAACAATCTTAGTGCTTTTATCGCATGTGTTGAGTGATACGATAATACTGACCGTCCACTGATGAAACCAGGGTATAACGAAAGTATTTCCAGTTCGAAGAAATTAAATTAAGTTTTCTCTTCAGATTATTAAGTGCCTTATTCACTTTCTTGTTATCCACTTTTCACTGTTCTAAATTTGTATAAAATCTTTTATCAAACGTAATTGTTGATTTTTACTAGAATAAATACGTTTATATTATTAATAATTTGTTCGTTTCAATTGTACATTGCAATTGGTGTGTTGCTATTTTACATTAACAAAACATGAATGCCGTTTTAATTTTATATACAGATAGTATACGAATTTATAGTAATTCTATTACACACTATTTAGTTATCTATGTTTTCAAAATGTTCATGTTTTCGTTGGTGAATCGTTTTCAAATGTTAAATTTCACATTCATATACAAATTAATGATACAATTTGACATAATAATTGGTTCTGGTTATAACTAATGCTTCATACATGAATATGAATAATGAGAATATGAGAGTATAACTGAGTAGCACGACCCAACGTTCTGCTAAAATATATGTATGTACGTGTACCACACATTAACATTGGTGTTTGTCTAGGGGTGTTTGTGTTTTGTTCTAAGAAAGCGGTCATAACTAACAAATAAACAAAAGTTGTTTTAAAGATATTTGTTAGTATTATATACATAAACATCGCTTGTTCATATTTATTCAAGTTTGTATAAGATGAAGTCAATCTTCACCAGATGTTTGTTTACTTTGTGAAATTGTATGAGTATGTACATTTAATATGTCTTTTGTTTTTATCCAATTAACATTTTGAAAATCAATCGAAATATACTTATAAAGGTATTTTAGGTTTACGCACTATGTTCTAAGTTGTTACCTTAGTATGAATCAATGTGTACAACTCAATAAACAAACACGAAACTTGTAAATATTATATCACGTTGTCTATATTTTTTGTAATCCTTATTCGACTAATTCGATGCCGTGTCTGATCTGTTATAATGTGTTCAGTTAAAGGGGCCCTGCAACCCAAATACATGTTGACCTCTGTTCATCTGTATTAGTGTACACATTCAATATTTGTAAACGGTTTGACCCAAATATATTTTGTATATTTTTAAACATTTTATCATTTATTTGTCTTCATGTTGCTAAGCCCCACCTCCTGAAAAACCCTCCAGAGCAAATTCTATTGTTGACCTGCAGTGACATCATTTGTCAATCACTGGTCAGCTACCATGAGATTAACAAAAGATGAAAGTACAAAAAGAACATCCACACAAAAGCATGCCCTGCATACCTCCATGCAATAGCTTAGACAGTGCTTTTCTTCAGACATAGCAACAGCTATTGTAATTGAAGTTGTGTGAGTTGGTATTCTATTCAACCGTGTGATGCTATTGTGATTAGCCTAATCTGTGGATGTTCTTTTTGTACTTTCATCTTCTGTTAATCTCATGGTAGCTGACCAGTGATTGACAAATGATGTCACTGCAGGTCAACAATAGAATTTGCTCTGGAGGGTTTTTTAGGAGGTGGGGCTTAGCAACATGAAGACAAATACATTTTGATAAAATGTTTAAACATATACAAAACATATTTGGGTCAAACCGTTTACAAATATTGAATGTGTACACTAATACAGATGAACAGAGGTCAACATGCATTTGGGTTGCAGGGCCCCTTTAAACATGTATAACCTATTCATTTCGATAATTCAGTGGGGGCTCTTCTCTATCGCGGAATAGAACTGCAGACCACTCGAGTGTACAATTATAAATCAGCGCGCCCTCAATCCAAACACCCTCTAATTCACTTGCTCTGGATACTGACTCTATCGGACCCACCTCCAGTATATTATACGGAGTATTGGAAAGAATTGTTTAACCAAATAATATCATAATAGATTGAAATGTCTTTTCATTCATGTATTAACATATTAATGGCTATAGAGGAAATCCGTATAGCATGTATCATGACGCACTCTGGGCAAAGAAATGCAACTGCCCATGACACCCAACCAACGTTGATCTGGCAAAACTGTTGAATTCGTACTCGCGCCCTCTACCGGTATAACAAACGAAATCGGGTATCATTTTATCCACCTGTAACATTATTATGACGGTCTGAATTCAACTTTTACAAAATCACAAGCAAGTCCGCTTTTTAAAGTTATATAGAAACACTAAACAGACAATAACGTGGCCATGTAGGATGTGCTTATGTGCGTGTTTGTTTGTGAGAATGTGTGTGTGTGTGTGTACATGCGTGTTTTTGTTGTTGACGTGACTTGTGTAGGTCAACCAAATAGACATGATAGATGAAGATATTCAAGGATGTGTGGGTTTATTTTACGTAGGTCCATGGTGGCCATCTGGTAAAATTTTTGCGAAATGTGAATGAAAACTACAACAAAAATGTGTAATGTATGTAGAGAAGACGCAATATACTCAAAGGATTTAACAAATTACATGTACATGAGAGGAACATTCTGTGATATTCCCTCCAACACCAGTAAAAGGGATAGTTGAGTTTTGGTAAAGAGAGTACAGTTTTGGTCAAACTGAATTTTAGTAACCAAAAGCTGCATCATTACATTACAAACTAATAGTTATAACTCCACATGCTCGAAAGGAATACAAACAATTACAAACGACTAAGTAAAAAGCCTGTTATCATTTTAAAAAAGAGCCATTAAAACTCAAGAGGGCGCTCTCTAAAAAGTAATTGGTTTCAACTATTTTAAATAAAATATTATGCATGTGATGTTTTGTTGAAATAGTGATTAGATAGAGAGATAATCAACAATTATTTAAAAACTTCTTTTGTAAATTTTTGAAAAGAGGAAGCATTTTAAACAAAATGTAACGGCTGGTTCAAAATTATCAAATATTTGTGGGGCCCCACAATTACAAATGGTTATGTTTTTGGATATTTCAGCCGTTTCTGAACCGATTTTGATCAAATAAAGTTTATTCTGTCATTAAAATTGTATGCTCTTTCAAATTTGACACTCAGTTTTTCATTTTCTCACAAAAAATTTTTGTGTGTAGCGCCCTCTATACCAAAACTCAACTATCCCTTTAACATCTCTTGAATATATGCGCTTAGAATTACTATAAATGTAATCTAATATTGTATTGTTATCACATTTCTATCTTTCGGCTGTTTATTGAACGAATTGCAGAATGTTTCTAATTTCAAAACCTTTATAAAATTATATTTACTAATTTCAAACTCTATTAATATGCATTTTTAATGTCTTTACCCCTTTCTTTTTTTCTGAAAAGTTATAAAGATAATAATTATATCAAAACCAGTTGCGATTGGATACCAGTTTAAAACAGACGAATATTACAATTGATTAACACTGTTGGAACAAAAATATGTGTAAAGGCCTAAGATACCTTTTACAATAAATTGTATTACGTTAGATGCCTTAAACATCTGATTTTGCAGACGAAGGGTTTACATGCAAACAAAATATAAAATACTTTTTACAAATTCGAGATAATTGGGATCAAACCTGATGAAAAGCAATGAGAATAATAAGAAAATGTGTGTTCCTTACTCATATCTTCATAAATATACCTTGATACAGGGGCCGCGGAACCGGGGGGGGGGGGGGGGCAGCCCCCCCCCCCCCCCGCCCACCTTTTTGGCTTAAAACAAAGAAATACATATGCATACAAATCATAAAATATATAACAGTTCAAATTTGGTCAGCCCTCCACTTTCAAAACCTTTCCGCGGCCCCGGTGTCTGGTGATATGCAATGAAGAAGGTATATCATTAAACAAATTAGAACATATTGTGTTATAAAATAATATAATTATGATCTTCATCTTAAAAATTCCAAAAACGGCACTTATTGGTTCTTGCATTATAAAGTCGTCATACGCTCCCGATTCACATCTATTGAATTATCCGCCTCGCCACCGAGGTCAGATTTGCCGCTATGTAGAACCGTGTGGGATACAATCATGCATTGGAAGGGTTAATGACAATGATTTTGAGTAGGATAGGCGTAATAAACTTTTAAACGCACGGTCGGCGTTCGATTTTTTTCTTTTACTCGTAGTTTTTTATCCAGTCAATGGTTTGTCCTTACGGGTGCGGAGTATATTCCCTTCACAAAAGATAAATGAAATGGAGAGAGAGAAAAAAGAGTGATTTAAAGCTCCCTTTTTGTTCGGAGGAGAAGGCGAGACGGGCTATGAGAGCAAACCGTTCCAGGCGAGTGAGCGTTCACAGTGTAATCAAACACGCGGCCTATTCATATGCACCCACACTTTGTTGTGATGCTGTATGGGCGAGCGAATAAATGCTTGCACACATAACACGTTGTATGCGCTGACTAGCTCAATATAAATGTACATACAACCACTCACATGTATGCAGCTAGCTGGGTGCGATAGGCTCCCAGTCTCATCACTGATTTTACCCATTAGGTCTCTCACTGCGGCCGAGTACGGGCACATCTCCTGGATATATGACTACTACTCTAGCAGACAGCTTTCACCGTATGACATCAGTACACTTCAACTATAGGGCGTCGAGGATTATAAAGTAATCTGCGCGTCTGATTTGTGACATACGGATTTATACCACCGCTTTTTGGGCTCTCCATTCCTCTTGGATTATTAATCTAGGTCTCAACTTTTTTTTGGATCTTGGGAATTCCAGCTGCCAGTGGCTAATCATCAACGATGGCAGGTAAGTTATCAACGAATGTTTTGTTTTTGCTCCGTGATTCCCCTCTTCCACCCCTTGCAACATCCGACTGCATGAATGCGTGATGATGATGCGAGATTGATGAGGGATGGTAACTGTGTAACAGGTTGGACTTCCGAAACTTCGTCGCGCCGAACGAAAAACTTGTTATCATTGCAATAATTCATGGGGAGTATGTATACTTTAGTTGCAATTCTACCGCTGAATGCATGAAGAAAGACACCGAATTGCAAATTGAATTACCAACATTTGACTCTTTTCGTTTGTTGACAATAGGGTTAATACAAACTTGTTTTGTGTGTGTTTGGAAATGAGGTGGCGCCGCGGGGGAAGGGTGTTGCGTATGCTGTGTATTATTATGCTGAACGCGATGTAATGTTGCGTGTGTGTGTTTTGGGTGTTTATGCGTGTAATTGGGGATGGTTAGCATGTTGTATTGCAAAATTGTGTGTTATGCTAATATTAATAACCATGTATTACTTTATATATTGTTTGGATATTTGTTGTTTTTATGCGTGTTATTGGTGATGGTGAAACATTTAATGTTAAAATTGTGTTTTTTGTTTAGTAAGAATGTATGCACTATTTACAATTAACAAATGGTAACTTAAGTGTTTCTAGTAAACATTTGCAAACTATAGCATTAGGATGTGTATCGATATGTGTATCGATGTTTTTAGCATTTTGAAGAAAAAAACACATATGTTTTGGAAAATTCTTTTGTCTGCATTTATAATAATAGGATATATAGTACCTGTTGTTATTTAGAAACAAAACTAATTATTGACTTGTCAAATAATGCTCTTTGCATTTATTGTCAAAAAGGAACTGATAATTTTTAAGTTGGTGTAAGAATGGAAAATGTGTCAATAACCATGATTAGCATTATAATAGGTTCGATGTATTAGCGCCTACAATGCCAACGCACAAACACTGTGTGCACCAACCCAAGTCCCTAGGGAGCATTCCTCCCTATCCGTTCATGGGCATTGAGAAACCCATTCGCACGATGGAGATGCTATTTCTCGTATGTGAACCTCATTATTTTGTCATTTAGGGGAAACGTACATTTGCACGATTTTTATTTCCATTTATTGACATTATTATTTTGTGTGCATTTTACATTTTGCGATATGAATTGAAGATGAGTTGAATACAGTATATGCATATTATGTGTCAGTGTATGTGCTATATCATGTAATAATTATCTTGAAAGAGCAATGAGCGGCAGAGGGATAATAATAATGGTGCATTTTTCTTCAATATTGGTATATGCGTTTGCCATTCAGGGAATCATTGACAATACATAATAATTAATAAGCATGTATTGTTCGTACTTTCAAGGAAAATAAAAGATGATGATAGATAATATAGTACAATTGTGTAAGCAATTGGTGATGATGATGGTGATGATGATGGTGATGATGATGTTGATGATGCAGTTTTCTCCTCTCTCTCTACGGTAGCTGCATTTGATGATAGCTCTTTCTGTCCATGTACGGGAGCTGCGTGCGTTATTGAGATGAAGAGGATGTGATGCGAGGCCTAGGATGGTGGGTGTGCCCGTTGCTGTGAATAATATATGGCGCTTGTTAAATATTCACAGCCCGACCCTGGCTGGCTCGCGCTCTCAGAGCAAACCCTGGGAATTATATTGCTCTCACCCAGCTCGTATTTTTGTTTCTTTTCCTTTTCATTGGATTGTTTCAGCTCCTGCATGCTCATGCCTTTCCCATCTGTGTTTTCCTCTCTATTATATCTTTATTAACGGATTCCCTGCTCGTCTTTACCCATATACCTTTTGTTAAGTATTTGTTCATACATGTGAATTGATTTATGCCTAATTGTCTTGTTCATCCCAATTCTCCCTCTAATAGTTTTCTTTGATGGAAATTTTGATGGAAGTTTTGATAATACTGGAAGTTATTTGACAGGAAAGAATTATATTGTTTATGTCATGTATGCAATATTTCGTCATTATACAGACTTTGTAAAGCTCTAAGAATATGATTGCTTGACATCATATTAAAATATGTATGCATACAGTGAACTTGTAACTACATTTTATATAGTTCAATTATAAATGGTACGAAGTAATCATGTGAACATGACTATGTACCAGCACAAAATATGAATATCTACTCAGTATTGTACAAGTATGGGTCATATTCCGTGCACGAGCAACATCGCCCACAATATACAGACAATTTAGGCTCACTCCCTCACCACTCACACTCCAATTATGCATTCATCTGTTCAAGATTATATATTCAATCTGTTCTCTATATCACTGGCTGACTCACGTCTAAACCTTGTCACTTTTCATTCGCGCCAAAATAAAAAGGCAAAGTCAGACGAATCAATGCATGTCTCAGAAAATGTGCGGCCACGAGAAAATCATCAATTTTGGGAGACGGGCAGACGGGGTGCGACATTCATTTAAAATTATCATTCATGCCAAAAAGTACAAACATAATATTATCTTAGCAAAAGAAAATGAAAAAAAAAAACAGGAGAAAATAATCATTTTCGGGCGCAGTGTGCGATATTCTAATTTCAACTTATATCATTCATGCCAAGAAAGTACAGATCTAAATATCTTAGATAAAGAAAATGACAACAAATGTCTGAAGAGAATATGTTTGATGATTTTGTGGCAGAGACAAGAAGACAATCGTGCCATTCGAGAAAAGGAGGGCGACATTCATGTTTAATAAGTGGAAAATTCAATAACATTTGTGCGACTAATTCACATCGACATTTCCATGGGATTACAATTAAAACTGACTATGTGTATGCATCATGCAGTCTGCAGGCTTAGTCCGTAATACGTTATCAATAATATATTCTCGACTTCGACACTTTGGTGATTTTATATTTTTCTCTTTTTAGCAGGCTGGTCCAATAATATCGTCACTGTCGCGTTATTGCATTTTATTGTCTATGAATTGAACCAAATCAATTCATTGTTAGAAACACATCCTACTCTATGTTTTTTTCCCCTTCAAATCTGTAGTCGTCGTTTACATGATGGGCAAATTATATTCATAAGACGTTTTAGATTATTAATGAGCACATCGCTATTCGACTATTCAACCCTTCCCACTTTCCAGTAGCGCAGTGTGGGATTACAGATTGGAGGGGGTGGGCACACTTTATACATTTCTTTATTACTTATAATTGAATTTGTATTGTTTAGTTTTAACTCGCTCTAGTTTACGACTACATACATTTTTAGTGATAATATCTTGCCTCCTTCAGTTATGACTTAGTATCAATTTCATAGCCTCATATGCGATAAAATTTGACAAATGCATACCGGAAATCCGTACTTGATCATCTATCAATGTAAAACTAAGTCCTCCAGATGTCATATGGAGCTTAATAGATACAATCACATTCGTGAAGTCTCTCAACAAGTGGCCAGTTGCATTGGTGCAGCGAGACCGTGAGATTCAAGAGGGGTGGGGCATAATATAATGGATATATACATCATTAATTAATATGAGGGGCGTAATGCACATTGGATATCAAATGCATCAACATGTGTCATTTAAAGTTAATTATTATGCTGTATATTTTGTATTGATTGTCAGTTGTCTTAATGTTAAAACAAATGGGGTGGGTAACACTGGGTATGGGCGGGGGGAGGGGGGGGGGGGCGGCGGAGGCGCATTATCAGCTATGCATCTATATGCTGGCTGTACGCCACTGAATTTAGAGCAGGATGTTGTAGGCATTATATTATGCTGTATCTTATCTCCGTATAGCTCTTGCCAATTGATTATGATCATTTAATCGTGGAAATAAGATTGTGACATGTTTGCTTGTGTTATAACATATATAATAATAATATTTTTTCATCATTTCGGGGCATCTATAGATATTCTGTAAGCGCCTATTTCTGTATCATAGCCTAAGGTTTGTACATTGTCGTTATCCTTTTGTAGAATTTAAACAACGGGATGGGTGGGGTGGTGGGCTAGGGGGCTAAAGTCTCCCTTCCCTTGAATTTAAAACGATTCATATTCGGAAAAAAATTACCTCATACTAAGGCAAGTGTATCACATTTTGGTGACAGATCAGTTTTTTCCGGGATAAATCTATCAGATCTATATATATAACAACATAAGCGAAGACAAAAGTAGACAACTTTCAGCTGAAATATTATCACCAATTAAAATATATCAAGCTGTTAGACCCCCAGTTCACAGATTCAATTAACAGCATTCAGAGAAGGTGGTTGGGGGGGGGGGGGGGGGGGGGATACCCCCGGTTTTGAACTAGGTGTCAACGCGAAGCTCCATTCATATGCATCCCCCAGTCTATTTAAACATGTCTGATTGTCAGCGGAGACCATGGTTTCCCGTGGCTGATGGCGACGGCTATGGCGGATGGAAGTCCAAGGAGTTGTGGTTTAGGGGAGGATACCCCCGGGTTTTGAACTAGGTGTCAACGCGAAGCTCCATTCATATGCATCCCCCAGTCTATTTAAACATGTCTGATTGTCAGCGGAGACCATGGTTTCCCGTGGCTGATGGCGACGGCTATGGCGGATGGAAGTCCAAGGAGTTGTGGTTTAGGGGAGGTATATAGGTTTGTTTGTCCCAGGCGATTGTTTGGATGTCCAAAGCAATGTCCCTACTTTTTGTTCTAGACATAAAAGAACATTGATTCATAACAGGTTGTTCAGCGTCTATTGCGTATAGCCGAGCAAAGAGCTTATAATATGATAATAAAACAATATTTATACAAAAAACAACGAGATAAAAAATATAAAAAACGAGACAGAGCATTATATAGATATCTACAAAATTAAGGGTGAAATAAAGATACAAACATACGTCAGTGTCATTGATATAATTAACACATGAGAGTTTGAATATCGTATAATCAATGCACATGGTTGACTGACCCTTTGAAATATCAATATACTTTGATAATAATTGCACTTTCATAAATTATGTATTGTTTAATAATGCAAAATTAATCAAGACATTTGTCTGTAAGATCTTTGTAGCAGACATATATTTGTGATTGTCCATGATGTAAATTGTACATGCAAGATTTACGGCAATTGAATGGCTTAGAGAGGAATAATGAGAAATTAGGTTAATTATATTCATTACGTGCCATGCACTCATTGCATTTAATCTCATCGCAATGTGATTGATACATAATCCAACCCCTTCACAATTAGCCGAGGAATGCGATCGATAACAACATTTACACGAACAATGCGATGAACATACTTCAAAGCATTTATGAACGTCTAATTTGAATTCATTATCGGTTCCCATACCGGTACCTATACCGCCGTGCTTAGAATCGATTATCGGTCGAACGGAAGGTGAACGGGTACACCATAATATTTGGAGCATAAACAATAGGATGGGTACCTGGATCCGCGCTATATATTATCAGAATGGGTATTTTGTTCATAGAGGATGTTTTTTGCGGTTAAAATATCACGAAAATTGCGGCAGTTCAAAGGAAAACGTTGAGATGAGATGATAAATTACAAATACCATTTCTAAATTAGATCAACGTTGATTAGTTTGAGGAAAAACGATCCATAACATCGATGAATATTATGGTTTAAATTATATTTGTGAAACTAAAACGACAGTCAATGTAAATATTTTGTTTTGCTACACTGAATAAGTTCAATAAGATATAGACATGTAGGCTATTTTATCATCACCATCATCATCATCACCACCATCAAAATCATGATTATTCTCATCATCACCACCACCATCATCATCATCATCATCATCATCATCATCATCATCATCATCATCATCATCATCACATTATGTTTTGAATATTATGTACACGAGAAATGGAAAACTAAGAAATATATAGAAGAAAATAAGGTTCCCTTTAAGAGGAGCTTAAGGAGGAATATAATATGTTTAATATTTTGTAAGTATACTTCTCGTGTGTACTCTCGAGAAGCAGAGATCACATCACTGTCTTGAACTATTGAACTTGTTAAGAGAAATATTTGTAGACTGATAGCGAATATGGGTCAGATATTCAGTTGTTTGACTATACACCAATCTAGGTGATATGTTCAGGTTTGGTAATTGGCTGTTTGGGGCTAACTGACATTATTGGACATGAGACATATAATTTGGTTAGAACTATGAGGAATATAATAATGGGCTACACAATCACATCTCGTGTTGGCCGGGTGTTGGCGGAGATGCGGGGTTCACTTGAACTATTGAACTTGTGACGAGAGATATAGATTATAGATGTCGAAATTATGTGTCGGGTATTCAGTTGTTTTGACGCTAAAAAATCAATTTTGGTGAGGAGTTCAGATTCGAAATTAATCCGTTTGGAGCTAAATTACATTTCGGACATTCATAACATTGGAGACAATAATTTGGTTATATAAGATTTGGCATATAATAATGTACATTTGTATAGCGCAAATTGCAAATATCCTCTAAGCGCTTAAACATAGTAACATGAAATTAACCAAACTATAAGTAATATGGTATATAAACAAACATATAAACAAAAAATTAATGATCACAAAAGGCAAAATTAAACAAATGAGTTTTCAACCTAGACTTAATTGTATCACCATTGTGAGAAGTGCGAATATTGAGGGGAAGATTATTCCATAAGAAAGAAGCAGGATAAAAAAAGGATGTTTGGTGTTGGCGACATAGGCGCCGGAAGTGGGGGGGCAGGGGGGGCGGCCGCCCCCCCAATCCAAAAAGTGGGGGGGCAAAACGCGTTTTTGCCCCCCCAAAAAGCCCCCCCCCCCCCTCAAAAAAAAAGGAAGAAAAAAGAAAGAAAGAAAGGAAAAGGAAAATTTTAATTCTAACGTTTAAAAACTGAGATAATCATCCATTTAAAAATTTCGCTGCGCGCTTCGCGCGCAAACAAATTATCTCAGTTTGTTGTGTAACTTGTATTTGGTACGTCTGGGGTGGGTTTTTCTGTACCAGTCCACGTACTTCCTGTGTAGGCTGTTATTGCTCTGCTGTTTGTGTGACGTGCACCAAATCGCACCATTACAAGTAAATAAATGCAAACTCTTCCCCGTGGGAGGGGGATACCCCTCCCAAACCCTCCTCCTCTGGCTCCTCTGCCCCTCATCTGCCCCAGCCCTCTGTCGCTTCGCTCCCTCGGGACTCATTTTTAGTTGTAAGCTATGATGTTGGATCATACAAATGTGGCATATGGTTTTTGTTTTTATGCCCCAGATTGCACCATTTCAAGTATAAAAATGCAAAATCTTCCCCGTGGGAGGGGGATACCCCCTCCCAAACCCTCCCCTCTGGCTCTGCCCCAGCCCTCGGTCGCTTCGCTCCCTCGGGACTCATTTTTAGCTGAAAGTTATGATGTTGGATCATACAAATGTGGCATATGGTTTATGTTTTTATGCCCCAGATTGCACCATTTCAAGTATAAAAATGCAAAATCTTCCCCGTGGGAGGGGGATACCCCCTCCCAAACCCTCCCCCTCTGGCTCTGCCCCAGCCCTCGGTCGCTTCGCTCCCTCAGGACTCATTTTTAGCTGAAAGTTATGATGTTGGATCATACAAATGTGGCATATGGTTTATGTTTTTTATGCCCCAGATTGCACCATTTCAAGTATAAAAATGCAAAATCTTCCCCGTGGGAGGGGGATACCCCCTCCCAAACCCTTCTCTCTGGCTCTGCCCAAGCCCTCGGTCGCTTCGCTCCCTCAGGACTCATTTTTAGCTGTAAGCTATGATGTTGGATCATACAAATGTGGCATATGGTTTATGTTTTTTATGCCCCAGATTGCATTATTTCAAGTATAAAAATGCAAAATCTTCCCCGTGGGAGGGGGATACCCCCTCCCAAACCCTACTCCCCCCCCCTCTGGCTCTTCCACAGCCCTCGGTCGTTTTCGCTCCCTCGGGACTCATTTTTGGCTGTAAGCTATGTTGTTGGTTCATGTTTTTATGCACCAGATTGCACAATTTCAAGTCCAAAAATGCAAAAGCTCCCTTGAACGTGTGTGGGGGGGGGGGGGGGGGGGGGGGGGATTGGCAACCATGTGAGTGTGGTCGGGCATGAGCCCCTAAACATATAAATCGTGAGCCCCCTTCGGGTTTTGCCCCCCCAATCCAAAACTGCTTCCGGCGCGCCTGGTTGGCGAAGATGCGAGATTCACCTGAATTATTGAACTCGTGAAGAGATATAAAATAGCAGAATTATAGGGTCAAGTATTTAGTTGTTTGATGCCATAACTAATTTGGGTGAGAAGTTCAGGCTATGTATGTATCCGTTTGGAGCTAAATGTAAATGACAGATCTTGTACATGGAAGACACATTGAGCATGGGTTGTATTTTGAAATCTACGTCTTATTACATCTCGTGTTTAGTGGAGGATGGTGAAGATGCGGGGTTCACTTGAACTTTTGAACTTGTTTAGATCAGTCGTTTGACGCTTTAACCTACATAATGCTGCAACCAATCTGGATGAGAAGTTCAGATTTGTTTTGGGCCTTTTTGAGCGAAGTAACAGATTTCGGACATAACATGGAAGATATATAATTTGTTTGTACTGTGAAGTATACAATGATTGTTGCTATATATCTCGCGTGTGATAGAGGGCTGCGGAGATGCGTATTTCACTTGAACTTCTGAACTTGTCTAAAATTATGGGTTAGGTATTCGGTTGTTTAACGTTATAACACTTTTGGGTGAGAAGTTCAGATTTGGTATTTGATTGTTTATACCTAAATGACAGATACGGGCGAGTAGGCCTGTAGTAGTTCAACAATTCTCCGCACCCTACCGCGACGTTATTGAAAGGTTACCATGGTTATTTACAGGGATAGTTGAGTTTTGGTATAGAGGGCGCTTCGCAAAATATTTTTTTTGTGAGATAATGAAAAACTGAGTGTAAAATTTGAAAGAGCATACAATTTTAATGACAGAATAAACTTTATTTGATCAAAATCGGTTCGGAAATGGCCATTTGTAATACAAGTAGGGCCCCACATTTATTAGATAATTTTGAACCAGCCGTTAACATTTTTTTAAAATGCTTCCCCTGTTCAAAAATTTACAAAAGAGGTTTTCAAATGGTTGTTGATTATCTCTCTATCTAATCACTATTTCAACAAAACATCACATGCACAATATTTTATTTAAAATGCTTGAAACCAATGAGTCTTTAAAGAGCGCGCTCTAGAGTTTTAACGGCTCTTTTTTTAATGATAGCAGGCTTTTTAGTTAGTCATTTGTAATGTATTATTCCTTCGAGCATGCTTATGGTGGAGTTATAACAGTTAGTTTGTAATGTAATGGTGCAGGTTTTGGTTACTAAAATTCAGTTTGACCAAAACGTACTCTCTTTACAAAAACTCAACTATCCCTTTAATCGTGATATAAATTTTCTCTACTATGTCTGGTATGGTGTACTTTCATTTAGTTTGGGGGAAATATATGTTTCAGTATATTTACGACTGAATCAGGAAAGCCTATAAATTATGATAGTACGTATATGATATTAGAGAACTGACAATAACAAATCTGTGACAACGTTTCTGTATACATATAAAATCTCATCTAAACATTCAAACGGATCATATTATATATATATATATATATTAATACATTGTGCAAAGATTCCCTTTTTTCAATTCAAACTCAAACCGCAATTCAATATGAAAAATTATAATCTCTCATACGCATCATGCATATCAGACATACACATTATGAATGGTTGGTCTCGCTTCTGGTCTCGCTTCTGTACCATTTAAAGGGACTAAGTAACATTGTCCAAATCCTCAAAATCCAATTGGAATTTAGCGGTTGTTTTTATTCGTATTAACAATAAATGCACTGGACAGGTTTCGGTTTTTCAAAAGTCCATTCCGTTTAAAAGATATTACGATTGAAGTGTTCGGATATGAAATTATCTATACGGGACCTTTTCAGCCGTGATGTACAAAGTAAGTGCAGTGAGTAGGTGAATATCACTTTGCATTTTCACTAATTTCTTGGCCAAATAACATCCAATTAACTTGAATTTTTTAACACAGAACCCAGTGGACATATCATATAACAATAATATACATTGTATCAACCATTCATCACTTTTTGCACATGACAACAAAGTAACTAGATCCCAAGTGTAATGCACGCCAACATGAAGTGTCAGGTCTGTGTTGATTCAGTCACACTCGGTATTATACAGGTATAAAAAGAAACCTGCTGAAACCTTTCTAGCGAAAATAACATCGAAAATAAGTTCACACTGCAGAACAAATATATACGGTCAAGGATCATACCATTATGATGATTATGCACTGAATATACGATTGCCAAATGTCTGTGTGACTTTTCGTTGTATTGGTTTGATGTTTGTTGTTATTTCTGTATGATGATGATGTTGTTGTTGTTGTTGTTGTTGTTGTTGTTGTTGTTGTTGTTGTTGTTGTTGTTGTATAATACTATATATTATTTCCCATCTCGCGGTACTTGGAATACAAGTCATACATTTATTCCACTGCATACGTAAAACATTATTAGCATGACAAATCGAAATGTATGCAATTATTTTGTTTTTATAAACCGCGATGTGAAATAGATATCATGGTATAATTATTCATGCACCAACCATTTCGGTCGCTATAAAATGCAATTAATAGACTTGTAGTTTGTGTTGCATGACTATAGGAAAATATATGGAGGTTTATGATATCGCAATCTCCCAGCGTGTTAATTTTTTTATTCTGCATCGATTGCTCATTATCAACAGATCAATACTCATAATTACGTATGTATGGAGTAATTAACGATGATATCATCTTAAACGTGAACTCTAACATCACCACGTCAATCGTTGATGAACGATCTACGAAAGCCACAACACACAAAAATACACACATTCAAACAACAATCAAACATACATACATACAAACAAACAAACAAACAAACACGCAAAAACACAAACAAGCATTCACTTTCCAAAAGGCACAAACAAACATGCAAATGATACACATACATACACACACACACTCGCACACAACATACGTTTCACACATACTCTTACACACACATATGAATACACACGTACTCAAATCCAAACAAACACACCCACATACACACACACACACACACACGCACACCACACACACACACACACACAAACACACAAACAAATATAGCCACAACATATCTCCGTACCCTATTCAATGACGTTGATCCATTACCTGTGTTCCGGACGTAAACATACATTGTCAATCGATGTCACTTGCGAACTTTGCTGGATTTAATCTCTCTGCACTTTTTCTCGCTCCAAGAGGTCATTGTAGGCTTGAAAGAGAGTCAATTTGCTCGACAGATTTAGACTCATTTATACTCCTATTTGAAGTGGGTATATATAACTTGAAAAGGGTTTTCTATCTGTCCCTCCCCCCCCCCCCCCCCCCCCCCTCTCTTCTTCCCTCTCAAGGTCTGAGTGGGGATATTATTTTGTAGATGGTTGTCTATATTCCTCATCGTAAAGCTTTCACCTCCTCCCTCACACCTCCACTCTCTGAAAAAGTAGGGCATTTCACCTACACGCTCTCTTCTTATTCATAGCATCTCATTTGAATACATTTACATCGACTTCATGAGCTGTTTTCTCACTCCATAATAGGCCAAGTGGTGAGTGAATTGCCTTTCGGTTATCTACATCTTTACTAGGAGATTATCCGTGTACCGGTATTCAATGGCGTTGTTTCGTGTACATCAGCGTTAGCCTAAAATGCTAGCCCTTACCATACGGCTACATTGCAATAATGTGGTATGATATGTTTGTTTTGTGTTGGTAACGTGTGGTACACCACTATACAACTGTATAATTATAGATCCGAGCAAACAAACCTGTGTTTGTATTGTAACCACATACTGTTACTCACCTTTTCTCATTGACTTTGTTATGCCCCGGTTACGAATTTGATATTGCCAATACGATTTGAATTTAATATTCATAATCAATTTCGTTAAATCTGTTTTTGGCTCTGGCTGATCATGCGCTAAGGAAAGATATAAACAGCAACTATAAATTGTTTCTTTATCTTATACTCCACCTGTTGATCAAGGCCAGTATTCACGAAGCCCTGCTTATTTTAGGCTAAGACTACATTTTACATGACTAAACATGCAATAAGTGGACTGGGTAAGTTAGTTGTCGAACTGGTTTACTTTGTACATTGTATATATATAAGCTATACAATCTAATAAAACTACCCATTATACTATACTTATATAGCGTATATAAAGCATACGAAACAAGTAACAAACTGTCGAGAGTTTCATAAACACGGGTCCGCAACGGTTTCCACAAGGTTTTATGTTAACCCCTTTCATGTGGGGGATTTTGTAGCTGTACATGTACGAAGTATGGAACGTGGTGTAAATTTAACCACTGTTATATTGTGAGCTCGAAAAGAGAAATCAAATAAATTCATGACAGTTTGCGTATTTCCATCGTTGTCATGCATGTAAGGGTTGTACGCACATCGAAAACCATGCAAGTTATACCACAACCACCACACGTAAATGTTCACTTACAATTTATTATTCATGAATCAAGATTATATTGAAACCCATAAACCTCTCCGCACTATTCCTCGTCATGGCAACGTAGTTCGATACAAAGTGAAAGTATTCGGCAATATTTTTTCAACAAGTCTGTCAGTTTATCACTACACATTAAAAGGGTCACTTTACCTGTGATTTGTAGAAACTATCAAATCGTCTAAAATGTCACTGTATGGTGCGTAATCAGGCTTATAATTTGTTTTACTTTATTTTAATACTAAAAGGACAAATACATATTTACATAAAGGAAATTCCAACTCTTTTCACAAATAATTGAACTGTCTCAGATTGTCAAATATAAGAGTACAATTAGCACATTTTGGTAGATCACGTCATGTTCGAAACATGCACAACTGACCGTAATTTCATGAACTGAGTGAGACTTATATATATACAGCAAAGGTATGAATGATAATTTCACACATTTATTAAGTACAATATTCATCGCTTTATACGTGTTTCCAGTTTTTAAGCGTGCACACATGACAGGAACTTTAATAATATTATGAATATTTGACGTCAAAGTTGTGAAACATAATTATACGATAACACGGCAGTAGTTTGGTAAAAGAAGCGGGTACAAAACACACAGACAAATTATTATTGACATGAATTGAAAATATAATGGATATCGTACCTGCATGTATACATATATCAGGTTCAAGGAACTTTTTGTTATTCGATAAAATTATAAACATGAAATGGGCCTATACGCAAAGAAACAACGTTATTAAGGCATTTTTCTTAAATAACTCTCTGGGTCTCGTTATCATCGATACACACACGATATCTCGATATCTCCACACATTATAATAATGATCCTCATAATCATAATCATGATCATAATATGTATTATTATTATGTTTATATTATATTATTGCATTACAAAATATCGTTGTTTCCGTAAGATGTAAAACTGCCCTTTTCAATGAGTGCTCCTGTCGTTCCAGCACCGGAAAAAAACAGTCTAGGTCCAAGTGTTGTAACTCACCTTGTAATTCATTAACTTCATTACAATCCCACGGGGTATTGCTAATAACTTGTCTCTATAATAGATAGAGTAACCCCCTTAGTTCTCGCAAACACAATTTTGAAGAGCAAACACTTTAATTACCATGACAATTATCTTGTCAAACAGTGCTGTCAAACACGACCGGAATCGAACACATTCGCTAACACGCCCGACTCGATGTAGGGACAAGGGAATGCATTGTTGTGAAAGTATAGGATTTCTCGGTCAATTTCGTAAGTTGGCCATACAAATTAATTTTGTGTGCATTCAATTTCGCCGATTTTGTCACCGCAGCTGGGCAATTCCACCATAACGGAATTACATTCAGAGACGTTTTTTGCTCATTATTTAATTCCCTGCGCAATATTCTCGTGACTTAAGTAAATTTTGATACTTATATAAGTTGCACGGGTAACCAGGCTACAACATGATAGGGAAATGGTTTTATATCTTCCATGTGTTGTTGCACACTAGACCAATATGTGTGACCGTAACGGAATTACCGGAGAATGGAGTTTTTTTTTTGCTACAAGTTTGCGTTGAGTTTCTCTGAAATATAAGACACTTTGAAACTGATTTTATGTATTTTTTCTATCTTGATAATGTCAACTTCATTTTGGAACAAGTACGTGCATAAACAACACAATGATCAGTTCACAAATTCACTTTTTTGAAAAAAGACCACTGTAACGGAATTACACAAATTTGTAACGGAATTACATCTCTGAAAGTTACAAGGAAAACTCAATTATTTTGCACTCAACTTTTCTTACATGCTAATGCAAACATCAAGGCTATTTAGCACTTGAATATAAACCATAATTTGACATATCTGTAAAGCAATTTTTGAACTTGTTATGTGTAAAATAAATGAAAATATGGCCAAAATACAAATAAGAGTGAAATTTGAAAAAAATATTGCTAAAATCCAGCTTTATTTCGGTTTATTTTCAGCTTGATATTAGTAGGCAAGAAATTAAAAAGGATTGCATCAATTTAATGAAAGAAAAATCCTAGGAACTATGTCCACTAATGTGTGTAACGGAATTACACAACTTGAGCAGTGAAATCAAATTTTCCACAAATCGGTACATGAACAACAAAGAATTCACATTTTAGCTTCAATACTTTTCAAAAATCAATAATTTGACAATAATAACCATATTTGAAGGAAAAAAAAGCAACATTTTAGAATTGTTCCTTTACTTCAAGAAAAATTGTTAAATTGTGAAAAAAAATGTACTACAAAATGTGACATGCTAAATAACTGCACATAATCAATATCAAGCAACATTTAAACAATTACAAATCACAAACAGGTCAAATCATTCAACTTTCAATGCTATAAAGCCTCGTAAACTCCTGAATATTGGAAATCTGTGTGAATGGAAATGCATTGTGAATGGGTAATTCCACTGTTACAGAATGACAAATAAGTGATTTTTAGCTCTGTTTTCTTAAAATCATATTTAAAATTCCTTTCACTTTCACAGTTTTTAAAACTTTAATAACTGGCAAGGGTACTAGAGGTACAACAGAACCCAAGATTGTTACAAATCTATAACACTGTAGCGTCCAGAGACCAAAATACAATCATAACGGAAAGGGGTCTTTCATTCAACACTAACTATGTAATGATTATCTGCAAAAGCTACCACAAAAAATTCTTCATTGGTAATAAAAACTTATCATTTAAGTTACAAACTTGAATTTGGTACATCTTTTTTTCCAGAAATGATCTATTTTAACCTCTGAAATTACCTTAAGACAAACAAATGTCACTGTAACGGAATTACGCCTGTGAAATCCACCCATGAAAATGCAATTTCTTGGTTACATTTTTCTGCTTTTCTGCTTATAGTCATTAGTAAAGAATGTTTTTGTTCATCACAAGCTCTTACATAAGGACCAGAACAAATCCTGAAGTTATGTGTGTGCGTAACAGAATTACAAGAAAATCAAGATTTGTTATATAAACTCTTGTTATATTCTAAAATTATTCTTTAAAAAATTCATCCTAAATTGATCTTAATTTTCTCTCAAATCAATTTGGAATGCGTTTTCATCCATTCCATGAAATACGTGTATAGATGTATATCGGATATAAACGTGTATGATCCTCAAACAAAAAGTTGGCATATAAAATATAAATATGGAATTGCCAAAAATGAAAGACACCTTTAGGAATTCCCATTTGAAAATGCAAATACTTTGTACATCATTCTTCTTTGATCTACATACATAAGCACACTGAACACTCAATGTATTCTGACTTTATGATAATGAATAAAACATGTGTATCTTAGCCTGTATTATGTTTAGTTTTGAATATCTTGAAGCCTATTCTGTATTTATGTTTAATTTTATATGCTTCAGTTTAATACAAATTTACATAATTAATGATGAGTTATGAGCCTTTAACTGATCAATGATATTCAAATCTACATACAATTACAAAATTATTAATATTAAATCTCCTTGAAAGTTGAAGGTATGATTTATATCTTAAAATACATGAATGTAAATTAATGTGAGAAAATAAATGTAGCACCAGTGTCATACTAATCACTGGATATAAAAAAAAAAAAATTGTATTGTTTTTGTTTTCCCCTTTCTAAAGTACAAACATGAAGCACTGCATCTTCATAATTTCAGTCAAGTGGTTCTTGCTGGAAACTAATTTAATGATAGAACATTATCATCTCTATTATGTTCATGGAGAGATTAGAGAAATTATCTATCGTGTATCAATTTAGTTAAATCACCATTGATGCAATATGAAGCATGTGGATACAATGAGTCACATAAAGTAACATTGTACAGTACTTGTATAATGACTTATTGTCTACATGGCTACAGTTCATGCTATTTAAAGGGTATTTCTACATTGAGAACAAGAATTTTTAAAATTTTCAGCAATATCATTCAATACCTTACAAACCATGTTCATGTAATTCCGTTACGTAACGGAATTACTAATACCGTTACGCCAATTTTGGAAAAAGTAGTGACATTATTTCAGAAAATTATGTTGGAAGTTCTTAGGACTGTGGTGAAGGAAGAGAATTCACAATGACATGACTAAAGAACAAGTAATAAGATATTGAGAAAAACTTATTACGTTTTATCGTAACGGAATTACGATCAAATATGCATAGATTAAAAAAATTTCTCCAAAAAAAAATGCAATGAAATTACTGCCCATGCTTTACAATTTGTGATTGTTGCTACATTGTATGGAAAATATGAGAAAAAGAGCAGAAACAATCATTGAATTAAAAGATTCACTTCATTTTCATGAAATGAAGCTGATTTATGAATAAAAGGTCATACATTTCTGTTCAATTCAAGCAGAAATATTTGCAAAACCAATAGAGCTATACACAAATGGTTTTCAGTTTCCTAAAATTCAAGTTTTCCTCTATCGAGAACAGTTTGATTTAGGGAAGATTGCTCAACTTTGAGATGTGGTGTTTTTGCCTTCTCTCATACGGAATTGCCCAGCTGTATTTTGCAGTTCAAATTCTTTTTTTAGCATTCGAATTCATATAACAATCATTCGAAAACATTTTGTTTGCATTCGATTTAGAACGTGTTTCTATTTCGTAATTTTGAATGACAATTGCAAGCCTTCAGCTCAATTTCGCGAAATTGAATGAAACGCTTATCAAAACGAATGAGAAGCTTACGAAATTGGCTGAGAAAACCTATATTTAAAGGGATATCCTAATTTTTTGGAATTGAACATCTTTTTGTTTTTTGTTTACGTGTGACACAGTCACCTCTCCCAAAAACACTGTCAACATGAGCACTTTATTCGTTAAATGAATGAATAACGGAGATTATTTTGTAGAATATTTAGGAATACAGGGATAAGATCTGAATTATCCATTCGTATTATGATATCATTGTATACAAGTATTTTCACGCATTTTGAAATGTCAAAATTATGAGAGGCTTTTTATAAATTAGGACGTGATAACAAGTTGTTAATCTAGGAAAATGAAAAAAAGATGACTTGCTTTTCATAACCATGTTGATAATTGTTCAGTAATCTTTCACTAATTGCACAATGATATTTCCAGTAAACTTAAAATGTTGATATGCCATACATTCGATCCTTTATATTCATATTAAGGCGAACTGTATGTTCGTGGTTAAACATTCGAGTGATTAATTTATATAGCGCCAAAAAAAACAACAACTGAGAATTCAGATTAAAACGGAGTTATTATTTACGTACACTAGCGTCAGAACATTATGTTGTTAATATTTAAAGGATTTACATAAGGAAGTCATTACAAAAATTGTATGTATTATGGGCAATTTCCTAGGCACGTTTCTGATGCCAATATAATGATACGCTCCCAAAACCCTTCAACCGAATCGACTTCATGAATTACCTTTGTTATAATTTACCCTAATGGTACCCCGGCCATTGCTCTGGCAAAACAGTTTTGCCATTACCAGAACAGTGGCAAAAGGGAGTGGAGACGGATATAAGTTATGAATAATTTACACAGAGGTAGTGACAGTATACAGTTGCGAAGCCGGGGGTGGGGTGGGGGGGGGGGGGGGGTAAAGCCCCTGCCTTAACGATCCGTAAAATTGTTGCACCCCTCGTAGCTTTTTCCCGGGGAGAAAATAAATCAAGACAAAACATTCCATTTTAAACAATATTTTGGCGAAGGCTATACTTACTCCCTTGGTGAATCTTGCCCCCTACCAAAATCATCAAAAGCCCCCATTTGTGTTACCGTGGCTGCACCACCGAGTATAGGAATAGAAGGGGATGATATAATATGATATGAATAATGAACGTAAAATTGGTGTATATAGAAGTATATATATAGAAGCGACTGAGCTATGAATAATGAACGCATTTTAGGCGCCGAATCGTGGCCTCCCGATCCTACTAATGGCTCTCCGTCTGCCCGCTGCATCAGCTTAGTGTTGTGTTTAATTCTAGGGCGTAGATTGGTGGGGGGGGGGGGGGGTAAACGGGGGCATCCCCCCGCCCCTACTGGACCCCTGCTACATTCCTCTGGACATTTTGTGTGAAAAATCAACAACAAATTGAGTCAAACAAAATTACCATGCTCATCTTACATTCATTATGCCCCCCTGGTGGGAAAGGCATCGCATGTTTGCCCCCCCCCCCCCTCCCCACCCTCCTTCCCCTTCTGGGATGACCCTGGCTATGCCACTGGTTCAGCTCCAATCCAATCACTATGTTCGAGGTCTCCTTTCTATTTTGTGGAGAGAGACAGGAATTCATAGCATCCTTTCTGATTTGTATTCGATTGATGTATGAGTTCACATTGTTACATGTTAACATTTCGATGTAATTGAATAGTCCTCTTTGCCCGTATACATTAGTTCCATTACGTTATTAACATACCTTCACCTGCGTATACTGCCAGAAACGTATCAACTTAATATAATCATAATTATAATTACAAATGAATAACACAATACAGAAGGAAAAATCAGTTCTTAAAGGTTCACCTGTAAAGTGTCAGATATTGCCCAAATGACATTTGAGACTTCAATCCTGTACCAAAATCAGTGTAAGATATGTCCAAATGATGTTTGAAAGTTTCATTGAAAAAGGACACTGCTTTCCTGGTTAAAAAAGCGAAAATATGCGTCAGCTTTGACAACGGACGTTTATGAGGTTTATGACCGTTAATTAACGCTTTTGAGCTGAATGATAGATAGCGTCATACTAAAGGGGCATTTGAAAAAATCTAACCTTATTTTATTATTTTCTTACCATATGGCTTATGCTAAACAACACGGTAAAAGAGAAACGAGGAAGCCTCAAGTAATTTTCGTGGAGTTAGACACTTTACAGGCATCCCTTTAATATAAAAGAAAAGTATTGCCTTATTCTACATAATCTTTTCTTTTTTTCTTCCTTTTTTTGTTTATATATTTTTTTAGCTAACTCTAGTTTAATCTATTTAAAATGGAATTGGGGCAATTCAAAAATACCGAAAGTTCTTTGCAGTTTATTAGGTGTTAGAATAAATGCGATTATATTATTAGAGGGAAGGGATTTGATACTAAATGGCCGTATTAGCCATGGTCGGAGAATAAACACACTACAGAAATGGAAATCCTTGACAAGCACGATTCCAATAGAGAAGAGATCACAACAGATAGAATCACTCAGGAACTTCTCAACTATATGATAGAAACAAATCATAGTCATATAGAAAGGCACGCAGGTGCTTATTCATAATTATCAGGGGCAGCGGAACCGAGGGGGGGGGGGGGGGGGGGGGGGGGCTGCAGCCCCCCACTTTTTTGGCTTAAAACAATAAAATACATAAGAATAAAATAATAACTATTATAACAATTCAAATGTGGTCAGCCCCCCACTTTCAAAACATTTCCGCGGCCCCTGATTATGTGTGTATTATTATCATGTATTAGTTGTGTATCATGATTATTATTAAAAGTAAATTGAATTTTGACGGGGTTGGACAAATTTGAAGACAATATGTTGTATATCAATATTATAAATTGTATAATATTCACTTGTATCAAATGTGCGTATAACGTCGTAGGTCTTATCTTCACTTAAAAGTTAAGTGTTAAATGATTATCTTATACTGATATATGACTGATACTAATGAGGCGTGAAAGTTTGAATGTTGATTGATAGTTTGAGAACAGTCAACCTGCTATTTGCACACATTCTCACGCATGTCATGAAAAGCGAAACATGAACCGGATTGGACGGTTTTGCAGCGTGTTTAAATTGTACACTCTTGTACAGCTCTAGTCAGCCCAATATCAGCGTTTCAAACATGTTGCAGGCTCTTTATCGGGGGTCGGTTGGTCACTTGGTTTTACAGACGCGTTCACTCAATTATGATTATTTACGTCTCCGACCGCTTTTTGCGTCACCATCCGATAGACGCGACCAAGATTGGAACCCGGGCCGATTAGTGAGAAGAGTGGAGCTCTGACCAACATGCTATCAGAACATTTATTCACTATTAATGGCCCGGTCAGATATCAACGGATATCGGAAACGTATGCCCAACGAATAGACAATTTGCGAAATTAAATTATCCGGTGATGAAAGTCGTCTCCATTGCTTCATGTACAAAACATAGAACAACGTACATCACCGGACAAGGAACGGAAAAGAAACGTATATAACCGATGGAAAATTTAGCTCTTCGTTTGACATCCGTTTGCGCAATCCGTTGATATGTGACCGGGCTATAAACGAAAAGCTAGACCTGATACAGGTTACAAACCGCTTATTATGAGCTAGACAAGTGTTGTTAAACGCAGCCTATTCATGCTATTTAATAATTCAATCGAAAGCTATTTGCAATTAGTCATTATAAACACACTTCAATTGAACATACGCGATAAAGCGTGGGACTATTAAATTCAAACTAACAAATTATGTGGACAATAATGCATAGTTATATTTTTCTCACTTATAGGGTGACGTTATACCGTATTATAATTATGTTACAAAATAATGCGAGTTTATTTGTATTTTAAATTTTTTTTTTTCCACAAATGGGTGGGATGGCCCTTTCAACAGAAACTGATTTTCAAAGGGGTCCCGTAATTACTTTATACGTTATATACTTATATACGTTGGCCAGCGTCACAAATTATTGGAACTGGCACTTTCAATATTTGTGGGGGCATACATGTTCGACAAGTTTTTAGCAAGAAATTTGATTGTGTTCTTTATAAAGAATTTTCTTAACTTTTTGCAACAAAAATTAACGAGCAAATCATCTTTAACTTTCACGGTTTATAAAGCTTTGGATGTAATTTCTGCAAAAAGTTATTTCTGCCGTAATTTTTAATTGGAGTCACAATCTGAATGAGAATTTACATAATATTATTTACAAACTGTACTTTGCCGATACCAGCAGATTATGTGTGTAATGTATGGTGTATATATATAACAGAGTATTAGTAATGAGTGTAATAACTTGCATGGTTACAATTTTATGAGTGTGTGTTTATGCGTTTATTTTGCATTGTGTTACATTTATTACAGGATAATTCTATTTATTGTTTTAGAATGTTGGCGCCGAATTGCCAGGTTATAACTATGTAGTAAAAAGTTACGCATTTGTGTACTGTTCATTTTGTTCAAACATTATAAAACAGAATACAACCACATAAAAAGTAGTTTTAAACGTGTACATTTTGAATAAATAATAATAAAGTCATACTCTGCAGCAATGAATTACGCTTGTAGAATGATAATAATGAAAATTATACCCACATGTTGCATAGACTATAAACACAACTTTCGCTTTGATTACATTCACAATCGTGAACCAATAGTAAACTAACTACATGCTCAAAATGAATCATGTAACGTACTAAAATGTTGCATGTTTGAATTCGTTTTAAAAATGTCAGGTACAATGTAATGTACAAAAAACAGCTCTAATGTTGTTTGGTAATAGGTTAATTCATAGCCCAATAATTTCATCGATCAAGCCGTGTGAGTCGTGTTTGCCAAATTGCCATGTTTGGCATGTGTGTATAAAACTGAAGTCGCGCATGAATCAGAGCGTACCAGTCACAGTCGTTTAGGGTATTTTTTAAAAATAACATCGTACACAATAAGCCGTTGTATTCTCCCATTTGGATTGCCTAGATGATAAACTTCTGTTGTATGCTTGTTGAGTTCATCAATCACCATTGTTAAATGAATTTGATCATGATCTTAATAACCGCGCGAGGATTGGCTTTTCGTAGTATTTCAATAACAACTAAAGCCCGGCGCAGACGAGCCGACTCGACCCGATCCGACTGGTTTCAATCATGCTAGAGTTGGGCCCGGTCGGTCGGAGTAGATTTATCTTGTTGAATCGGCCCCAACTGGCATCCGACTGTCTATCGACTGGCAAAATGTGTGTCGCGAGGCACTGAAAACTGAGCCGATCGGAATGACAACCAGTCGAGTCTGCTCTGTCTGCGCCGGGCATAACACAATTAATGTAGAACGTACCATGAAATCGCAGATACTGTGGTGTAACATACGCCCTTGGATGTCGGTGGGATAGTTGGTGGGTGTAAAAATATACAGTGCATTTAAAATCACCAACCGTGTAATTATGATTCAGTGACTTTCGACACTTGAAAAGTTCGATGAAAGCAACCATGAACTTTATTATCACATAGTGAAAATGATATTGAGCGTACTAAAGTTTATATACTGACGCTCCCGGTTTTTTTTTAAACAACTATAACTATAAACAAACACGAGTCGACTTCATTTGCGATTACATATTATGATGAATATTTGTGTTTGTATACTACTTTATATTCGACACCCTGAATTGATGTAGTTGTTGCTGATATCATTATATAAATAAACACCCTTCGTCGTGATTTTGTTTCTGATTTATTGAGAAGTACGCCATTATCATGATTATGATGATCCTTGAAAGGCGGATGACACAACAAGCTCGTAAACTCTAAAGTGCAATAGGGTAATACATAATTATAATTATCAATTCAACACCGTGAACTTAGGATGAACAAACATCCGTTGATTCGACATGACTTTATATACGAGGTGGAATCCATTATTATGTCAACCCATGACTGTTGGATGGGTTCAGGCATTGACGGTGGAGTAGCCAGCACAGGGTTAAAGTCTGGGCACCCCCCCCCCCCCCCCCTCCCCTCCCTACCACCTCCCTACCCCCTCCCAAACCCCATCCTAAATTGGGAAACCCAAAATGAACATTGATTGAACCGTATTACTATAATTATAATAGCCCATGATTATGATTATACATAAGGAATCCTATGAGCCAACCATCTCACATCCATCCATTGCGCCCCCAGGCCGCCCTCGCCGACTGCATTTCTCTGGCTACGCCCCCCTACTTGGCATCTATTTTCGGGTGTCTATCCCTCGTGCTTCGCTTCGTTACACAATGGATTAATGAAAGTGAAGCTCAAGGGTAGAGGCGGGATTGCATTATAGCACGGTCCGTGGCCAGGCATTATTAATTAGGTCTATAGAAAGAAGGCCGAGCAAAGAAGATGGGCCGGTGAAACCAAAACCTGCATGGAATTATACGTATGGGACTAGTCTACACATACATTGTAGAAGTGGTGATCATTTCGGAGAAAATGGCCTTGATAACATAACAAAAACATGTAACGTTTTATATTATATTAATTCTCGTCAGATGGCTACTTTATGTGCATGCTAAAACATGTTTAGGATGGATATTGTAAATTGAACTGGAGACTATAGACAAGGGAGTGTAATATAGGCATACCTTGTATAGGCCTAGGTAAGGTCAAGAAACGCAATAGGCACGGGGAAGCACCCCCCCCCCCCCCCCCGCAGTCCTCACCAAACCTCATCTTCTTCATCTTCATCTTCGACAAGGTAGTCCTATCAGTGATCTGGCATTGCTTTTTACGGGGCCCTGTGTTATTTCTTGGGTTCATGGGAATTGAGATTCCTTTTACAACCATCAAATAAGATATCCATAGCTTGTCTGCTCCACCATGCAGTACCATACCTCTCATCACAACAACCCCTCAGAGGCTGTTGGTTGGACTCGAGGTTTAGTGGGTGTCAGAGCTGCTCACCTGCCCCCCAAGCCATGGCCGTAATAATGGTAATGAATTGACGAGCTTGTTTGTATTTTCGCCACCCTCCTTTCACCCGCTGTCGGCAAAGGGAAACATTTCATCCCACACTACAATGGGCATCCCCTCCGAAAAAGCAAACACGTCATTTTGAGGGGATAATTTGGAGGGAAAGTAACCAAAGTCGGTTGGCATTAATACTCTCGTTACTTGGTTTTCTATACGCTCTGACGACAGAACCCCTTCGGCAATTTTTGTTACCACTTACTTACTTATAAGCAGTTTGACAGTCTATTGTGCTGGAGCAGTGGTGCTGGTTTGAGATATTGTCGCCCAGAATATCAGAACAAATCCTGGTCCCCTTTAGGCTTTATAAAGCTCACAGTTGTGATGTTTTGTGCAAACGAATTTATAAAATTGCAATTTTCTCTTTGCATTGACGTAGCCAGGTTCAACATCGACGGAATAAGTGGGGTGTGGGTTGGGGCGGGGGGGGGGGGGGGGGCAGAGAAGTGGGGTCGTAGAATTGCTGAATGTGTTATCATAATCTTGTTTTGTTTTTGTCCACAGGGGTGATGAGGAGGGAGGGAGGGGGTTCGTGGGGGTATACTGGGAAGTATCATGATCAACGGGGCATGATCAATCGGTCCTATATCTTCCCCAAGATCTTACCCCTTAGGATTACCAGTGGGTCTTTGCACCCGCCCCAGTTTCAAACTCGAAAGGACATTAACTCATAATGAACATAATGTGCAACCGTTCAGGCTTTCATCGCAGATATCTTTAGGATGTAATCAATACTCTCAAACCCTGAGAGAACATTATAAACCAACACTGCATCACGACGTCTAGACGGCCATGTCACAAGCATACACTTTTTTTTTCCACTAACCTTATCGTTAACGATTTTAAAGAAGACGTGACCTTCCTAGCGACCAAAATACACATTGTCTGCTTTATGTACAATTTAAACTTGATACAAATCCTGGAAAACGTAATACCGTTCGAACTTTTAAGAAGTCAAAGACTAGAAGACTAGTGAGCTGCGTGAAGGTTAATCCAAAAACGTGAAATTAATAAAAAGAGATGTTGATTTCCGAATGATATCATTATTCATGAAAATTGATTTTCCAATTGATTCGATATCTTTATTTTCTTTATATCCGTTATTTGATGTACATGCAACGTTGAGGGGTACTTGTACAGCACACGTATAGTACATAACTATGTACGCACATAAAGATGGATTTACCTTGGGAAAGGGTACAGATATGAAAATAAAATAGGTGCCAAATTGTTGGGAACACCTGTCGGGAGGTGTCATACCTTACCGACGTCAACATTATCTCCTGGATACAAGAAATATTGCGGATCAGAGGTCACTGCGCATGCGTTGTTCGTGATGCAGTAATAAAGATGTTGACAGAGCAGCAAATTGGACGTGACCTCCAACGATATCAATAAATGAATTTATAACCTCCGGACAACCTGTTCACGATGGCTTTGCTATCCAAGAATCGTTTTTATACAGTATGTAGAGTCGACACCGTAATCTGATTTTAAGCGAATTTCTCGCAAAACCAACTTCAAATTATTATATATATTTATAAACATTGAAATTTGATATGTCACCAACAAGCGAATAAACACAATTAGTAAAAGTCACAACCCACTCATTGGCATAGCGTTGGTTTACTGATGGAGCGATTGGGTCGGGGGGGGGGGGGGGGGGGGTGTGCACGCTGATTACTGGGGGTGGGACACACACTATGTATTTATTTATGTTTACCCTCATTTATTTGTTACTGTTAATGTCAAATTTAAGCCGGTCTCGAGACTACTTTTAAACCTGGTCTCGACCGACTAAAACCCGGTCTCGGCCCCAAATTTTTTCGAAGATCTCTGGTCTCGGCATGAAAATTTTGAAAGTACTTGGTCTCGGCTTCGAATTTTTTTTTTACGGAACCCCCCCCCCCCCCCCCCCCCCCCCCCCCCCCCACTGAGAGGGTTTTCAACTTTAAAGGTACTTGGTCTCAGTCTCGAAAATTTTGAAAGTACTTGGTCTCGGCTTTAAAATTGTTTTACGGACACCCCCCCCCCCCCCCCCCCCACCCCACTGAGAGGGTTTTTCAACCTTGAAGGTACTTGGTCTCGGTCTCGAAATGTTTGAAGGTACATGTACTTGGTCTCGGCTTGGAATTTTTTACAAAATAACCCCCCCCCCCCTTTAAAAAATCCTGTGTACGCCACTGGTGTGAACACGATCAGCATCCATTGTTTTAACTGTAGCCCTTCCTAGATACGGAAGCCATGAGAACACACCCTGTTCACGTCGATGAGACCAGATAGGTGATGAGACTGAAAGAGAGTGTATATTGTTGTGTAGGAAATAACCGATTAAACATGGTAAAGGTACATGTACTTCGTCTATGGCGTAGTCGTGGTTCTACTGAGGGGGGGGGGGGGGGTGGGGGGGGGGCACACCGTATGTATTAATTTATTTATAAAATACCCTTATATGCTATAATGTTTTGGAAACTATTATATGGCACGTACCGCTCTTGCCACCACCCCAACCTCATATATAGCTACGCCAAATTCCAAAATATATTTAGAAGTCTTCACCTCATTGTTTTAAACCAGCAATGGGGTGGTCATGTAACAATTTATTTAAACATCAAACGCTATTCTATTCAAAAGAAACACATTGGGTCATTTTTAAACGGATTACAATCGAGCGCAATTATAAATATTATATAACCGAAATATTGGTCGATGTGCCAAACCGACTTACAACATTACTTCACAATGTATGGGTCCAACCGTAGTCGTCAAGAGTATGATCAGGGGTTGTAGAAAGTCACATGTTTGGCGTGTCATCTCGTAGTCTCGTTCCCGAAACTGGGTCAATTCTAGAGGAAAGGATAGGCGCAAATTATAGTAAAAATAAAGATCGATGGGCTAAATAGACTTAAATCATAACGGTAAACAACAGGTCTGTGGATCAAATAGCGATCGTGTAAACGGATAACGTAATTAGTGGTTTCAAAACTTCCATCTTTAGCTTGTCATGTCATTTTTTTTTTGACGAAAATAGCTTAATAATTTCCTAGCTACCATTGACCATGTCTCCTATTATTTTGCGATGTTGACTGATATAATAATAGATGAAACCTTGACACATGGCCTACGGGAAAGCGGTATGCATGCATTACATCAACATGCGTTACAGAATATTAGATGAAACGAATTAATACAACTTCTTTCGGAAGGGGTGGTCTACCACTTAAATAGTAAGATGAGGCTAGCAATTGACGACTGTCACGCATTTATTGACGACTCGTGCGTCACGTGGTAGGGTGAGATGCGCTGAATCAGCCTCGAATTTGGAGCAAACAAATTGAAGACTTGCCCTTTGGCTAGAACTCTGTCTTCTCGTTGATATTATTTTAATGTTTCTTTATCATGTTTATGGTAGCTCAGGAAATGTCGGCTGTCGAGTAAGGAAGCGTGCAATCAGCGAGGGAGTGGGATAGACCGTGGATGCTGCCATGGACAGACATCAAGACGGGTGGAAAAGTTAAAAAAATCATATGAGGACCGAACGATGACGTAAGGTTGTCGCATATGATTACATCCTCATCGGGCAGTCGGGATAGAATTCACCTCCTCCGTTCGGGGAACAAAAATGAAAATGAAATTTTGATGTGCTAGCCTCTAGAAAGTGGATGTTTTGAAGCAGATCGAATCACAAAAGTATTTTCTTTGCATTTTTCTGCTGATGAAGAGCTTTAAACGGAATGGAAGTTATGGATAATCATCGCAATCAAAATAAAAGAAAAGCAGGACAATAGTAAAGAGCTCTTATTTGTCCTTCTACTGCACAATGCTTGGAAGTGTCATTTCAGTCTGATCTAATATAGACGTGAAATGGACCACTCACCCTTTCTCACGGGATATACACGTTTTGATTTCCCCGATTGCCCACGAACAACTTTCCCGATTGTTTCCGGGTACATCCGAGAATAGGAAATAAAAGCCGAGCAAGGTTTCGATTGTTGATACTGCTGCCCGAACCTCCACGAAAAAGTCCGAACAGCTATCTGAGCAATGCACGAACTCGTTGAAAATCATTGAATGGATGCACGCAGAAAATGTGTGTGCATTTCTAAATGGTCTTACATTTCAAATTTTCTATCCTGGGAAACACTATTCCTTTGTTCATTTGGATATATATTTTTGTATATATTTTCAAATGGCGTGTAGTCGTATTTTACACCGGGGCAGTTAGGAAGTAAATAATTCCCGATTCCCGCTGGGGAGCTGGGGTCAGCTTCCCCCTTTGATATGATGCAGTAGTATGAATCTGAATGAGAACATGTTTGTTTTTTAAAATCTTAAAACAACATTTTTTCAATAAATTATTTCTAGTAGATGCCGCGTGATAGAAACAAATTATAAACCGCAGATTATCTGACTGTGCATAATATATGCATTATACAAGTTTTGCACATTTACGATGCGGTTCAAAGACACGAATACAGTAATGCACCGAGTTCGGGGAAAGACTTCGCACCCGCGGTTTTGGTTAAATGCGATAAAATCATAAATAATTGAATTATGATAAATGGCAGTTTTCTCTCGTGTCAGACTCATACTGCTTTTTATGGACTGCGGTTTTACTTTTAGTGGTGGTTAAATTAAAACCTCCATTAACTTTGCAAATGACTGCGAGAATCCTACTTATTGCAGAGTGTTGCAATCTGAATTTCCATTGCAACGATTTTAAACAACATTTAACTAAACATTATCACGGTCTACCCACGATAGCAAACATAACTAAACATTATACCTCACTGAGATTCACAGTACCAACCTAATTCAATTTCACACTTAATGATTTATATGACACAATAATACTAATATATAACTAAATTGTATACTTCACGATTTATAGAACACAATACCAAGTTAACTAATCCTCATATTTCACAATGATATACAATACCAGCAAAACTAAACTTCATATTTCATGATATTATAGACAATACGAACTGACATATCGGGAAGTCGGTCGGATATTAATGGCTTCCCATCTGTTCATTCAAATCATATAGATAATTTCCTGCTATTGTCGAAATAGTCTTACTCGCGTGATTATGATTACTTTTAATGGTTAATATTACACATTATACCGAAACAGAAAACGGGCTATAATTAGCTTCAGTCTATTACAAACATTTCAATCACCATTTGATAAGTTTAAAGGGACTTAGTAACATTGTCCAAATCCTCAGAACTTACTTGGAACTTTAGTGGTTCTCTCATATACCTTATCATATTCATATTAACAATAAAAGCACGGGACAGGTTTCGGTTTTTCAAATTTCCATTTCGTTCAAAAGATATTTATGCTTGAAGTGACAGTTCAGATATTAAACTGTCTACGGGATAATTTCATGTCGTGACAAAGTAAGTACAATGAGTTAGTGAATATCACTTTGCATTTTTGCTCATTATCTCAGCCAAAAAACATCAAATTAACGTGAAATTTGCACACATTACTTTGTGAACATATCAGATCACACCAATACACATTTTATTAATCACTCATCAGGTTTTGCACTTGCCAACAAAGTTACTAGATCCCTTTAAAGGACGGAGCTGTATTATCTTTGGAAGTTTGGCTGAACTTTGAGTTCACTTTCCCGTTTTAATGAATTTGTTTACTTTTAGCACACATTTGTATTAGGTATTGTTCCCATAATGTTGTAAGCATGTACGAGAATTGAATGTGTATAGTGCTGCGATACAGTCCATATAATAACATTTCGTGATATCAGGAATCAATATCAAGTTTCAAACTAACAATTTATTTTACATGCTTTATGACTAGTTATTATATAGGCTACTATCTAATGTTAATTTATAGAAAACACTTATAGATACCTACCACATGATTTGGTTAGGGTATAAAGGAGGTGTCGATATCTCAGCAACTATCAAGTACCTTTTGTATTTCCCTATTTTATTTCAACAAGTTTGTTATTTGTCATTGTGACGTTAGTTTTGATATCGTGCATATATGACTACTCGAGATCCTTGTGATCGGCCATGAAACTGCGATCGATTCAAGTGGCTCTTGCGAACCATATCGAGATCCATTTTATCCCCAATGATTTGTCAAGTAGTTTCTGTTCAAGTGTGAACAATATATGACATTCAGACAATGAAAGAACACATATTGGATTACAAGCAACGGTTTTTCTTTTCTGTTCGCTCTTCCTCTTTTCATTTCCATAGCTATACATTATTTCGCACCGGTCTAGCATCCGAGGCCTCGGGTTCGAATCCCCGGGAAAGCCAAATTGTCTTTGCTCAATTGTCATTTATACTATATATTTCTGGTCAGTTTCGCTATGTTTGAAATAGTGAAATTGTTGTTACAATTCGCAATATTCTGTTTTTTTAAAATTTGATTACAATAAAATTTAGTTTCTTTTGGCACCGCGTGATTTATGAAATATCGTGAACTGATGTAAGATATTTATGGTAACGTAGAATAATGCGAAATCTATAGAATTGAACTGTGATGATTACTCGTGATTTGCGTTGCCCAATGATTTGTATTATGTGTCTATCTGTGTGCGTATGCGTGTGTGCGTATGTGGGTGTATGTGTGTATGAGTGTCTCTTATGTGTGTGTGTGTATGTACGTTTCGTTTTTTAGTTTTTTAATATCAATTAAAATCTCTATAACTGCATGTAGCGAATTAATGTTATGGTGATAGAAAAAAGAAGAAAAAACACATCTGATTATGAAATAGACATATTAGGCGTTGATTAAACATATATAATGGTGATTATAATATTCATCGCTTAATTGTGAGCTGCAATGTTAAATGTAACAGCGTCGGGTGCACTATCAAACAAATGCATTTAACCTTGGGTGGATAATGCGGACTTAATGGTTAATATGTGCGATGGGATTCTGTGATTAATTAGCGTGATTATTCATGTGACATTATCCATGTTATCTGAATATCTGGCTTATGAGCTTTAATGAGGGGCACATAATATGCACTTTTCTCAGTGCACTTGTGCACTTTCATACTGCCGCTGCGGCTCCCTTTGGGAAATAATCAAAAACAACATTATATTAATATAACCCACGATATAACGTGAAAAGCACCGTAATAATACTTGCCCAATTTTGTGAGCTTGAACGCGAACTATTATTTCATTATTAAAGCAAAACAATGATGGCCTATATTTCGACCATGTACTGATTGAGATGCGATTGTTGACGCGTCTCAGAAAATAAAATGATGACATGAATCTTCATACATACATGCAGTGAATTGCCCAGTTGATGGTTGAGTAGTTAGAACTTAGAAGTGGGTCAGGGGGTATTCATCCGCTATTGTGGGACCCCTCACTCCTGTTATTTTAGATGTTCGAGACACTTGGGGGGGGGGGGGGGGGCTGGATGCTGCAGTCCCCAAGCATTTCATGGCAGCAATTCGGACCAAGAGCAATGTTCGGTGGGCAGGCAGGGTGACCTATTTAGGGATGACCTTCTTCCTCTTACATTTACAATACCTGCCCGTCTGTTCATTTTACCTGAGGAAAATAATAATAACAAAGAAATACAAAAAACACAAATTCTCATTTCTTGACAGGGGCTGCCTCACAATTGAAATACTTTACTCCCTCTGTACTCCCCTCCCCTCTCGTACTCTCCCTCACGCCCCCCCCCCCCCTCCACCGAACTGGTAAACAGTGGTTTTATGCCACTGTGCCCTGCCAATTACAGCTGACCGCCCAACATAACGAAGTCATTACCCGTCCGATCATGGACAAGGCTTTGTGAATTATCTCTTCATAGTGTCTCGTATATCATACAAACACGCGATCAATCACCATCGACGGTGGACTTGGTTTTGTTTTTGTCAGATAATCACAATGATTATGTTTTATTATACATGCTTGTGAAAATACTATTTCATTGTATTACGATTTACGATCACGGTGCATGTTATGTTGACATTCAACATGTATCATAACCTTCGTCTCTAATAGGTGTTAGGGTAGAAGGGTGTTAGGGTAGAAGACTGCAGAGTGTAAAGTGCATTTTACCCACTTTTTATTTATTTATCTCGTTTACATTATTTTGTTATTTAAACAATGAGGATAGAAATGTTTTTTTAAATAACGTTCTAGGAAAGTTACTTTCATTCTTTGTCAAGGTGAATATAGCAATTGTGTGTTATTATAATATCCGAAAATGTATGTGTTTTTTTGGTATAGTTCTGTAATATTATTCAGAACACACAGTTCTCAAAACACCACATATAGAATTACAGGATCACATTTCAGTTGATATTACAATCAGCCTGATATAACAAGGGGCGTAGCTACCGGGAAAGGGGGGGGGGGCTGGGGGATACGTGCCCCCGACAACATTTATGTGCCCCCAGGTATATACCCTCACCAAAATTCTTGCTTGCCGGAAATATAGTGGACAAAAGACAACCATGTCATTATTATTAAGGACAATTTTAGGCACCTTCAATTTTGACGACCTTTATTATTTGCTGGTTAGGTGAAACTATGATCGCAAGACCTCCTAGTGGTCCCCTAGTGCACCCAACCCCCCCCCCCCCCCTGGAAAAATCATATCTTCGCCACTGAATATTATTAAATCATACAACGTTATTCGAACCGTTTGTGTACATGCTGGTAAGACGATTCTTCTTCATTGACCTAATATCGAATTCGGCGAACTTTTCTATGTCATATCATAGCATGATTGTAATTTTACATGACGGGTCAACGAAAAAATGACTGTGGTTGACTTTTATGGGAATCACAGATCTCACGCTGTGCCCTGAATTCATGTTTTATAATCATCTGGTCCGAATCCAAGGCAAACAAGGCGTTTTGTCCCATAACCATGTAGGCTGAATTAAAGGTGGGGCGTAGCCGGGAATTAACACACGGGGGGGGGGGGGGCGTCAGGAAAATGGGATGCCAATAGCATCACTGAGCATTTTCCATAGACAGGCCGACGAATGATAATCAGTGCCGTAGCCAGGAACAGACAACTATGGGGGCGTTATGGGTTTGAGACGAAGTTTTTTTTTTGTTGGGGGGGGGGGGCGTCAAGGGGGGGGGGGGGGGGGCGTCAAGAACGTGGATGCAAATTATTATTGAGTAATGTGAGCCCCGTATTGGCCATTGACATAGATAGTGGCTCATTTGTTTTAGTCATTGTCATTAGTTTCAGTGGCGTAGCAGGGGGTCACGGGGATACCTGCCGTTCAATAATTTGATCAAAACAATAAGGAACATAATGGTAAAATAAGAAATACATACATATAAAGGCGTGCCTCGATTTATGTGGCCCCTTCCCAAATCAGTTAGGATGAGGGGGGGTACCATGGGCTTGTCCCTTGTAGGCTAGCTACGCCACTGCTACTGGTAAAGCTACATACACATATCGTAGGAAGGATGCTCCGTGTTTTTGCTACACTCTTAATTACCCCGTTGCCTTGGTCATGTTAGTGCAAAGTAGTTTTCGTTTCAGGACATATGTGCGAATTAACGTTAATCCTTCTATAGAAAGTTAATTCAATCAATTGATTGACAAGTCAATCCTTTCTCCTTCATGTGTTTCAATTAAAACCTTGCTATTGTTTAAACCAAGCTATATATGCTTAATACGAATCATGTATGACATGTTTTTATGTTGATATCAATTTTAATTTGATCATGCGAGTTATATAAGACAAAGGTTACGAATTACAACGACCATGCCTGAATCCGTTTTGACATGCTGTTTGAGTATCAGTTCCAGTAATTAACGGTCATGATAATAACACGTCGGGAAAAATCCCACATTTTGGGAGGATGAGAGCTAATTGATTGGCCGCTACATGTGACAACATAAATACTTTTGCAGAATTCCCGTCGGTATGGCAATCGATTAAAAGGAAATTACAAAAATTGATATCGGTTAAGCATGTGAGATCAAACGGTCGTGGGTGCAGTTAAACATGTGTGATTAGCTCATCCTCATCATCATTTCCCTCCTCTCTCACTCTCATCCCTTACATCTCCCCCCCCCCCCCCCTCCACCACCCACTCTCTCATCCTCCCCTTCTCTCGTGTTCTCTTGCTCATTTCCCCTCCTCCACCTGCCCTCCTCATCCATATTTCTCTCCCATCTCACCTCTCTTCCCCTCCCCCCTCTATTTTTCTCTTCCCCTCTCCCCCTCTATTTTTCTCTTCCCCTCTCCCCCTCTCCCCCTCTCCCCCTCTTTCTTGTTTTTCCTCCCACCCCATCCCATCCATTTTCACTCCCTCTCCCACCTCACTCACCCTCTCTCTTCCTCTCTCTCCCCCTTTCCCCTTCTCCCCCCCCCCCCTTTCCCCCTCTTTCTTGATTTCCCACCCACCCCTCCATTTTCACTCCCTCAACCACCTCACTTACCCTCTCTCTAACCCCTACTCCCCTCCCTTTCTATTTCTCCACCCCTTCTCCATCCTCCCTCACCTCCATGTCAACCTCAGTCTTTTCACTCTCATCTCTCCTACCTTTATTTCAGGGGGCTGTTATTCCCATAAACCCCCTTCTGTTCTTAACGCATACATCGTACATGGCATAACATCCTGTTAACATAGAAAACACTGTCACGAACACCACAGAATCGACGGAAATTCGACCACCATTGGAGGCAGATTAGGATAGGAATCAGTGCGAGCATGTTGTTGGTGTCAGGTCGTGTGAAATGACAGATCTAGCGATACACGTACATCTAATCGCTTTGTATTTAGTTCACTTCATGACGTGACCAAGCTAGTACATGCACTGTTTTAGCTAAACGCAGAGATCGAAATTATTTGTAATAAATGCAGTGAATGCGTATTTGCTTTGAAATTTCAAGAGAGGTTAAACTTGGATTATATAGTTCGAGATTGTAGACGAGTGTATCTAATTTCCTATAATTATTTGGAATATATTTGGAAATTGTTGTCGATTTTAAAAGGATACTCAACTTTAAACTATATCTTCTGAGGAAAGATGAATAATCATACTGAATATCCTGGTATGGAGCAGGGCGAGAGAGAGAAGGATAACAAACCTGGTAAGATATCTGTTACATGTTTTTTTTTTTTTATCATCGCTAGCTCGCAGCTGTCATTTTATCACAACATAATATTACACTTTGTATTTTGTATCATTACTACTTGGCATATGCAGTTATTTCTAAAAAAACAATTATGTACATATTATTATTTGAAATCCACGGTTTCGACATTCATGACATTGTTATGGAAAATCTATCAGTCACTTCTTTCTTCTTTCTTTTTGTTTTGTTTAGCTTTATAGTGACAGTGTTTTGGTCATAACTTTGATTCTGAGTTCTGGAAGGTGGTTACTTTTGTCAGTTTATCAAATCAGTTTGCAATTTCCAAAATGTTCAAACAATTACACAATACACCGACTTATCCGACAGTAGCTCAAATATTAGACTTGTTATTTTAATCGTACAATCTGTTCAATAATATAGCTGTTCAGGATGTATTAGCATTATTTTATATTATGCTGGAATGCCTTATGCATCACGCATGGTTGAAGGATAATGCACTTATATCAACAGATGAGAGGGTTGATTTCAATGCGCAGATTAGACTAGTAACTTTGTTGACATGATTTTGCAAAAAGTGATGAGTGGTTGCAGTTTGATACAATGTATATTGTTGTTATCTGATATGTCCACTGGGTATTGTCCGAAAATTTCAAGTTACATGGACGTAATATATTGCTGAGTAATGAGCAAAAAGGCCAAGTGATATTCACTAACTCATTGCACTCACTTTGTACAAGGTTTTCGCGGTCCAGTGGATAATTTGACATCTGAACACTTCAATCGTAAATATCTTTTTAACGAAAGGGAAATTTGAAAAACCGAAACCCTTCCTATGCTTTTATTGTTAATACGAATACAACAAGGTATGAGTGAACCGATAGAATTCCAATTGGATTTTGAGGATTTGGACAATGTTACTAAGTCCCTTTAACTTTGCATGGAGGTCTCAGTTTTCAATTTACTGCGTTCTTTATGTAATAGAATCCATGGTTCATGATAAAGAGCTTCCGTTGGTTGGAATTGGTGGTTTTATTGCGACGTTCTGTCTTCTGACTTCCTTGTATAATTTCTGCAAAGCTAAGGGAGCCTCGTGTCATTGCAGCAGCATTGACAATACATTCAACCATGCACCTCCCTATAACAGTCACCTGTCTTTAGTGACCACTTCTGTCGCATCTTGTATACATGTGACTATTTGAAGAATTAAATTCCAAAATGCGCTAAATCCACTTTATTTAGATTGGAGAAAAGATTTTAATTACCCGGACTTTGTAGACATGCTAGCTATAGGAATATGAAATCAATTATTCAATATTTTGTTTTCGATCGCGTATTGTAAATTAGTTTATTATTTAACTTATTTCGTTAACTCAATTTTGATGGAAATTAGATTTAGCGCCTTTTGGAATTAAGCTCTTCATATACATGTATGTATTAACCTGTCAATAAATGCCACCTTCCTTTTAGCGTTCACTTGCTCCCTTGGCTCACCATTGTACGGTAGACTATTTGACTATACTTTTCATTAGCACTACCGTGACAAATTACTTGATTTAATTTCCAATATGTTTATCTGCAGGACGATAGCATTTCGGTGTTTGTTATTTGGCACCAGTAATGGCCTTAAACTTAACACACAATGATATTAATTTAATGATGTAGGGGAGTGGTTTTAATATTGTTGTCATGGTGCCATGGCGATCATTGTAAAGCAATAGTTCATGAATGAACGCTTCACTTTTATGAATACGCGTTTTGTATCCCTGATTAAAACGCAGGGTCACATAAATATTGAAAATTAATAACCCAAACTCAGGCTCGTGGATTACTCTGTCTATAGTCGAGCTTCTCGCCTCAGTTTTATTTATTTGTTCTCTGGGATGCCGATTGCCAACTAATATGACTCCATCTATAGGCATGTTCATAGTTTTTGATTCGTGAAGGAAATCTTGTTTTCAAGGGGTGACATTGTTTCGCCCCCTGATTGGATAGAAAAAAATGTCCATGGACAGTTTTCTATAATTATAGGGACAATGCGGACATATTACTTGTAGTCATTTTGTGGTGATGTGTTGTTCTTGTTTCCTCTCCCATTTCAATCGAATAGCATTAACATAATTTATTACGAACTGCTCCAACACAATGGTCTTGTGATAAGAGGGTTGTTCGCTATTATATTTTGTAGAGTCCGTGTTTATTTTGATGTCGATGCCACGGTTATACGACAGAACTATGCACTGAACTGCGATTCCTATTTGTCAACGTTGAGTTCGGAATCGCTACACACAGACAAATGATCAAAGTACTATATCAATGGAGTAAACAATAATTCATTTCCATTTCAGTTGTCATTGTTTATTTCAATTTTGATTGTCAATGTTTATCTTTCAAAACGACAATCTTTTTGCATGTATATACACAAAGGCATGAGTCATAAAACGTACGAAACAAATTATTCCCAACGACCTAGTTTTACAGTGTAATAGTGCAATAATGCAACAGTAAGTAGCATACTTAAAGGGGTATTCCGGGCTTGATAAAACCATTCGTTATTTAAATAAGCAGAATAAGAGGCATAATTGGTGAAAATTTGATCAAAATCGGACAAGAAACACGGGAGTTATACCTATTTGAACATCATGTAGTAATGAGCGATCGTTTCAAAATTGCCGCCATATGCAACATCATTGACGAGCAACTCGCCATGGCTTTAGTACATGAAAATACACTTATTTCTCATTTTCGTTGCTAAAAATTAATTTTTCTCTGCTTGTTTTCACGAATTCATAGAAGAATATCGATGGGCCAACCTCTTTGGAATTTGTAAGCTCATAAATTTGCTTTGTTATTAAGACAATTTAAATTTTTCAAAATTTCCATGTAGAAGTCAAAATGGCTGCAGCTCGCAAGTGACGTCACGATCGATAGCAATTGCGAACGATACTAAAAATCGGAGCAAAGTTCATCCTGTCATAACTTTTTTTATTGCTCTACCGTTTTGGCTCAGATTTTCGATCATGATTCTTCATATTCACTTCATTTTATAGCAAACATCACATTTCTGGGGTAGAATTCCCCTTTAAATGTGTTCGAGATTGGAGTAGTCGTATGAAACATTTTCATTTTCATAAAGGCAATGACACTATGGTTTATGAAACACTATAAACCCTGGTCTGCACTTGTCGTTCGCCGTCGAACGATCTGAGTAAAGTTGTCACTTAATTGAATCTGACGTCGTGCTCCAACCCGCCGGCCACACCGGCCCAGCCTCTTGATTGATGCACATTGACGTGCATCGCCTATATGCTCGCCTCCTCTTCGAGCCCATAATCGACTTTGGGGCTTGAAAGGCGATGATGGAAAAGCGATGATCGTTTTCTTTATTGCTGGAAAGTATATATACGGGATATTGACTTTAGATCCATCCCTAAGAAGTTGGAGAGTTAGGGTAAATCAATGCGGTGATGGGACCGCCCTAGCTACCGGGGAGAACACAATGCCCCACAGTATGAAAACATTGTGAACACACTGTGTTTCACAGTGTGAACCACATTGTTAAATTGGAGCGTTTTCACATTGTGAAAATAAACTCACACTGTTAACACACTGAACACACTGTGAAATTGCTGGGATACTCGGTGTGAGCGCACTGTTTTACACATTATGAACGCAAGCAATTTCCCATTATGGCGACAGTGCGCTCATAGTAATGTTGATAGTGTGATCACAGTGTGAGTTGGTTTGCCCACTGTTCAAACGCTCCAATTTAACACTGTGGTCGACACTGTAAAACGCAGTGTGTTCACATTGTTGCACACTGTGTGTTCACACTGTTGCACACTGTGTTCTTTCTGGTATATAGGAGTGGCGTTGACTGTTATGTAGAAATGTGGGTCGCATATCTTATAACAATTTTATAAAAATGATCATTAAGACGGCATAATAATATTATTGTGATCCCATCATCACTCCTTTATGTTTATGATATGAGAATCAAAATTCGACTTGGACAACGATGGTAATGATATTCTCTACATAGAGAAGAGGTGAGCGTTATTCTTACAACACTGCATGTACAATAAAGGTTGTTTTGTGATGCCCGAGGTGGATGAAATAGAATGCATGGGATGTGGGGGGGGGGGGGGGGTGCTGATATCATGGGGTTGTCTGGTTGTGGGTCGTGGAGTGGTTTAGAGGTCGACAATGACGTGGACAGATTCCTTTGTGATCAACATCCAACTGGAAAGACGACGGCGATCAGTGGTGATGATGGTTATGATCAAAACATTGTGTAGTGATCATGGGTATCCCTGCAAGAGAGTCCGGGTATGCTTTAGGGTAGCTTTGGGACTTAGAGGGGTTGGAAAGGAGGATGAGACAGGGGTTAGAGGCAGGATGAACGACGTCGTTCATGATCATGATGATAATGGAATTCAAATTAATAATATTGTTGAAGATGGAAAAGGGAATTTCATTTTTTTTCTTACTGTGATCGCTTCAATGTCATATTTAAGAGCATTATAGTGAAATTGGATGGGATTTTAGGGCATTTAGAGGGGAGCGGGATGGATAACTTTTGATTTATAGAGGTTACGTAGAAATACGTTACACCCTTGACTATACGGGAACCAGTTGGGTTGTGTACAAAGTCTGTGGAAATGTAAGAATCTCGAAGGGAACGGGTTAACAGCAAAATACTTCCCAGTTAGATGGAACGTCAGATAGTGAAACGCTAACAACATTGTATTTTAGTACAACTTTTTTTCTGTTCTGGCGTTTGCTTGGGTTTTTGCGTTTACCCGCTGAACCGTCAGGATATCGTCACTACGTGGAACAAAGATATAATTTACGTGCAAAGGACAGAAAGGAAGTGTTTTGATGATAAGGCTGCAGGGAGTACCCTCGTGACGGTCATGTGATCAGTGATATGGGCGTACATAATGATGTGCAACATGATATGGGTATTCCCTTCATTAACGATTTCCCTTTCCAACTATAAACATTGATCTTGAGAGATCGTGTTGCCAAAAGAAATAACAGACAAGGAAATTACTCGCAGATAAAACCAAGTATACAATAACATTCTAGATAATATGCATCCCCTTTTTTTCTTCTTATTTCGCAATTTTGAAAACGTGTTTTTCCAAGCACAAAGTACTTTCCTGTAAGATTATGAAAACACTTCATAAACCTTCATATTCCTAATCCTATTACTTTCCTTTTTGTGGGTATTTTTTTATTTTTTTTTATAAAAGAGAGTATAAAAGAGAGGAAACAAATAAACAAAAGAAAACGATTAAATGTGATGAAGCTCGTAAAACATTAATGCCAAACTTAAGTTTATTTCCAAAGTTATGTTCGTACATTATTTTCGTTGCAAAGGCATGAAAGCGATAGTGCGCTGAAAATAGCCTCACGTTTCTTTTACTGACGATAATAACAGTAACTCAAGTAAGAACCACTCATACTGACCACCTCAGCCATACTCTCTCTCTCTCTCTTGCTCTTTTCATCTCCCCATCCTTTCTGCTATATTGAAGAGCTGCAGTTCCCAAAGGCGCTAAATCCACTTTCCATACAAATTGAGTTAACGATATAATCTACAAGTCATGTACATATATACGTTACGTAGCTATCAAGAAATCCACATTTTGGGACTAATTACACTATCAAAATCAAAATATGGAACGCTCCATTTTCATAATCCCATAATGCATGTGTACACAATTGGACAAAGAAACCTGTTTTTCTCCTAAGTTGAAAAAGTGGATTTAGCGCCTTTTGGATTTAAGCTCTTCATTTGTACCTTTATTGACCACCGCCTGCATGCCTCCATATTCTTCGCGTTAAAGCGTGAATGAATGCACTTAACTTGGGAAATATACAGGCCACTTAGCCACCACAAATAAATGAAAGGACGTCTCTATTATAGTTATGTATTTATTTTAATAAATGCTATTATTATTATGAACTAAAATATATAACTCGCCGGGATCATGGTTACTTCCTCTCTCTCTCTCCCCTTTGGCATTTTCTCATCACCCCTCTCCCATGTAGTATAATGCTCTCGCGATTTCCTTCTTAATAAAGGGACTTAGTATCATTGACCAAATCCTCAAAATCCAATTGGAATTCTAGCGGTTCCCTCATACCTTGTTTTATTTTTGCTTATTACTCGGCCATATAACATCCATTTAACTTGAAATTTGTTCACATAACACCCAGTGGACATATCAGATAACAACGGTTATAGTTTACATTGTATCAACCATTCGTCACTATTTGCACTTGTCAACACAGTTACTAGATCCCTTTAAGTTGATCATCATCCAAATCCTTGTGTTTTCTCGCTGCATTTCTCCGCTTGTCCTAATCCTTCTCTCCCAATCTCACGAAATCCCTTCCATCCTTCCATCCACACTCTCTCCCCCTCTCTCTCCTCTCATCCACACTCTCTCCCCCTCTCTCTCCTCATCCTCATCTTTCCCAATCCCCTTACTTTCCTCCTGCCGCATCTCCGTTGGATGCGGGGAGGTACACGAGGGGGTAAAACTCGCACCCACGATTCCCATCACAATCGTATGATTTACATAAACGCACTTTTCTGCATCACTTTGTTTAGCAGCTCTCCCTATAACCTGTCTTGTGACTAGTGAATGGAGAACGAAAACAAATCAAACGTATGTATACAATAGTTGCATTTGAGGGTTCAGTGTCCAGCTGAATTCGTTCAGGCAAGAAGTAGGGTGTACTCATAATATGCAAACTGTATACGAAAAAACGTTATCCACTTCCTTATTATTATGGAACTATCTATCTATTTATCTATAATGTATGATAGATATTATACAAATACGGTATATTTGTATACAATCAATTTATTTTTGATTAGTATTCCTCTATTACGACCGTTATACCTCTTATGACCTCCTCCATATTCACACACAATCAGTTCTAATATCATGAATATGCAAGTAGAAACGCCTCTTCTTCTCGTAAACGTTTGAGGCGAATGTACTCGCGACTTCTCCTACCATTCGTCTACACATTCATGACATTATAATTAGGGAAGACTTTATTTTGCAAAGGAGCTGAAGATAGCGAATCGGATGAGAGAAATCCCCTGGACTCGGGTGAGGCACATCGGTTGATGGGGGTAAACCAGAAAGAGATGATAGTAGATACTCACGTTTTGTTACATGCTTCACGCCCTTGTCTATAACTGGATTCGCGCAGGACAAGACGAAAACGTCCTCATAATAACGAATGTGTTAGCTATAGCTGACGAGGCCAAAGCTGTGATGATGAAGCTGTGTTCTATCAATGTATTTTTTACTCTCTTGGAGATGACACCTGATCGAAATCAAAGTTAAAATGCAATTGCATGCACATACAGTCAAACCTGTCTTAGTGGCCACCTGTCTATACTATAGCAGCCTACCGGCCTATAGTCATGATAGTGGCCAGAAAAAGTAATCCCATGCAGCAGAAAAAACACTGCTATGCAACCTGTCTATATAGTGGTCACCTGTCTACAGTGGCCACTATAATTATTGACTCCCTTGGGCATGTTGGGTGGTCACTATACACAGGTTTGACTGTATACTGTGCAAGACGTGTTTTGAACCACCTCTTGCCATGTCGGTATCGAATCACAATGTGGCAATGTGATTTACCTCGTGGACGTGGTGTGGCAAAATTAGTAGACCGCATGCCTTCCAATCGTGAGGTCCCGAGTTCGAACCCATAGTATATATGCCCATCGCGTTTTTCCTTCAGCAAGAAAATGTATCCACATTTGCTACTTTCCACCCAGGTGTATAAATGGGTACCCGGAAGGATGGAACGTAGTTCCTTAGCATTGTGTGCGCCCACAAGGTTGCCCGTGGCTGGAATGCTCCCCAGGGAGTGGAACACGTGCAATTTGTGTACCAGATTGATTGCAGAATGTATCCGATGACCGGGGTAATACTACAATTGTAAAGCGCGCATATAGATGATTATCAATAGTGATAGGCGCTATATACATCGAGGAGAGTATTATTATTATTATTATTTATGCATGATTCATGAGTACATGACACAAACTATTATGCAGTCTTTGCAAACATTATGATTTCGCAATCGTTTGAAAAATGGCGCGCTTTAACTGTCTGATTATAAAGTCATCAAAAAGCCATCGAGTTATTGCACAGTCTTTGTGTGCCCGAGGGATTTGAAGGTTAAGGCGGATTGATTTGTACGCACTGAAGCTACCATGTAGCCTCTACAAACATATACTTTCCCAATCTCCCAAGCATGCATAGCTCACTTAACAGCCTCGGTATGAAGTCATCAAACACCAATTTACACCAAAGTACAGTTTGTGTGTCCATGTGCAACATACAGACATAGGTAATGGAAGGGGTATATCTACGATCTGCAACTACGATTTTTGCTATAAATATGTAATTTCAAAATCTAATTCCAAGCATTACGTATATAATCATCGGAGTATACGGTTATCATAGATATTGCATCGTCCTGTGTGGATGTACATAATTATGCAAAGAATACACAATTTGTGCAAACTTTATAATTCCAATACCCTTGCCATATTATGTTATTTATGATATCTACTCCTTTGTATGTATATTCTCTTTATGGTTAAATAAACGAAATTGAAAATTGAAATTAACTCAGTAAAGTCATCAAAAAGCCACTGGATGATTTTATACACACTATTGTATGGCAATGGGCATTGGAGGTTTAGGAGGTGTGGTAACACTAACATACGCGAGGAAAGTAGAGACTTTGCAAACATAATTTCACAATCAATCGAGCACTGCCTAATTTAACCAACTCGGCACTAAGTCGCCCAAACCCGTTGTATATGACACTAGTGCGTGGCAATATGAATTATAGGTTAATGTAACATACGCGAGTATACTAGAGTTTATGCAAACATTCTAATTTCACAATCTATCAAGCACGGCGCTGTATCTTACCTCGGACATCAGCGAAAACAGATGGTGACTTACCTCGATGTAGCCTCATCGCCAGACTACTGGGTATTAATTTGTCTGTCACATTGACAAGATATAAAGGATATAAATCAGTAGGGTGCGCTTCTAAGAACAAAAATGCCACTCCCAGTCTCTGGTATATGTTATACTACTAGTTATACTAATAGTGGACATGTTTTGGTAGACTTATTTTAGTGAGACATCACATATCTAAACTATTATTATGAAGGAATATGTGTGGTAATTCTTGAGAAGTTATTAGTTAGAAATTAAACAATATAGTCTTGGAACTAGTATTACTATTATACTACTAGTGGACATGTTTTGGGAGACTTAATACTTTGTACGAGACATCTCATTTCTAAACTATTATTAAGAAGGACTGTGTGTGGTAACTCTCGAGTATAGTTAGAAATGAAACACTAGTCTTGGAGCTAGGCTAATTGAATCTGCCGAAAGCGCCAATTTCTCCCTTAATCATTCTCGACAGGAGAGAGAGAGTGATTCCCAAGCACTTACGATTAATTTCGCGGCTTATTCTCTCGACGATTGCATCCAGGGTTTGCATGAAATTGAAGAGGTGTCCTATATTATCCATACTTTCATATTTTTAATCATTGTATTCTGCTGTCAAAACATGATAATAACATTTTCTTTCGTTGTCAGGAAAATATTTACAAAGGCGGATTTTTTGTTCCTTTTATTTCCTGTGATTTATTTTGCTGTCAAGAATGGAATATGATCATTATTTTTCTTTAACTGTCAGCAAAATGTTAACAAAGGCAGATTGTTTTATTCCGCTTTATAGTTTGTGGTTATTGAACACCCAATATTGATTTTGCGGTCTTTTGTCTCTTGACAATCACATTTAAGATTTAAAATGAGCGTTATGATTATGGTTTTGCAGTTTCACTTGCTGTCTCTCATATTTCATAACTGTATTTTCTGTTGAGAAAAGAAAATTATGTTCAATGTTCATTTGTATAATTATATCGTACAAATTATGATTTCAAGTTATATCATTATATTTTACTAAATTCAACACAATCGTATTTGGGCAACAACAAATTGTTGCTGTTGTAGTAGTTGTTGTTGTATATTGGTTTGTAGAAATCAGTCGATGATATAATTCTTAATTTAATTTCTCTCCATAAACAAATGAATACAAGATAATAAACAGGGCTTATATTTTATATAAATCTTAGTATAGTTTGTAATCTTTCTGAGCAATATGAAACAATTACGATAGATATCTCGAATGCAAACTGACGGATCTGATAAATATCGGATGCTGGACACTGGATATAATTTTAGTTATAAATCTGACAGATTTGCACATTTTATTATTGGTCAAATTACGATAAGACCAATTTCCGCTTCAAAATTAATCTAACAATCTTATTATATTCAACAAAATATTATTAAGGAGTGATAAGGCTCTATAGTTCATAATAGCACTTTCTTTAATACTCAATTTTATTAATTCTCGTGTATGTAAACAGCCGACTGGATTTGTAATTTGTTAACTCCATCTTACGTGTATATCATCCAATTATATCCATACATAAGTAAACTTTCTAGGAAATAATTCTGAAACAAGATGGCATTTGATTATTATTTCATTCGTTTATTACGTATAGTCATGTAGATCTGCATTTATCCGCGCATCTATCTTAGTCTATCCGTATTTCCATTTAATTAACTCTTCTGCCATTAGTACAAATCTCTTAATCTTGTTTATGATTGGGAGAGACATTTTGCCCGATATAAAGCAATATGGCTTGTCCTGGGATGAGGAAATTCAAGATGGCTGAAGGGTGAACGCACTGAGTAGCTCCGCCCTAATTGGATACAGTTTGGAGCGATTCTGACCCCCAATCGTCATGTTATGAGGGACTTCGAACAAACGGGAATAAGGAATTTATCGAGGCACAATTATCATATAATATTGCCACCAAAAGTTCAAAACCCCTATAAATGGTACAAAAGTTTCTAGGTTGTGGCATGCATAGGATATTATGTCAGAACATATGGATCTCAAAGTCATTACTTTATGCTATAAAATTGAAAATGGAAAAAATATTACTTTTCATATCTTTTAGGTGACAATAAAATACATCTTTCATAGAATGGAATCGTAATATTGGCGATTTAACCAATAGCAGAATTGTCATTATAGGAAACTTTTTATTAAAAAGGAATAGTAAAAATACGTAATTTTTCGAGGAAAACTTGTTAGATATGGTACGGTTATTAATATTATTATTTAAATGCCCGCTATCACCTTAAAATTGTCTAGCTATTGCATGTTCCTAGCATTTAATGCAATGATTTCATATTATCACAATTCCCAAAATGTGTAAGCATGGAATGGAAGTGAACCCTTGACCCCTTGTGTAAAAATGGTGCCGTAATTTTGTCGAAGAGCCCAACAAGCCGAAAGTTGAAATTATTGCATACAAGATGGAGAAAGAGAGGGAGGAGACAAGATCAATTTATATATATATCTTCATCTATTATTACGAGAAAAAAATACACGCAGTGGTTCTACGGAGAAGATAAACAAACCACAAACCCTATATCAACACGACTGCCCAAAGATTGTCAATAAACAGAGATAAACCCACGAGGAGGGAGTGCGTGTGGCGTGCTTAGCGGTGTGTCTACATCTTCGTAAGAAGGGTAGAGCATCAGCATTCTATTTTCATTTGAAGCAGACACAGGGGCGGATCTAGCTTTTTGCTAAGGTGGGGGGGGGGGGGGGGTTGACCCAATGACGATGCGGAGCATCATCCATGAGCCGCGAAGTGGCGATTTTTTTTTTGCTATTTTGAACCCCCGTAAGTGATTTTTTTCTTCACTTTTTTCACTGATACATTTTCACTTGGCAGCCCAAGGGGGGGGGGGGGGGGGGGGGGGTTAAACCCCTAACCCCCCCCCCCCTGGATCCGCCACTGAGACACGATACAGTTTCCTTCTTTTGATTGATACGTGTATGTCTATTTTATATTTTGCGGAATATGTCAATGATTCTTCATATTCTGAATGAAAACAGAATGGCTTTAACTATTATAGTTATATTAACCTTAAATATATTATTAAGATTTGAATTGTTATATAGACGAATCAATGTAATATAAAGTATTTCCCTATCATATTCTTCATCATCATCATCATCATCATCATCATCATCATCATCATCATCATCATCATCATCATCATCATCATCATCATCATCATCATCATCATCATCATCATCATCATCATCATCATCATCATCATCATCATCATCATCATCATCATCATCATCATCATCATCATCATCATCATCATCATCATCATCATCATCATCATCACCATCGTCCCATTACCATCTTCACCACTATCTCCATCAGCAATACGTTACGCAGTGGTTCTAGGGAGAAGGTAAACAAACCACAAACCCTGCATGCCCTATAACAACACAACTGTCCAGCATTTGTCAATAAACCAGAGTTAAAACCAGGAGGAGGGAGTGCGTGTGGCGCACTTAGCGGTGTGTCTACATCTTAACAAGACGAGCATAATGTACCTGTTTGGTTCATGGCGGTGCTGTAAATTTGAACCATGCAATACGCATAATGAATATATAATAAGAGCACTTTTGTGATGTAAAGAGTTTAAGTGTTATTACTACCATACACCCCTTAACTTTCCACTCTATTCGTTGTTTTTATTTATTCAGGGTAGTCTTTTCAATCATTCTCGCAGCTGAGATTGTGAATGCATAAGAAATCGTGAAATAACAATCAATTATTTTCGAGAACTGCCCTTTTCGTTGTGGCAGTGTGCTTAAAGTCGTTTGTTTTAAAGGGGTATATGACGGGTTGATAAAAATATACCATAAGCTGAAGACAGTTATACAAACCATAGAGTGCAAATGAGAATATGAGCAAATATAAAGACTGTATGTTCATCTTGTATTGTCATGCATCGTATTGTTTGCATTTTCGCAGCCCAGGTCGCTACAATTACATGATTGGAAGTCTCTTGGGGCGTAATTAACTTCCCTCTAACGCACCTTAACATCGTCCCTTAGCCTTTAGGCATATAGCTAGCAGGTTGATGATTCTGTTCTGTCTACTGTGTGCATAGTCATTATTTTGATGAGTATGGATACATTTACGGCTAATTATCATATGCATACACAGGTCATTATAGGTTGCATGGCAGGACAGGACAGGACTCCAAAGTGATGTACACATTATTGTATTATTATTATTAGGGATATTATTATCTCATGAGTAGTCAATGATGGGGTCCCAAAGAACATAATGGACCATACATGTCTGGGAGTGGCCTAAGTGGTTAATGCATGGTCTCATCACAAATCTTGTTAAAGAAGTTGATTATATGAAAAGTACAAAGAGAATGGGAGAAAGGGAAAGAGAGTGTGGATGAGGGAGTGGGTGAAGAGGGGGGGGGGGGGGTGTTTAAACGATTTAATCATGTTAGTGGAGAAAGAAATACTATTACTATTTGAAATAGGATCTGCAAAAAGTGATGAGGAAATTGTACACACAGAAAAGACTACAACTATGTTGACTGATTAACGATTATCAGAAAATCGAAGAGGGGAATAAACCCTTAAAAATCACTTAATTATCTTCAACGCAGAATATTATTCAATGCATGAGGAGGCAAATGTAAAATAGAAAGACATACATAATATTTGATGGAGAAAGAAGTGATGGAAAGAGAGAGAGAGAGAGAGAGAGGGGGTGGGGGGGGGGGGGGCAGTGTGTTGGTCGATGAGATGTGTGAACATGTAGGATGCGCTGTCTACCATTTGCATTTTCTTACAAACAGACGTTATAGTCTGTATAGTAATCGCGTTACTGATTTGCTCCAGGGTGTGACTGATGCCATGTCCTTATCACCAACACATTTCTTTCAAAAGAGAAAAAAGTACAACAGTATTCCGCTATGATTGAAGGAAAAACATATCAGAAAGATACGTGAAAATGTAAGGTGACTGGCCTGCTTTCTTTACTGAAGCGAGAGGTAAAACTTAATTCACCGTAAATCCCCCTCGATACTCTTAAACTTGTAAGCTATACGAATTTTACTTAGCATGCCTGAGGCTGGGATTGTGTTAAAGTTTTTAAAAAAGGCTTTATACTAAACATTTTTACCCTTCCCTCTTATGATGCAAAGGTCTTGTTGAAAGTGATGATTTTCCTAATGAGTCAACAAATATATTTTTAAACAAATCCCATTTAAGAAAGTATGTATTTTAGTGGTACAACACCAATGGACGTAATCAGTTAATTCGCTGTCCAAATTTGTTCCGTTTTCACCATAATTGACTCAAGGATTTGACTGACCAGTATGATTTATTATGTCCTTGTATAGACATGAAAATGGTTATATCATTGAAAATAAAACAAAGCAAATAATAAAGAACGACGAAAAATAATTTGCATCGAGTTCTAGCTGCCTTACCAGTGGGTCATGTCCGTGAAATTAAAACAAGTAAAAAAAAACATAAAAATGATATTATTAAGGATATACAACCAAATATGAAAACATTCATACAAAATTCAGCAAAAAAACAAAATGCAGAATGTTTTTTATATATAAAAAGAATAAAATCATTTATCTTGAAAATGTTGATAAGTCAGTGCCCCTGTAATGTAATTTCATAAAATAATAGCGGCTTCCCTGGAAGAGCAGTGAAACTCGGCACTCGTGCCATTCCAATCAATCCTAATTGAGTTGTTCTTTTCCCTTTGAAAAACAAAAACATACAAATAAAATGTCTAAAAATGTACTGGAAACCGAGGACATGCTCGAATATCGACCCCACGGGGTCAAAAGTTGACGCAAATTTTCGCATGAAATATATTATTATAATGATAATAATTATGTCCTTTTTTCCATATACGCTAATCTTTATTTGGATATTTGGAGCAGACTGTATGGCATGTGATGTGTAGGAATGTACAAGTGAACGTCGCTAGTTTCTTGCATAATATAATATTTTTCAACCAATCATGTCATAATGATTATGATTATGACCATTATGATAATTTACCGCACAATTTCACGTTATTTGTCTTGTAATGCTGGGACACGTTCTATTAGTGTAATGGTCTAGAAAGCTTCATCTAATTAGGGTAATGGTCTGTACTCTTACAAAGGGGGTCTCCAACCCTTCATTCGTATTAACCCTAAGTATACCTCGCCAGTTTATGAAGAGCTTAGTTACAAAAGGCGCTAAATCCACTCAACATAAAAATTTAGTTAAAGGGACTTATAGTAACATTGTCCAAATCCTCCAAATCCAATTGGAATTACAGCGGCTCCCTCATACCTTGTTGTATTCGTATTAGCAACAAAAGCAGGGGACAGGCTTCGGTTTTTCAAATTTCCCTTTCGTTAAAATATATTTACGATTGAAGTTTTCAGATGTTAAAAAATCCAGTGGATCGTCAAAACCGCGTGTACAAAGTGAGTGCAATGAGTTAGTGAATATCACTTTGCATTTTTGCTCATTACTCGGCCATATAACGTCCATTTAACTTGAAATTTTCACACAGCACCTATAGTGGACATATGAGATAACAACAATATACATTGCATCAACCATTCATCACTTTTTGCACATGTCAACAAAGTTACTAGATCCCTTTAAGGGGGAAAAGGAAAAAACAGATTAGCCCGGATCTAATTAAGTTTTCTTTGTAGAAGGAGGACGTGTTACATGTTTTCCTAATTAGGATCTCATCAATTTTTGCACATGTCAACAAAGTTGCTAGATCCCTTTAATGATATCAGAACATAACTAAGCTACATATAGCTATCTATAGAAATCTTAGAGTTTCTTAGAAAAAATTGTTGTAAAAGTCACTTTTCAAAGGCATAAATGTTGATTCAAATCATTAATATTTTCTATTATAAAGGAGATTTCATGTTCTTGATGCAACATCTATGAAAAGTAAAAAAAAAAAATATATATATTTCGAATATATTTTATTCCAAGGCTACAAATGGCTTTCCATAGGATCTTTGTGAAACACCCCCCCCCCCCCCCCTCATGCACGTATAAAGCACAGATAGGGTTAGGGAGGGGTTAAAGACTACGTAGAACTTCTTCACCGTGCAATGGTCAATTACCATTCCTCTGAATACAATGGTCAATTAAACACCTCGTGCTCCTCTCCAGCTTTTCGATTCGAGTGACCTGCTTATTACCGGGTTATAATTGGTCATTTGCATACAGTGTACTTCATTAGTCATGTATGAAATGATTCTGATTGAACTATATCAGTACATAATGAACTCATTTAACTTTGCATGATAAAATAATGTAGGACCGATGTCCGGATACAGTGGCATTGCCAGATACCAGTGGCGTAATGAGCAAAAACTTCTTTTTTTTGTGGGGGGGGGGGGGGGCTAAACCAAATCCGCATTACCACCGGATATTGCGAGGGAGCGAAGCGACTGAGCGGGGGGAGGGTGTGGGAGGGGGGTGTCCCCCCTCCCACGGTAGGGAGCTTTTGCATTTTTGGACTTGAAACTGTGCAATCTGGTGCATATACCTGGAAAGGAAATTCTGACTTGACGACATGTACTATAATGTGCGTTAGTGCGTCATGATTCTTAACCAGAATAGTTTATGATTGATTCATGAAGAAAAACAAAAATGCACCCCAAAAATAATATTCGCAAAGTGATATATTCAGTTCAAACAGTGCATCAAAAGCTTTATTTTTATGACGAAACAACATGAACATTGTATTCCAGACGTATACAAGACCGATTCCCGAGGGAGCGAAACGATAACCGAGAGGGGGTAGGGTGATGGGAGGGTATGATGGTAGGTGGGTGCACGGTAAAGGTGCTTTTGCAATGTTTTAGTTGAAATTTGACTTGACATGAAGTAAAATCTGAGTTTTCTTGTCTAAAGAAATACTCTTTTCTTTCAATCAGTGTTATCGAATTAGATAAAAGCCATGATTTAAATTTATTTTGGGGGGCAAGCGCCCCCCAAGCCCCCCCCCCCCCCCCCCCACCAGTACGCCAGTGCCAGATACTGACAACTAAAATCATGAGCGTCGTATAAAGACTAGCTTTCAATCCTAGCGGGATCTTTGTCAGGGCAACATATGACAGTTCCGAACGTATGCACATACCCACACACACGCACATACACACACGCGAAGGAACAAACAAACACACACATACACATACACACATACACACACACATACACGCGCGCGCGCGCACTCACACACACGCACACACACACACACACACATACACGCACACACACACACACACACACACACACACACACACACACACACACAAACAAACAAATACAAACGAATGCAGGCACACACACACAGACGAAAACAGGCACACACAAACACACATTCAAATAAAAGCAAACACACACCCATACATACAACATAATATGCAAATATTAATCATACAAAAACACAAACATGCTAACCCAAACATACACATACGAACAAATCCGTCTCATTCGAGCTTGCAAAATTATGTATGCACAGAATGTAGTACTGTTCATAAAATTATGCGAAGATTACCGTCATCGATTCATTACATACGCACATGCATGAATGGAATAGATGATTCATTTTCCCATTAATATTATCCTTTTTGTTTTCTGGGAGATGATAAGTCCGTGAAATTACTGAAATGAAATAATATGGATGACGGAATTCTAGTTAATGAATTCAAAATGCAGGACAATATGATTGTTGTAGATGACAAATCAGGTGTTGTGTGTTCTTTTGATTTTATATTGTTTTGTTTTGTATTATTTTATATTTTCTGAAGTTTAACCCGAGAGTGTCGGTTGATCATGTAATAATACAGGAAAATAAGTTTCCAGATGGCAAATTGATTTTATATTTGTATTATATTCTGCTCAAGTGTTGCAAGTGAGTGTTTTTGTGTCATTCAGGCCAACCCTACCCCAGGCCCCTGCCATGAATTATTTATTCGCCTCTCTCGATCTCGCGGCGCTTCAACTGCCATTATGCGCGCTAACATGGGCACTATAGCATGACTAGTGCAGTATTTTATCTACTGATTGTGTCAGTCAACACCCATATTTGGTTTGTGCACGATAAAATCAACATATTGCACAGACTTTGTTGGGTTTGATGTTGTTGTTTGTGTGGCTTGTTTCGCATAACGGAAGCTGCAGCTTGGTTGCACATTTGACCTTATATAACCCTTTTTTTAAAAACTATATAATACCTAAAAATATATGTTTCAATATATTACATATCTATTCATATTTTGCCTATATAGCTGTATAGCTGTTTACACATGACATTCTCTTTCATTCCCTTTAAAATTATGAGGACTTCAGAAAATTGTGTTTTCTTCGAAATCTGAAACAAAGTTTTGAAAAGAGTTGTGTAAATTATCTTCAACATACAAAAACATACGGTTTACTTGTGTGTAATCCACACTAAATGTATTCTATGATTTTGAGCTGAAAAAAATTGTATGTGCGTGCTAGAATTATGTGTATGTGTGGACGAAATTCAGAGAGAGGATACTTGACTCCAGTGAACCTGACATTGGGAGAGTGGTTGAAAACGGGAAAGATAAAAATAAATTACTTTTGGGGAATGCATGACAGAAGAAATAGCAATACAAATTGTAGATGACAGTCCAGATAATAAGAGATGAATTGATACAATTGACGAATGACTACACAAATGTGAATGGTTGTGCAATGGGGGAGAGCATGGGGAAAGGATGAGAAGTACATAGGCTATGGTGAATATGGATAGCAGAGAGAGGGTAATCCGTAACGAAAGATAAATGAGTATGCTTTAAGGTGGCATGCATTAAGAATGCACATGTATTGCATCTGGCGGTATTTTGTTTCATACGGCGCCTCAAATGTACGGAAACGTACGATTTCCCCCCTTTTTTTCATTTTTCTTTTCGCGGTCTTTCTATGCGCGCATGCGCTGTCTAATTTTCGAGTTACACCCTTTTCTCGTCCTGGGATTGCTCAGAAAGGGAAGATATATTTTTTTAATTTCTGTTTCCATTCGTAGTTTGTCGAATGAATTTTAGCCACCCCAATTACAAGATGATTGCACGTACATGTACATGTACTCATAGGCGTAAACATGTGTAACTGTGTATCTGCATGTTCATATTTGATAGCGGCGCCATATTGTATGCACTAATCGGACACACATTTTAAAGGGACTGTTCAAGTTACAGTAGAATGTGATTTACATATTATAGATAGCCACACATGTATGAATTACAGTGAACCATACATTACATGAAATCCTAAAGCACAGAAGGTCAGTTGCAAACAACCAAACACACTAAAACTAACCAAATATCGTAAATGTATGTAAAGTTTGTAACATCCTGACTCTTTAAAGGGATCTAGTAACTTTGTTGACATGTGCAAAAAGTGATGAGTGGTTGATAAAATGTATATTGTTGTTATCTGATATGTCCACTGGGTGTTGTGTGAAAATTTCAAGTTAAATGGACGTTATGTGGCCAAGAAATGAGCACAAATGCAAAGTGATATTCACTTACTCATTGCACTCACTTTGTACACGGTTTTGACGATCCAGTGGATAATTTAACATCTGAACACTTCAATCGTAAATATCTTTTTAATGAAAGGGAAATTTGAAAAACCGAAACCTGTCCCATGCTTTTATTGTTAATACGAATACAACAAGGTATGAGGGAAGCGCTAGAATTCCATTTGGATTTGGACAATGTTACTTAGTCCCTTTAACAAACGTAATAAATATACGCAACTAATTATAATACGATACGAGTTTGTTACGTTCTAATGCTAACGCTGACCAAGTTGAAACATTGCAGTATTTTTAAATGTATAGCTGTACTGCTTAATAAAGTAAATGTGATTTATTTCCACATAAAATCTAAATAAACAAAAAAAAGTAACAAATAATTTCGCAGTAGGCAGGAGTATCAAGCAGTGTGCCCGATGCAGAGAGGCGCAGATCCCATGCGCAGGGTGATTTATGTTTCATTATCATTCGATTTACGGTTCATCCTCATAAATCTCTCCGGGTTAGAGCATAGAGAGCTCGAAATAAATTAGAATGTATTCCATACTATTGTCATCACTTTGATATTATTAGTACAGTTTAAAAATCATATATTACTGTATGCTTATCATCATGAGCATTCGTATTGGGGGTTATAGTATCACAGTTTGGTGAGCATTGGTTGGACGTGTATGCTTTATGATATCGTGTTTGGTTATTTTGACTAAGAATTCCTTCACTTATCTGTATACGTGTCACGAACTCTCAATGATCCTCATGCTCATGTACTCTTATCATATCTATGCCAGTTTCAAAGATGAATGGTATATACGTTATTAATTAGTGTCGGTCCGCCTTGCTTGTGCGTGTTATCTTACTTAGGTACATCGAGGTAATGACTATCTCAGCCCATACAGCCATACCCACCCAAATGTAGCTACAGGACAAGCTTAAAGATCCACTAACGCCTTTGCGCCCTTAATTCGGCATGTCTTAAACTCTTTCATTAAAGATAAATATATGGGAGGCTTTACTCCCTCTTATAAACAAAGTTGAGGCTGAGCCTTTTGTCGTGTATGTTTTTATTTAAAAATCATTTGTGAAACAATGTAATATGAATTTACTCGGCAAAGAAACATTCTTGACAATTATGCTTGAAAAAACACATAAGAATAAATAGGATGACGTCATAAATTAGTTATTGTGATCATTTTAAAAACAAAATAAGTATTAAATTCATATGTAAACGTTGTTATTTTCGCGCGATTAATATTTCGCGCTGAGCGACACAGAAACACATTCGCGGGTTTTAATATTCGCGGAGGCTGACATCAGCGCGAATTCACCGCGAACATTACCACGTTTAGTATTGGAACGTTACAAGAAAGACTTGAAAATTGTAACGCATAGTGAATAATCGGTTACGTAACAATTAAAAAAAATGAGAGTCAGCAGGTCAGTAGGGAGCCTATACATGTAACTTCCGATCTTAGCAGAATCTTCATCAGGGCAACATTGAGTTGTTGTTTTTTAGTAATCAAGCCTGTACACTTTACGAACACCTAAACCAGGCTTTAAATTTAAGCACTATCATTGACGGTAGTTAATTACTACCTGTCTGTTCGAGCAATTATCAATTAGCAGAGTGGATGAAACGCACCCAGTGATCACCTGAAGGAGTTTCCCGTTGGTTATCTCATCAATAACAGTTTTGTTTCAAGAAAGTATAATTGCGTTGGAGACCAGTTTGTCCTTTTTGACGGGGGTGAGGAACTTTATCCACATCTCAATTCAATTATATATATCATAACTGTAAATTTGATTACCGAGTCAGTAGACAGCATATGCAGCGTTTTCGACAGCTTATATAAACCATGTTAACTTAATTATTGTATGAAATCTCCTGTCCCGCCATTACTGGGTGATTGTGAAATCCGCTTATATAGCCTGGAATACAAGATCACCAACATGAAAATAATGAATGAACATTGCACGGTAAAACACATTTCTCCCGATGATCACGTGGCGTATGGCGCCTTTTTGCTCGCGGCACTTTCTCGCTTGGCATCATGGATGCAAGATCGAGAGGAAGATGAAGGAAGAGGAGAAGAAGATGATACCGACTATCAGAAAGGATTTGAATGATAAGTGAGAAAATAAGAAGAAGTAGTGTATAAAGAAAATGGTATTTTAAAGCGGAAGAATACAAAATAAGAAACAGAAACAGTAAATAAGATGAAGAAATAGAGAGGAAGGTGCAAAGGAGATGGAGGAGGAAGGGGAGTAGGAGGAGGAGCGATGGGGAGAGGAAAATTATGATGAAAAAAGAAAATAATGAGCTGACGATAATGATGAATAAATATGAAAAAAATATGCAAAATAAGAGAAGGAAGAAGGCGACGAAAGAGAAAAAGGCAAACATGAATTAGAAGATGAAGGAGAATAGAATTTTATTCAGTTCCATTTTCAATAAAAACAATACAAAACTATATGCAATAATAAGCATAAGTTGCAATATACAAAAAAAAATGAAAATATGCACGAAGAGAGATGACGAAAAGAGTGTGCACTTATTGCTGGTGTAGGCTTGAACATGACAACGGATTATGTGCTCAAGCAATTAGCTCTTGTCAGTTCCAGATTAACGGGAAAGCGATCTGACGTGTTTTCAACACAATAATCATGCTTGGTAGAAGGGGGCAGTACAGAGTGCTGAGTAGTGGTGAAACTAGGATGAAACTAATGATGAGAAGCCGTGTAGCTAGAACGAACCTACACCTTGAGGAGGGCAAGGGGGGGGGGGGGGGGCGGGATGGGACAGAGAGGAGACAATTAGGAGAAGGGCATCCTGTTAAAAGTATGACGATTTAACACAGTCAAATAATGTAATGTGTGTAATAACCACTACTGACCTAAGAGTAGCAGTCGTACAAGCGGTCACTATAATATGATAGACAGGTGACTTCCAGAGACATGTTTGTTAACATTGCATCTTGCAGGGGCTTACTTTTGGCGGCCATGCATTATAGTTACAGGTTAGCTGGTGTCCGTATAAAGACAGGTTTGACTGTGTAGCACAGAAGGAAGAGGGGGGGGGGGGGGGGGGGTGGGGTGGGGTAAGAGGGGACAAGAAATTCCATACAGCAATTACCACACTTGGCTCGAACATTGTACACCTATGCTGCTGGGGTTGTATGGTTCGCTGCTGGGGTTGTATGGTTCGCTGCTGGGTGTTTTGGCGCTTCTAAAACTATCATGGTGTGCACTGCGAACTGTCTTATCAAAGTGAGAGCTATAGCTTATCAATGTTGATGTAATTCGCCCTGAATACACACGTGTAGGCTATCTATCAAAGGGCATTCGAGACCGTGCGACATGCTGTTTGATCGAGAGCAACTTCGATAGTCCAAGTCCAGTGATAATCAAACTCAGATTACATCCACGGTTCAAATCGGGTGCGAGCTGATATGGGCACACGTATACATGTTAACTCTCTCATAATCAGACCGTTTAAAGTTCACACGATTACCAAGAAGTTATACGTTAGTACATGAAGTAATGAGAGTCTAATATGTTTGAGGGGTGCCCTGAGTTGGTGGCGTTGGTAGGAAGTGGAGTTCATTGGATGTACACGGTCCTAAAAGCAGCACGGTAGATATAATTAGATAATTAGTTACAGTTTCGTCGCTCACGAATCCGCTCTTGTAGACTAGTAAGACTAGTATACAAGACTAGTAATTAAATGGGTTAAGTTATAAACACGATAAAGGGCAGTCAACCTTGCTACGCCCGCCATCCATCTGTATGGTCTTACACCACGGCATTTACCATCATTGTGATATCAGTGTCAAGCTGAATATACATCTGCGGTATATAGATAAAAACAACTATTAGTGTTCCGCTTTATGCTTACACAATTTATTCATGAATGTACAATGTTTTATCTTATCTTGGGCGGTGCTGACATAATAATGTACAGGATGCATCGTTTACGTGATACGGTGATAAAGGCGTAGGCCCCCACTTCCCCTTCCCTAAATAATCAATCACATTCACATTATTTATTAGTCATCTTTCTGATCATAGATGGAATATTCTGAGCACAATTTAATGGTATGTGTATCTTATTCACCTTTGAAAATGTTTGTCGAGTGGGTCGGTTTAATGTTTTAAGCGTGATGAAAATGAATAATGACTATTCTCAACTGCACATGAAAGTATAACGTTGAATACATGAATCATGACTCACTTTATGTCATCGAAAAACAAATGTAGTGACACATTTGTTGAAATCGTTTTGCATTTTTAATTGATAGTCACTGAAAGTTGCTTCTTTCTGCTTAGAAATTGTATAACAAAATGTATGGGACATATAATTTCAATCACATATTGAGAAATTACCACAACCATTCAACGCAACCATCGAACTCGTATACATGGTATAACGTCGATGGACATTCCTATATATCTAGCTGACCCATGACATTATCCATGACATTATCATGGTCAATCACCAATCGATCACTTATCGAATGTACGCAATAGAGAGAATATGAGCATATCGCTTACAGCACAAATCTTTTTCATAATGACCGTTTGATTATAAGTTGAGTGATAAACTTGCCGGTGTAACGGGATAAATGTCCAGCTAGGGATGATTGGCAATGACGTCTTTTGGACAGTTTAAAATCATAATTTTGTCTGTTTTCGAACCTTCATACACACGGAGCCACACATACACACTCAGTCACAAACATACAGACAAACAAACAGACAGACGACTCATACAGTGACGTCACTGATACACTGTAAATATTGTTGAACATTAAAATAGTATTGACCTTTGAGGTGTTCATATCCAATGAAGATAAACGCCTCACTATACATAAGTAGCCTACTTTATAGTAACCATGATAACGTGCACTTATGGATTAGTGTCAAATTTATGATTTATTTTGGAGCGAATGTACATAACAATTCACACAAATAAACACACACATACACACACACACACACACACACACACACACACACACACACACACACACACACACACACACACACACACACACACACACACACGCACACGCACGCACACACATATATCATGTACATACATACACACATACTCGCACACAATCGAATGCACAATATACGCACATACGTACACAACAACAAGAAACAAACGCACATAAACACAAACAGTCACATGCTCACATGCTCATAAACAAACAAACAAACAAACAAACAAACACACGAACAAACACAGCACATACGTTTTAGAGGCTTTCCCATGCACAACATACGCCTACAAAACGATAGCTTAATACGTAACTATTATGTACAATAACCTCAAACCTACCGCATAAGGATTACGCGTAATCCAGATTTCCAAAGTAAAACAGATTAGCCATCGCTTTGAGGCAAGCCAATCAGGGGTACATACCACCTGCTCATGGGGGTCCGCGCCATCAGTTTCAATGTCATAGTGACATCGTACCCCCCCCCCCCCCCCTCATGTGGTCCACGCCCTCTGTTTCAATGTATGACATCGTCCCCCCCCCCCCCCCCCCCCCTTTCTTGTAGAGTTCCTGATTCACTCAATCATTTCTCATTATCTCTTAGTAAGTTCTAGTACTATCATATTTTTTTTTTCGGGGGCTCTTTTGGGCATTTCGGGGGCGAATTCGCCCGCCGCCCCCGTGTATTTTTTTCGCTGGTACTATGATCAAACATCATCCGTCTTTAGCCAGAAGACTTGATTATCTTGATATGATTTCTCTGAGACTATTAGTTTAATTTGCAAATATTTGTCTCATCAGTACAAACCAAGGGTAGTGCAGGAACATGCACTGAATATGAATGTATAGCATGACTCTTGTGCTATTAAACAGTGAATTGAGTTTGGGGATGGGAGGTATAACGCAAGAGAAAGGAAGAGGCTTATTAGTTCTCAAACAAAATATTGCAGGTAGTGTATATAGCCATAGGTCTTGGTCTCGGTCTCGGTCTCGAATCGGTCTCGCACCCTTTAATTCTTGGTCTTGTATCGGTCGAATTTGACTCGTCTCGAATTATTCAACAATGATGTTTCTACAAATATGTCTTTTTAGCAACTGCCCTCTGTCTAATGGCATAATTCATCTGCCCATCTAATCCTGAATAGTTCGTTTCCATGAAGAAATATTTATCTGAAGCGTCTAGAAGTAACTTGAAGCAATTAAAAGGGAAAAGAACAAAGACAATCTCAATTAGCCTGTTGGCAATTGAATATGTACAGCGAGTGTATACAATATTCGTCATAAACAAGACAAGACTCTAGTCATGCGGTCTGACACGTGTTTTTCTTCCTTTTTTCTTTGGTAAATGTGAATACATGTCAAATCCTAATGTCGTGCGTGCTGTTCTACCGTCTGGATTTTGGCGACGAAATCGCCTGCGGTAAAATTTACTGCGTTGCCCAGGTTCTCCATGTAAGACGATCCTTGAATAATGCAATCAGCATAGATGGTTCGCACATGTAGAAAGGGGTGATATCATAGATAGATAACCCGAAGGTGATGCTGATATTGTATTCCATGTCTTATTTTTTTTCAAGCGGTTTTAACATAATAGAAAAGGGGTTTGTTTAAATTGCAGATTACTTGCATCGACGGTAATTAAAAGGCTTGCGACAAAGGATAGACTCAGCGCTCCATCGAGATAAAGTCATAGAATGCATTTACTACTACACGGTATAGTGCATCGTAAGATTGGTTTTTGACATCAAGCAATAGTCAAGTGTGTATACTTGAATTTATACATTGACATCTGACAAGTAACAATTTTCTTAACATAACTATTTGATTGTAATAATGATACAAATGTAAGCACAAATACTATTTCTTATTTGATTCATTGACATGCATGTACGATGTTTATGAAATTGGGTGGTTTTACATTAGATGGGCACTTGGGGGGAAAGTTAATATGCATATCTTGTCTATTAGCCTATGTGTTTTTAACTCTTTCTATCATTCTTCTTGGGTTTAGCACGCGCCTCCATTCCCCCTTCCGCAAATGTACAATATGTCAAAAAAGCAAATCTTCATCTTGTCTTCACTCGCGCTGCCACACCTTCTCCCTCCATCCTCCCTGATTACCATAGCAACGAACATCGAGTTCTGCATCACTCACCTTTTCACCTACTCGTCTCTGTCATGAATCATCACTATTTGAAACCAGCTAGCTACTCGTATTCCTCCGAGCTCGCGGAGTAAAAACAAGGGATCAAGCAAATTCCTTTCTGGTTCGATTGATAGAACGCTTGATCGATCACCATGAGGGATGATGCGCCGAGGGGAGGGAATGCTTTGGAGGATTGACTGGGTGTGGAATGGCTTATTGCCTCATTGTGAAGCTGCATGACTTAATATAAGGGAAATACGAGTTTGGTTAGAATACTTGAAAATACAAACACACACATATTTTTGTTTCGATTGACATGAAATTGCTTTATCATGTTTAGAGTAAAATATATCAATTTAAAACAAATCAATACAAATAATATGGACCAAGAACACACACACACACACACACACACACACACACACACACACACACACACACACACACACACACACACGCACACATGTACACAAACACACACACGCACATATGTACACAAACACACACACGCACATATGTACACAAACACACACAAACACACACACGCGAACTACTTACTGGCACACTTTCTACCACGCAGACATACAAACAACACACTTGGCTCAAACACACATACAGCCACAAACACGAATTATTTAATACTGGCACACATTATTGTATGCACACACACGTACGAAGAAGCTCCTGATTCCAACACACACACATGCCGCATAAACACACGTGACTGACTCATCATCGGGAAGGTGAACATTCGCCTTCAAGGACTTATCTATATAGCTACGAGGAAAAAACACTCCTTCTTCTCTTGACATTTCTCCATGTACTTATATTTATAAGGGGACGGTTCTGTATAATGTATAATTACTTAACATTAATTTGTTGTGGTATTTACTATAATATGCTGTTTGGTCATGTGTTTTATTGCTTGATTGTGGTAATGGTCGGTTGCAGGTGTTGATTGATCGGTTGAATAGGTCTTATGTTTTTGTTTTACTGTTTATCAAGGTTTGTTGGAGATGAAATACAACTCATGCATGGGAGATATAAAATCTCAAGTTTGGATCATGAAATAACATTTTCCCATATTATGTCGTACACAAGTGTCTGGAACAACTAAATTATAATCTTCACTATCTAAAATACAACCATGTTCCATGGACGGGGATTAACTGTGCTCAAAGTTCCGCGAAATATGATCCAAGCGATATGAAAAGTATTAAATACGGAGTAACATGTCAACGCCGTCACCGCTTATGATTTCTCGGACGTGGTAATCGATAGGTAGGGAGGTACCTATGGAGAGGGGGGCAAGGAAGCGCGGAGGGGCAAATGTACCCCTGTGGAAATTGTTTTCCCCCTCAATGTTCCCCCGTGGAGTAGAGTTGAATAAATACATATTTGATTATACACATTTTATTTATGTCACAGGCTGCCCCTCCCCAGGGGAACATGGATCCTCAACGCCTCCCCTTTCGAAGGAAAATAATGAAAGAGAAATAATACAATTGAAGGAGGGGGGGGGGGGGGCAGTCTCTCCTCCCAAGGAGGTACTTTCTTATACCTCCTTGGTCCTCCTTAGGTGAAGCTCGGCCCCCACTTTGCCCCATGTTCGCTCTCGCCCGTGTTGCCCATGGCTGCGCTTCTGTGGAAAGGCAGATTGGATTATGTTACTGCGATATAACATTGGGGAGCTATCCATTACATAAACCTATGCTATTCCCTCGTGATGCATCGTCCATCGTCGTTCGTGATAACAAAGAGCTTTTTCCCAGAACATCAAATAATTATGATGATTATTAGAAATCAGCACTTGCGATGTAATTCGACATGCATGATGTCCTCCGCCTAATATGAACCTGACGAAAAGCCCTCCTCTCGACACCCAACGTGCGTCGGCTGCCCGCATGTGACGTAAAACAATAACATCCACGAATGAAAACTAAACTTAGGTCGCGAAGGGAAAACCCCCGAGGAGTAGAGAGAGAGAGAGAGGGGGGGGGGGGGGGGGGGGGGGGGAGTGTAATGGTTGGTTAATGTGAAGATTCCCCTTGAATGGGGAAGCAATACTGTTGAGGGTATTCCTGGCCAGGGAGATGGTCGGGGGTTACATGATGATGAATTTTGTTATGAGAGTAGGATGCAATTATATTAATAAGGTTTGGGGCTGTTAATAATAGAAGAGTCATTCCCCGGGGAAGAACATTATATGTCCATTCTTAGATCAGCAAACCCTAGCATGTAACCCCGAGGGGGTTAACATTTGTATATATTATGTATTGTTATTAAAAGTGAGCTTGTATATGATTACCTATTTTCTGATCCACTTTTCGTGAAGCAGTGACATTCTTGTAACGATTGTAAACTTTGGAATATTCCAAACGCGATTGTATTTGCAATTTGTTATCATAATCGTCATAAACTTCTTAATTTTTCTCCTTTCTTCTCGTCGCCGTCGTCGCCTTCTTTATTTAGATTCTGCCTTCTATTCTCCCTCTATGGTTTTGGTTTTCCAAACAAACCCGTGACCAGTGTAAGGATGATGATCTGTTGCTACATATCTGATGGATATAATGATAATTATGTTTTTTTTTTCTCTGCGCAGCGAACTGCTGGGACTACGCTCAATGCCGGTGCCTGAGATGGGCGCCTAGCTACGCCAATATCGTTGCCCTATTGGTGTTGACCCTTTCCTCTCCTTCTTTTGTATCTTTTTAATCCAAGATAATAATATGATCACAATTGATATTAATATAATTATGTATTTGTTTTTGCAGTAAACTGTTGTGACTACGCACTATGCCGGTGCCTGAGACGGGCGCCCTACGCCACGTCGCCACCATCTTTGCCCTGATAGTGTTGACTACTTGACTTCTTATTCTCCTTTTGTCTTATTCTTCTATTCCAACATAAAAAATAAAAAATTGATATATAATGAATATATATAATAAGTATATATACAAATATGTAATAAATATTATATAATATAATTTGAATATTAACATGATTATGTTTTGTTGCTTCTGCAGTGAATTGTTGTGACTACGCGCTATGTCGGTGCCTGAGGCGGGTGCCCTACGCCACCATCTTTGCTCTGATAGTGTTGACCGGAGGACTCACCCTCATGACCTACCAGATACTGAGGATTGACGGCACGGTCAAAGATATGTTCAGAGGAACGCATCTGGACCCAGAGGTCACCAAGGAGGACAGCAAACTATACAAGGGGTGAGTAAAAGTACTAATGTATAGATTTATGATTCTTTGCCTCCAGAACCAACTAACCATGCTAACGAATGTGTAATTGAATTCAAACACGATCGTGATCCCCAAATGATATTGTAATACACCCCACGACTAAAGCTTTACGATACAGTGAAAGAGATATTTAGAGGGACGCACCTGGATCCGTAGGTTATCAAGGAAGATGTCAAACATTACAACGGGTGAGTATTAACAATATGTGCCCGTGGTAACCAAATGAATATTGTATAAGTTTTACGGAGTGTCCCATATACATGACAAGTAGGTTTCGGAATTCTGAAGATTGTAAAGATGTACAGAGGGACACACATCGGTACAGTCGTTACCGTGGTAACCAATGAGGATCGTACATGATACAGGGGATTGATACATCATGCATAACATGTCAAAAGGGAAGCAGCATTTTTAGGAGGATTTGTTTACAATATCCGAATCATAATGAATGAAAATATTACAATAGTTTCGGAATAACGATTACAAGATTATAATGTCATTAGATATTACGTATCTATATAATAATCAGACAATAATAATTAGGTTATTTAAAAGCGTGCTAATAGTATTTTGATCTGATACGGATGAGCGGTAATGCTGTCATTGTTGTATACTAATTATTGCAAATTCCAAATTATATTGTTCCGCTAATCTCTTTGGGGTAATTTGGGTAATTGGGGTAATATTCCTTTTATGACGTAGAAAGCAAAAATTATTGTTTAATGTTCTTATAATTTTGAAGAAAAATAGTTTTATAATTGCATTTCTGTACTTTGCTAGTCGGTGATAGCTGAAAAAGTAGAGGCAATCGTACAGTAAGGTTAAACTGAGTCCTTGAAATAAATTAAATGAGCTTACATTTACACTAGTCTGAACTCTCTGGACATGTCGTATGGAAATGAATCAACCATTTTGACAAAAATGGACTATTTCTTTGAATTAGAACAGACCATTTCTGTGAATTTAGATGACTATATCCTAAATTGAAATGGATCTATCATAAATAGGAATTAGATCCATAGATCCATCACATCAACATGCAATACACGAGCATGATACCGCCAAAGCGACAGACTCAACTTGACGCCCTAATTGGTCTGGATGGTACACGTACATGTCGTAACCAATAACTCTTGATGACCCATCTTGACCCTTAAAGGGACCTAGTAACATTGCCAAAATCCACAAAACTTATACTAACTCTTAGAACTATAGCGCTTCTCACATAGTACCTCGTTGCATTCGTATTATAAGTTGAAGCGTGGAACAGGTTTCGATTCTTTCCAAATTCTCTTTTGTTATAAAGATATTTATGATTGAAGTGTTCAGATTTGAAAGTCCCCATGGGAGACGTTCAACTGTGTACGCAATTAGTTACCGGAAAATTATCACTTTAAATTTTCGCTCATGATCGGTTATGTGGGATTCATTTGCCATGATTTTGTCCCACATCGCTCAGTGGACATATCAGATCACACACAAACAAATACACATTTGATCAACCCTTCGTCAGTTTTTGCCCATGTCAACAAAGTTACTAGATCCCTTTAAGTCCGACTTCTCAGCTGGATGGGCGGACATCAGGGGGAATCCCTGCTGACCACCCAGACTATCTGAAGGCTTCTCAGGGTCATCGGTCTAATGATGACATGGTTAACCATCTCACTATTATGAATAGATATTTGTGTATTATATGAATAACCGTTTTATGGCTTGAGACATACAGGGTTACGATGATAATACGGATGAGCCAAGACAAGGACATATAACCATGATAACCCTGATATTATACATTTTAACTATGACATGCATTATTTTAAAATCGAATTAAGCTGTTCAGTGATTTGTTAAGATAATGTTACTCACGGTCAGTGCCTGATCACGATCAGGCCCCATATTCATGAAACCCCGCTAGCTTAGTTCCTCGCTAAGTGTATTTTAAATGCACACTTTATTGAGCAAAAAACAGTTTTCTTTGTCCTCAACTTGAGTTAGCTGGATAAGCGTTATGTACCCACTAAGTTAACCCTAGTTATATAGCAACTAAAATATATTGTGTTTAATTCGTAGCCACGTCCTCCAAAATAGACTTAGCAAGGAACTAAGCTAGTGGGCTTTCATGAATATGGGCCCAGCATGATAAGGGAAAGACGATGTTGAGAACTAACCCATACCAGGGTCCATATTATACAGTCTGCCATATTAGTTTCATCCTAAGTGTATTTTGGATGATGCGGCTATGTATTAAACAAATAATATTTAGTTGCTAATTTAAGTTGCTATATGAGTAAGGACGGTACATAAGGCTAACGCTAGTTTGGGAGTAGAACAACTTTTTCTAGCACACTATTAATTGTACCTTTTGAAATGCACTAACCATTGAACTAGGCTTGCCGACTTTTATGAATATGGGCCCTAAGGTAGCATATGAAACTAGGAAAGTATAATGTATTATTTCTGATAATTGAATCGATTATATTTATGGCTATTGGTTTGATATCAATATATAACATGAAAGGAATAATATATTCAATGTATCTGTATTCCCATAATCGGCATATATCTATCATAACAGTAGAGATGACTATGTGTGTGTGCGTTTGTGTATGTGTATGTGTGTCTGCGTTTGTGTTTGAGTGTTTGGCCGATTGACCGTAATCTTCACCCGGGGGTGTATAGGTCGGAATAGGGGCAATCAAATCATTGGCTCACGTGGCGGCAAATCATATTAAGAACATAGGGAAGGGTGTTGGAGCAAAATATATACAGAAGACTCGCAATGGTCGGCCAACATGTGGGGCTGTAATCTCAAAAAGTCCAGCCCGCTGAAGGATTTTGTGATAACCGGATTTAATGATTGACCTGTCACAGAGGTGACACAGGTCATGATATAGGGTACTTTATGTTTATTATATCAAAACCACTATTATTTTTACCCCGCGGTTATGTATTGTTTATGTGTATGTATATACACGTGTGTGTGTGTGTGTGTGTATTTGTTATAAATAAGTGAGCACTATAATGTGTGTGAAACGCCCAAACGCAAACAAACAAATAAACAAACACACAATTACTCTCACACACACATTCAAACAGATGCACACACAGACACACATGTACACAAATGTACAAACACACACACACACACACACACACACGCACACACGTACCCACACACACACACACACGCACACGCGCACACGCGCACACGCGCACACGCACACGCACACACGGACGCACACACACACACACACACACACACACACACACACACACACACACACACACACACACACACACACACACACACACACACACACACACACACACACACACATACACACACACACACACACACATATACAGATTATTCAAACATAACGCACGGAGCACTTTAAGTAATAGTTTCAAGTCCTTTCTTCTAGTCTATACTACTTTAATATCTACGGTAGAAAGCGCGCTATATACTGTGCAAATCTCAATATCACATTTTAATTAAATTGCCGAGGAGTCATGTTACATCGACACAGTCCGCCAGGATAATGCCCGTTATCATTTTGCATCCCTTGATAAAAGTAACTAATATCATCGAGATGCCTAAATTTAGGACAATAATTTCAATATTGCTCAAATTTGTCATCCCCCCATTTTTATATTGGTGCTTATTTTACCTCGGAGACGATCGCATTTCTTACCATTCCCGTGATAATACTGGCAAACGATGGAAGTTTGATATTATAAGGGGGTTCCGAGGGTAATTTTCTTTAATAGACATTGATTGCTTTATAGTTTTACTCGTATATGAAAAGTCATTACTTTGGTAATAATTGATGTTTAATGTTCATGGTAATATTGCCTTTTCTTTTAATTATAATCTTCACCAAGTCTTGATGGATATAACCATTTATATATTTGTTTTAATTCTTTTCCATAGTGTTGCCATTCTGTTCTGGGTGCTGATTGCGCTGGTGTCACTCATAGCGTGCTTCGGAGTACTGCTCCTCATGATGGCGTGTATGACGGCGGGACCATCGAAAAAGAACGCATGCGGAAAGAGGGCTATGCTGTGCGTTGGCCGCATTTCTACTTCTGTGGTGAGTTTTAGATACAGATTTGTATATATTATAGACCTAATTAATTAACGGTTGGGACGTTGTCACACTTGTTCATTTTCATTTGCAGATAACAAACGTGTAGGTTAGTCCTAACGATTATACGAAGAGAGATAGAGGGTGGAGGATTAGGGGGGGGGGGCGAAAGGAGGGTAATCCGAGCTGATCCACATTGCTGCTCTCTACCCAGGTGTATAAATGGGGACCCGGTAGAGGTGAAAGCCTTTATGTGAAGGATCTTCTCAATGCCCATGAGCCGCTTGGAAGGAATGCTACCCAGGGAGTGGAGATGGTGCACGCAATGTGTGCTGGTTTACATTGTATCATATGACCGGGGTAATAATATCATTGTAAAGTGCTTAGAGATGATTATAATATTATACTTCCGACATCCATTAGGCATAGACCATATTAATCATCTAATAAGCTTATACATTATGTTTGTTATTGATTAATATGTTCGAAACTGAATGACGGATACATACTTAGAATTGACTCTAACATGATTAAATAATTGCATTCATAATACGTTTATTTCATTCAGATCACTAACATTATAACTAATTTTGTTTCAACTCTGTCATATTCACTGTAGATAGTGTCTTACTACATGTACTATACGATTCCGAAACGCTCGCAAAATTCAGTGAAGATGAACATTTGAGAAAAAAATTATGCAAGACTTTAAATAAATAATATCAGTCGATATACAACGTATGACACAGTTGAAATGATACAAATACATTAAAGGGATAGTACAGTTTTGGTCAAACTTAATGATAGTGACCAAAACTTGCACCATATCCTGATTAAAAACTATAAGTTATAATTCCAAAAAGCAGCCGTTAAAACACAAGAGCTCTCTAAAAATATGGAATTGTAAATGTGATATTTTGTTAAAATAATGATTCAATAGAGAGATCATTAACAACTATTTAAAAACAGCTTTGGTATATTTTCAAAAGTGTAAGCATTATTTAGATTTTGTCTTAATTTGTTGAATAATGTGGAACCCACACTTAATTCCAATCGGATATTTTGTATTGATATTTCAGCTCTTTCAGAACCGATTTGTATCAAATAAAGTTTGTTTTATCTTTAAATCATGTGCTCTTCCCGATATTACAATTAGGTTTTTTCATTACTTCACTAAAAATATATTTCTCGAAGCGCCCTCTATACCATAACTGAACTACTCCTTTAAGTGTTTGCTTCGAAGTATCGGTAATTATCATAAATGGTTTGCTGATCAATCTTGACTATCCATCAATCGAAATTGTATGCAATTCGCAATTTCAGTTTTTCAAATTGCATCCTTCAGATTTCTTTGTTAAATATCATGTTACCATGGTAACCAAACTCTGTAATTTAATAGATCTGAACGATGAAGGCCAGTTGAGTTTGTGTAGCTACTTAATGTTGGCTTTTCAATCATATTTGCCCCCGCACTTTATTTTATGTTGTCGCAAATCATAATAACACACTATATCTCGTGGTGTTATCGTTAAAGGGATATAGTAACTTTGTCGAGAAGTGAAAAAGTAATGAGTAATTAATAAAATTTATATTGGTGTGATCCGATATATCCACAAAGTAATGTGTAAAGATTTCATGTTAATTGGATCATTTGGATGTTTTTTTGCCGAGAAATGAGCAAAAATGCAAAGTGATATTCACTAACTTCCTTTGTACACGCCTTAAATTATCCCGTAGACCGTTTAACATCTGAACACTTTAATCGTGGACAATGTTACCAAGTCCCTTTAAATGTATATACGGATAATAGGAGAAATGAATAGGGTGCGTTCTTGAGAAGATTTCTTTTCCGCTTCATACTTTATTTAACATGCATCTTTATAAGATATGAAACTACTATAGCGCGTCTGTGATATTAGAACTTCCTAATTTTAGTAGAAGTAATACATTTACACGATTGTTTAATTTCTAGAAGAATTTCCCTTTTAGCAGTTTATACAATAATATGAATACACGAATAAAGTTTTCCTAAATGTGTAATAATACAAATACTGCTCGTTTAATCATGATACTATGATTATTAAGGGGGGCAATTCCACGCCAAATGAGCCAAAATTGGAAAAATACAATGAGGATTATTTCTGATCTTGTTTTTTTTTTTTTTTTCTGGATTATTTTTTCATAAATCATGATCACATAATGATATCTTTCAGTTTACATAATATAAAAAATATTGGGCGTCTCCTGATATGAGAAACAGACACCATACATGAACCTATACACATGGGACTACACAGTGCCTATTTCTAGATTTTCTTTATTTTTTGCATTCCTTTCTAGTATTTTTCTGTTTTAAGGTACGAAATTGGATGATTGAATATCACATTACGTGTTCAGATTAAAATTCAGTCTTTTGAGAGCCCTAAAGTATATGTTTAATGAATACAAAACTCTGTCCTTCCGTTACTGTCCTTCCGTTACCGAACAGTGAAGCAATTAACTTTTTGTAATTAATATACCAATAGACATATTTTTGTTCAAATAAGTGTTGTAATACTCTTAGAACATTAGGGAATGGACTATGAGCCAATATAACATGATAGTCCTCTTAACTTCACAGAGATTGGATCATAACTAAAGGACTTGAAAATCCATGTCCATTTTGCCGTCCTTCCGTTACCGGCCTCATTAGTGTCCATATATATGTAATAAACGTAATGTAAACAAAAATATTTTAAAAATAGGAAATCAAAGGTGTCCCACCAAGAGTCTCAGAAATGTAATTTACAATGATGAATCATAAGCAGGATTCTGGAATTATTTGATTTAATTTCGAAAATTGCGTCTGAATGTCCTTCCGTTATTGCCCCTGGGCCTTGCAAAAAAAAAAAAAAAAATCCAAACATCCAAATAAGATTAGGAAGTGGGTGGGATGATACAAAAATACAAAATTGGAACCATCCCCCCCCCCCCCCCCCTCCAAAAAAAAACCAACAACAGATTTTGGTATAGAGGGCGCTGCTCGAAATAATTTTGTTGTGAGATAATGAAAAACTGAGTGTAAAATTCGAAAGAGCATACAATTTTAATGGCAGAATAACTTTATTTGATCAAAATCGGTTCAGAAATGGCTGAAATATCAATAAATATATGCGATCGTAATAAATCTGGGGCCCAGATATACTAGTATTCAATGATTTTTTTTTAATTTAAAAAATGCTTAAACTTTTTCAAAAATGCTTACACTTTTTCAAAAAATTTCAAAAGAGGTTTTAAAATGGTTGTTGATGATCTCTCAATTTAATCATTATTTCAGAAAAACATAACATGCATAATTTTGTATGAAAAATGGTTGAAACCAATGCTTTTTTAGAGAGCGGCCTCTTGTGTTTTAATGGCTCTTTTTTATGATAACAGGCTTTTTACTTAGTCGTTTCATCGTTTGTAATTCTCTATACCTTTCGAGCATGGTGGAGTAATAACTGTTAGTTTTTAATTTTATTGTGCAGGTTTTGGTTACCAAAACTGTACTACCTCTTTAAGTGTCAAAAACTGCACTTTACTCGTCTCCCGGCACATTCATAGTGCTGGGACCCGGAGGGAATGTCTGGATCGGAACCGGTCCGGAAAAATTCTGTCCATGTCGAAGATGGATTTCCAAAAGAACAAAGTTTGGATAGGGGGTGGGTGGGTGAGGTGAGCTCTATCCAAATTTTATTTGGATGTTTGGAATTGTTTAACTTTACAAGGCCCCTAAAATGTGTTCTTATTATGCAATTTTCTTTGTCCCTCCTTCACCTTCAGATGATCATGATCTGCTACTTCCTGTGTGTGTGCTGGATGGTAGGCTGTGTCATCCTGTGTCTGCCCCTCACCTTCATGCTAATGGTACAGTCCTACTGCGAGGCGCAGGAGATGCCAATTGCTGACACCAAATGTTTGGATCTCACACAGTATGGTAAGCCACCGTAACATAATTTCCCAATTATCCTATTTTCTCTAAACTTGCCTTGCATGCGCACTTTTACATAGATCAAATATATATGGTAGGCTGCATGACCGACTCTCTTTAAGCGACATTTATAACTTTCCTGTTGTTTTGGGGGAAAGTGATGCCACTAGAGTCCCACTATCCTTTGTACCAAATGATCGAATCCCTTGAACAGTATCACTGTTTATATATTGGAACATTTAAGGCCGAATTCCCTAAGAGTAACATGTCTAATATTACCGTCTTCTCCTAAAGACGTCAATCTAGTTTTAGGGACAGTGGTATTTAAATATCACTCCCATTGTATTAGATGGAACACACACCTGGCACCGTTTACTCCCGCTCTCTTATGTTACATGACCAACTTCTTTTAATACATCACTGTCATGTATGCAAACGACCGTCTCCCTTTAAGGTGGGTGTCTAACGTTCCCGCTGTCTAATTGTAAATAACGACCTCATTCCAATTTGTGGTGACAGTGATACCTCACTCCCAGTTCACTACATTAAACAATACATAACAACATAGTCCCTCTCTTCTATATGATGAAAGAACTGGCTCTTTTTAACATAGTGCTGCCATCCATGCAACCGACCGACCCCCTTTAAGTAGCATGTCTAACATTCCCGCTGTCTTGTAAATCAAGACCTCGATCCAATTTGTTCTGACAGTGATATCTCACTCCCACATCATTACACCGAACAATTGCGCACCTGTCTCCCAGCTAATGAGCTGTCAAATGGCATGTTCAAATCAAAGTGACAAATGATTTCCAGTATAATGTTCGTTAGATCGAGTGGCTTTAGTCGTATCCAGATCAGATCATAGCTGTCGTATGCCCCAACCCCTGCTATTTCACTGAGGAAAGTATAAGTGACACCATATTAGAGCCAAAAGCACTCTGGTCGATGCCTTTCGCCCCCACCGCCAAATAAACGCCCCCCCCCCCCCCCCCGGCTCGGTTAGCAAGGTCTGGATATGCCAAATAACATTCATGTCAGTACGTATTGCGTTGCTCATCAGTTATCTGTTAAATCCCGTAACTGCTGTGAAATTTCCATTACTTTAATTTAGCAATCTTAGGCGCTGAAAGTCGCCTCTACGCCTGAATTACTATTGGGCCGAACATGGCTGTCTGTAACACCAAATATTGGCAACCAATACATTTGTTTATGTGACTGGTCAGATGATAAGAAACAGCAAATGAAAACGGGACTATGGCTGTTCGGGAATGAGACGGGTATATTTGCTTGTCAGGTGAGACCCCTCCCCTTCGGTCATAAACATGATAAAGGGGTTTAAAGGGGACCACCAGGCAAAGGACAACACATTATCATATGTTTTGGTACCGTTTTGTGATATCAAATAGATACCCGACATTTTGCAAAGGGTTGTGTAATTCATAAACAAAGCAATTAATTTCCACCACTTACGGAACCACTGCTATTTCCTGGTTCCATACGGGCCAAGCATTTGCGAGTGCGCCAATGCTATTCACGCGTACGTCAATAGAATCCCGGATGATTCATTCGCTCTGCACAGAGCGCTCTGGGTCTGCACAATATATAGTCTTCGCAATTCAGACCGCATGAACGCATGGTTGAGAATGGTGATGCTTTTTCCAATTATATATATTTTTCGGAAAACATATTTGTGTGAACTTGTTGAAGGAATGGAATACTAAAGATGTTACCTTTCTATAATAAGAATATTATTTGTGGGTGGTGGTACCCTTTAAGCTTATGCTTACGATAATCAAAATCAAATTATTAACTTGGACGTTTTTATATGATCCAGATTTCGGACACCAAGTGCCAATTGATTCCAATGTGATATTCGGGCAAGATATAGATAGGTGCAGTGTTGCTTGTCATTTATCTTTTAACACCCGCAGTGATATAACAATTTTAACAATCTTCACCCGTCCCATTCGAGATTCTGAAATCTCTATAGACTTTGTACATGGCCCACCAGGTTCCCGTAAGCAAAGGGTTTATATGTTTACGATAATCATGCGGTTGATGACCTGTCATGCCTGTCGTGTGATACATGTTTTTCATCTTGTTTGTTAATGTCAGAACTGGCAGCAGCAAAGTGATAATTTATTTTCAAATATCATACATCAATCCTGTCAGCAGTTAGTAGTTATTCCGCTGCTCGTATATCATGTGTAATGTAGGTTATTTATCACGTTTGGTATTGCAATTATATAATTCATATTCATACATAAAATGTGGCAGCAAATGTATATCACATTGGTTTGCCAAAGCAATGTTACAAAACGTGTTTATGATACCATCCAACCAGGCCTGCATCCAACACCTTGCTTGTCATCTATGAGGCAAATGATTTTTATATTGTGAATACACTGCGGTTATAGAATTATATAAATATACTCAACCTTCATGTTCATGCTACTAAAAAGCATGTGGTCGTAATCACATATTTACTATTCACACATAACGTTTATTATACGTAGGATATGTTTGATGTAGACAAACAAATCAAGCTTTATGCGATCACGATGGAAGATGATATAGCCTTAAGGATGCCTAAATTCTTCTTTAATTTGTGAGATGAAAGTGATACCGCACTGGTTCTAGTTTCTTGGTTTCCTAATTGACACAGCACAAATCTCCCCAGAACTCAGCGGTGGGTGGCATGAGAGAGAGAGAGAGAGAGAGATGAATTCAAGATGGCCGCCCCCGCATCTGGTATATCAATAACAAGACGATGATATATCTAAACATTCAGCCTAATTGATACATTAGTTAATTGATGCATTTGTTGATTGACTGATTAATAAAAGAAGAGTTTTGGTGATCGGCTTCTTATTAGGTAAATATCTATCTAGTGAATGTCGCCCTTGTTTAAAGAAAGTCAGTTATTACTTGTCCGTCCGTTCGGGCAAATAAGAAAAATTAATTATCAGATGCATGCAGCTACATATTATAAAAGAAATCTCGTTTAATTGTAATTACTTTTTTTTTAAATGTTATATTTTGAAAACTTAGAATAGATGTTTCTGGCAGAGTGTATGAATAATCATATTGAATTTCTCATAATATCGATCGATGAAGAGCCTACAACATTGCGTAACAAAAGGTTATCGTTCTTCATATACTATATGTAATTTATAATTGTTATAACTATCATTAAAATGAATTAGGATAATAAATGTACCTATCAACTGAAGGCGCGTGACAATTTCATTCCAGAGGGACACTATTCTCAACCAGTCACTCATTCATCTGAGACACTCCTTTGGGATCGGGGCCTAGAGGCAGACGACACGATTTCTCGTTTAGTATCGCAAATGATCGATCGATTCGATTGCCTTAGAACTAAAAGGTCTACACATTAGGAGCGGGCCATCATGTGTGCTTCCACCTAGAGCCGAGCTGCAACTGCATTTAGCAGCTCTGGTGTACATTAGGATTTTTTGAATGGGGGTTATCTCGTCGGCCAAAATTTCCGAAAACGAGACCGAGACCACTAGTTGAGAGACGTGTAAGAGGGGGGGGGGGGGGGGTGGGGGTCCACCGCAAATTTTCGACGCTAAGACCGAGATCCTTCAAAAATTTCCGAGGCCGAGACAGAGACCACTGGTTGAGAGTCGTGTAAGCTAGGGGAGGGGGGGGGGGGGGGGGGGGGGGGGGTCCATACACAACATTTGAAGCCAAGACCGGGATCCATAAAAAAAAAAAATTGGAGGCCGAGACCGAGGCCACTTGTTAATTTGTATCGTCGGGGGCCGAGACCGTGGTTTATGGTGGTCGAGACTACTACAAAGTAGCCTCGAGACCACTTAAAAATGGTAAAGGGGGGGGGGGGGTGAATCCCCTCCCAGTCACTCATGTCGCTACGATCCTGTGGTGATGTCGTTATGCTGTAAGTAAATATGTTTTGGTATCATGGTTATGGGACGTCAATCTCAAATCTCTCGGAGAAAATGTTCTTTCGTTGTCATGACACTATTTTGAATAATCAACCGGAATTGACATTTTTGTATGCGTTTCTCTTTTCTTAGGTTTCGTTGAGCCCGCATCCAACAAGACCGGCATGGTAACGACAACGGCCAGCACGGCTATGGGAGGATCAACGAACAACATGCCTATGATGGTCAATCCTGGCTCCGCTACACAGATCTGTGGATCCGATCTAGAGAGTTTCTGCAGTCACGTAAGTAGTTTCATATCTGATCTAAAAGTCAATAAAATACATGCCAAAGCAAACACAGATAGTAAGGAAAATATTTGTGATTGGTTAATAACAAACATTTTTAACATAGGAAATATCGCACGGATCAATACTGTATGTAATGAAATGCCATATTATACATATGAAAACATTAATACAATCTTTAAAGAAAAATTATTTAATTATTCATGTATCAATGTCAAAATGATGCTTCCAATTCATAATCTGTTAACTTGGCCCTGAATTTGTGGCTTCATTGTGTTAGTATTGTGTGCCCTCCAGCGTCCGCAGGAGAAACATACTATACCGTAGTTTGATATTCAGGTATAAAATACGCACACAGAGAAAAAAGTAATGGGCGCTTCGAGCATATATTGACACACTCTGCTCGAAAAACGAAGACAGGAGTGGTATAAAAATGGGTCAAGCGTATAAGGGGGAAGAGAGTGAAGTGGGGGAAAGAAATAGAGTGGGAAACGGGAAAGGAGAGGAGATGGTGCGACATTTCAAAGACATATAGATATAGAATTCCCGAGACCATTACAAGACATTATAATGTTGCTGCTGTGGCAAAGGTAAACGCAAAACGTAGGTATAAGAGTCTCTGTTGGGGAGGGTGGTTGTGGGGGGGGGGGGGGGGGGGGGGGGTGGGGGCAGGGTCGAATCGAGGAGATAGCGGTCGCTTTTTTAACCAATGTGCTCTATTTTGGAAGCTAGGGCTAGAGGTATCAATTCTTTAACATATCCTATTGGATAAAGGGATTGAAATCAAGGGTACAATTAAGAGGAAGGAGATATCCTATTTTTCTTCCATGGGAATGGGGTGGAATAGAGGATGTGTGAATCAATTCTCTCCACCGTATTGCCAGTTTTCTGCAGAATCGAAGACTTTCCTAACAAATATTTACTCACTTTCACCAGGTGCGTTGCTTCCCAGGTCTGTACAATTAACACATTATATTCCATCCTTGCTTCCTACCTACCCAACACACACATGATTTGTTATTTTTTTCTACAAATCAAATATATTCAATCATATATGTGTACACCATGAATAAAATAGAAGAACCGTAAATAAGTCACGTAATTCGAATAACAAATAGATATAAATTCACAAGCTTTGTCCTAAGTCCTCATTTATATTTCCTACAATGATGTTCTCTTGTTTTATACAGAATGATGACATATCTTTATCGGTGTATCTGACTGTCACAGCAGCGGTCATAGTGGTCCTCGCCTTGGTAAGTGCACCAACCATAAGTATATCATTATCATTACGCGTGCCCCATTTGATTACTGTTGTTTCATTTCAGAAGTGTTGTGATTTTGTTTGAAATGTATAATAATGAACTTTCTCAGAGAGCATAATACTTGTGAACTGTGCCTGGAAAGGTCCTCGACATTTGTATGTAGGTCAGGGTTAAATCAAATCAGAGAGACAGGTAGACTATATAGGGGGTGCAGCCCCCTCCCCCCCCCCCCCCCCCCCCCCATGTCACTCCCTCCGCCCCTCCTGTGAGTTAGGCCACGCCAATTTGGGCAAAGGACAACAGATCAGGCCATGACAATTTTTTCCCTTGCACTCATAGACAAATTACAGTAGAAGAGTGTGTCTATAGGCACTCTCTAAAGTAGGTATGCATTCATTATGATACACTCATAACAAATAACCAAAACGAATATCCCCCGCAAACATGCACAAGTTTCTTGTCTCGATTAACAAGCATTAACCGACTTTAATATATTGTAATCGGTGTTCCAAATGGCTTCTGAAAGGTCGTCCAAAGTAATATAGAATAGGGTAACATTTATGTTCAAATCACGTCATTGATCCAAAAGGCCAATGAAATGAGGTCAATGTTACGTACGTTTAATGCACATTATGAATTAAATACACCCATAAACAAAATATTGGCCAATATATCCCCTGTAACGTACGCATTAATCAACTTATATTGTAATCGATGTCCCATGCAATGTAAGGTGGTTTGTACAGTCAAATATTGAGGAGAAACACTTATTACAACATGTGATTATGTAATCATGAAGGCCAATGCCACGGGGTGAATGATACATACAATACATTAAACCCTTGCAGACAATGCACTTCTTAAATGTCCCGAGAAATATGCCTGTAAACGTATAATGATTAAACATTATTAATCTTGCTAATCAATCTTCTACAATCCTAAAAATCTGCGTGATCCTAAATCCTAAAAAACAGCGTGAGGTATATTTTACATTAAATACAGTCGTCGCCTGCAGACATTTCCCACTTCTTGTCTCGAGGAGCAACGCATTAATTAACCCAACTTAGATCATGATCGATCGTGTCCCACTTTCCTTCTGAAAGGTGAAAATTTGTAATGATTAAATAGAGAGATCATCAACAACTATTTAAAACCGCTTTTGAACATTTTTAAAAGAGTTTAAGCATTTTTTTTATTAAAAAAAAAATCATTGAATAAATCTTGGGCCCAGATTTATTACGATCGGATATATTGTTTGATATTTCAGCCATTTCTGAACCGATTTTGACCAAATAAAGTTTATTCTGCCATTAAAATTGCATGTTCTTTCAAATTCGACACTCAGTTTTTCATTACCTCACACAAAATTGTGTTGTGCAGCGCCCTCTCTACCAAAACTGAACTACCCCTTCACATAGTTGTTGAGGATCTCTCTATCAATCATTATTTTAACAAAACATTACATGCACATTTTAAAAATTAAAAATGGTTGAAACCAATGCGTTTTTAGAGAGCGCCCTCTTGTCTTTTAACGGCTTGTGTTTTAACGGCTTTTTACTTAGCTAGTCGTTTGTAAATTTAGTATACCTTTTGAGCATGGAAGAGTTATAACTATTAGTTTGTAATGTTATGGTGCAGGTTTTGGTTACTAAAATTCAGTTGACCAACACTGTAATATCCCTTTAAGACATGATATAATAGAGGAAGGAAGGGTTACCAAAGCAGACCTTTATTTGATGCACTTCAGAAGGATTACGAGCAGACAATCAGGGAAATGTCACGGATATCAATCGATATCCCGTGCTGAGTGAGATCATTAAATAGCGGCAATCGTTTGTTTTATCAAGAGATTGCTTCTCAAAGGCGCGAAATCCACTTTATTAATTCATTCTTTAGGTAGAATATTCCCTAGGGAGTGGAAAATGTGCACTCTGTGTCCAGGAATGATTGCAGTGTGTATCCGTTTACCGGGATAATAATAAGTGTGTAAAGCGCTATGATACTCACCTGAATAGCGCTATATGAAAAATCGTTATTATTATAAGACAGATCAGAGCTTCAACTAATATCACATAATTACTAAGTTGATTATTTTGTAAGCATTAATTTGTATTCTTTGAGTATGTGTGCACTTAGCAGTGGACACGTACGCAAATGATTATATTTTCCGCAGCTTTTGGGAAATCCCAGGGAAAAGGCAGTCTAAAGTACACATGGTTGAAATTGTTAAAATAAAAGTCGCCTTACGGAGTTTTGTTATTTCTTACTTGATGGTCTGTGTTATGATTGAAGTGATTTGCTGATATGTGACTTGAGCTGATTGCGTGAAGTGCAAACAAAACATGATTGGTTCGGATACTCTTATCCTATAAGTTTTGAGAGTTTTAGTGGTTGACCCTTTACCATGGGCTTAACTCAAGTGGTGCCTCTTGTAGGTTGTTATAGAAAATAACCCCTTAAAGTCATATGAAAGTATATTCTGTGACATTTCCTTGTTTCTAAACATATTTTTGTTTCTCCTTGTTTATGTAAATCTTTGTATTGTCATTGTAATTTTCATTTTTGATTTAAAGTCGTATAATCCATTGCCTACGGGAGCCTGGTGGGCCCTGAATTACTTCAATGGGGATTGTGGACTCTAAAGTTGGGAACATAATACACACTATGGTTGTTTTAATTATGATACTTATAAATTATCTTGTTGAAATCATTACATATGCGCGATATGTCAAGACATGATGCTAATTCGCTGCTGCCAATATGCGAAATAAATGCGCATAATAAAAGAGTCCAACATAATAATGTATTCTGTGCGCATCACTTTTCCCCTTATTCAGTCCCTCCCATTTCCCAAGTCGGTACTGTGGGTTTGTCAAGAAAACGGCACTTTGGCACATCCATTCGTTATTTGTATCGACGCCCTTTTCATCACAAGAAGAATGTGAAAACAGGAGTGGTGCTTTTAAAGGGATATCAGTGCCACATTAGTATTCCAGTCAAACATGCATGCAGTAGGCTTAAATGGGACCACCAGGCAAAGAACAACACATAACTATATGTTTTGGTACCGTTGTGTGATAGTAAATAGATGCTTAACACTTTGCGAAGGGTTGTGTAATTTATGATCAATACAATTAATTACCACCACTTACGGAACCAGCATTATCGCATGGTTCCGTATGCGCCGCACGTCTGTGAGTGCGCCAATTCTTTTCACGCTTACGTTTGGAGACAATAGAATCCCGGACGATGTGTTCGCCCAAGACAAAAGGCAGTCTTCGTATGCAGGCCCATGAACGCATGATTTAGTGTTTTTAGTAATTATATAATTCGTTTCTGGAAACGTATTTTTCTAAACTGTTGGTGGAATGGACTACTAAAGATTTTACCTTTCATTTATTAGAATATTATTTTTGGGTGGTGGTACCCTTTAATATTTTCATTAAACTAAAAAGCAAAACAAAAACGTGAATTCAGTTTCCGCAATCTATTAGTTATGCTAAAGGGATGACCTCCGCCAACGAAGTTGGAGGAAGTTATGTTTTCGGTCCCGTTTGTTTGTTTGTTTGTTTGTTTGTTCGTCACCAGTCTCCTGCGCACAATTTCACATATATCTCAACCAATTTTTCGTAGAAGCTTCGTGTTCATCTATAATAGAACCCATTCAATTTTCAAGGTCAAATGTCAAAGGGCAAGGTCAAGGTCAGGCAAACATCAACATTCGAGTGCTGGTGGAGGTATGCACTCACTGAGTGCACTGCGTCTAGTTAGTATTGTAATAGAATCTCGTCAGATCCTTATAAACTATAATCGGTCAAATACAGGAGTTACGCACGCCTTTAACGGAGAACCCCTAGTAGCTAACATAGGGGCACCCCCCCCCCCCCTAATCCACCCTTATGGGACACCATAATTGTAACAATCCCTACAAATTAAGGATAAAAGTATCATGAGTATGGTGATACATTTCAATCATGTGCACATTACTTCCCCATCAATGCCCCCCCCCCCCCCCCTAAACCCCTAATGGCATAGCGTTATCGGACTGATTGCATTGGGAGCAAAGACTGTAGTCTTTGATCATGTTGATCAGGGACACGCTGAGTATTGAGTGGGGCACTCTCTATTTTTACTTTAGTTCATAAAGGATTTGACTCTTATGTAGCTATTTACTCCAATGCCGTCCCCCGCTGTATACGATGGCGTCGTGAGGAACATTAGCCATTAAATCTGACACGATGTTGCTTCCGCCATTCCCAGGTCTCCAAATGTGCTAACAAGTTCAGTGTGATTTCTCGTCCATTTAGAACATTACGGACTGTCTTTCGCAATTCTAAAGTTCCCTTCACATAACAACAATAAATATATAAAGTAGCCTATTTAGTAGAACTCTTGTAAATGTAAACGTGTTCGATTTTGATTTAGGAAAGCAGAAGTTCGTTTTTAGTGAATGTCAAAAAGGTCTCGATGAAAACTCGTTTTATGATGAAAGTTCGTTTTTAGTAAATGTCAAAAAGGTCTCGATGAAAACTCGTTTTATGATGAAAGTTCGATTTTAGTGAATGTCAAAAAGGTCTCGATGAAAACTCGTTTTATGATGAAAGTTCGTTTTTAGTGAATGTCAAAAAGGTCTCGATGAAAACTTGTTTTATCCTTAAACATAAACAAATCAAATAATGAATAAAGGTCGAGATTAACTAAGTATAGATATAGTCAGAGATGTCTGAAAAGAAATGTAAAGGGACATACGTGCGTGGGGGGGGGGGGGGGGGGGGGGGATGGGTTATTCTTGCGCTTCAATAACATAATAAGTCATGCCAAGAATTAAATGAAAAGGGGTAAATAACAAAGAGTATGAAGAGTACGTTCTCCCTTGGACTTTCTAAGAACTGTTGTGAACATTTTAAAATGTTAGCAGAGTCATATTGTGAGCGACATTTGCGTACGTCAAATGGCTGTTAATGATTTTGAGGTCTCAAGGTCTCTCTTGTCGAGTATAAAGCAATATAAAGATGGCGACCTTCTTTTCTTTATTGATCGATATATTTTCTTTCTTACCGAATGTCGCTCGAGGAGTCTGTAGTCGTGATCGTGTTCGCCTTGAGGCTATGGCCAGTGGCGTAGCGGGGTCAGACTGGTTGGGGGGGGGGGGGGGGTGGGGCAAACAACTTATTGGGGGCGTATGTAATGTATTATTTTATTTTGTTCAACATATTGTACCCTTATGTTTTGTTTCTATTTGTTTATTTGTGTAATTATCATTATTATTAGTATTATTATTATTAAATTTTATTTCATTATTATCATTATCTTATTTTATTATTATTTTTTTGTTTGGGGGGGGGGGGGGGCGGGCGTCCCCCTGCAACCCTTCGCTACGCCACTGGCCAGAGAGTACCTTGACATTGACGCTGGATGTTATTTTGTCATACTGTCAACACATTGGCCGTTTGCTCCATCAACCATTGTTGAATGTTCGTCTGTGCCAACATTATTCCGTAAATAGAACTCCGCCCCAAATTAAATTTGCCACTTAATGGTGTAGCCTGAAATTGACCAAGGGGGGGGGGGGGGGGGTGCGTAAGGATTGTGTAACGGGTCCGAAGGGGTGCATGGGACTTATTATGTATACATGCATGGGATACCAAACACATCGGCATCTTTATTGAAGTGACAATAATATCCTATTGTATTGAAGAAAAAAAGAAAACACCCATGCATGATTGTAATATAGGTCAAAATTCATAGCGATGCGCTCGAGCCGAATCTACATAATGTGTCCCCGGGCGATTGAGAGAAGTCATGCTCGCGTCGCCAGCAAGCCATGCGACCATGCGTGACTATATCCATATTTCATAGATACTATTAGGACTATCCAATATCAACACGGGTCCATACTTGACCCGCGAGTCGGAGGAGTATGCAACCTATAACTTACCTATATATTATACATGTTCTACATTATAGAAAATCGTGAGTTTGGGGCGAGTTGATGAAAGAAATCGCTGGACCTGTGGTGTATACGGGGGTTAGGGGACGCGGGGCCGGGATATCCTTTAAAAACTAAATAAATACAAATTAATATTGTGCCCCCGACAATATTCAGGCTCCCCAATCAGTCCGATCATGTTACACTACTGAATTTGACCGCTAATATACAGTCATGTACTTGTTGTCATTCTATTTGAAAATGCAGATCCACTTCTTGATGGCGTTGGCGGCCAACCATACCTACATCCGGGTGTTCCACAAGCACCTGCCAGACGGCAAGAACACCAAGTACGGAGAGAGCGACTACATCGGACACCGCTACAGCGACTCGGGCATGCCGCTCCAAGAACCGCTCAACATGCAGGACGAAAACACGCACTTCTGAGGGCATAGGGACATCCGTCTGTAGCAAGATGACCGGATACTCCAGCTTCTGAAGGAAAGGGGGCGGCCATTCTTAGTAAAATGACCAGTCCTTATAATCTAGCTTCTAAAGGAAAGGGGGCAGCCATCTGGTATAGCGATGACCTGATGATCAAACTGAGGCCAAGGGTCTAAAGAACTTTTCGTTGTTGCTTTCGATCGAGGAGTCAGTTATTTTATTGACTCGATGATAATGATCGATTTTTATTAACTTGTTTGAAGAAAAAAAACGCACCGGTTTATGAAGGACTAGAAAAATATGTTGAGGCTACACTTGCAAGTTGCATACATTGGGTCTAGTGGGACATTTTGTTATGAGTTGTTTGGTCTGCATTACCTCTTAAACTACTAGAGATATTGTAGATCCATAGAGAGTGCGTGTAGGATACTGTGCCCATTTGAACCACCGGCATTTGGAAGGTTAAACAAAACGAAGAGGTAGGCCGGTGGCCTTCGGTCTAATATGCTAGTGTATATTGTGACAGGGAATTGTGCTATTTGACTATTATGGCTCCTTTTACGAAGCCTCGAAAATAACTTGAAATACAGGGTTTAGATGTTCAATTTTCATGTTCAGTGTTTTGATGTTGTCTGGTTAGAAGCAAGCAAGTATATGGTGGACACAAGGTTAACGTCAGAGATTATGTGGGCTTGTCTTATAGTAATGCAGAAGGGAAATACTTGTCTTTAGTTAACAACATCTGAAAAAAGATACATGAATTTATTCAAAATGAGAATATAATAACAAATTCATTAATTTTGTTAAATAACAATTTTGAGCAGAGCATGTAAATGTCTGCAAGCGTGTACTTGATGACGATAGAACGAATAAATGATTCCTGAAAATAGGAAGATGAAAACTGAAAGGTGGTGTTTCTATTTGCAACATTTTAAAAATCGCATTTTCTATTTCGCAAAGCAGGTTTGCCATTCTTCTTGAGGGTTTCAAAAGCATTTCATTATCGTATCAAAATTTTGCGATATCGTACAATAAAATCATGATATATGAAAAAAAGTCCATTCCTATAAAAAAAAAATATCGAACATAAATTGATGACAATAACGTGTTTAATTTGCAATGAACATTCCCGTTATATTTCTTTCAAGTGAAGTAAATGACAAGGCAGGGAAAGCAGTAATCAAAATCTTACCAATCAGAATTACGTCACAATCACAATCTCAAAACTATTAGCATTTAAAACAGAAATAACCAGTGCCTATCGATATGAAGCTAATGCTATTCTTACCATGTTTATGCAGACTAAAAACTTGGAAATTATTTAGATTGTTGAATCAAAGAGTAGCTTAATCAGCATGAGTGCCTATAAAAACCACAACAAATACCTACCTAATCTGAAAAAGTTCGGCAAATGTCATTGTAATATAAAATATCCTATATAAAAGTATAGACAAACATATAGTATCCCCCAAACCAGGTTTAAGTTCATGATTAGTTGACACCCCTATATTTAAGTCATCAACCGCTAGCGAGAACATTACGAAGTGCTATTATATATGCTCCACCCCCATACAAAGTCCACGTTATCATTATTTTAATAGTGTGATCCCCTTGACTTTGATTCAACAATATTATTTCTGGAAGAAATAAAAACGGTTCCACCCCCATAAGTATATTTCCCTTGCTTTACGGCTGAAGACAAAATAATACGAAATTGAAACAGCATTATCTACTATATAATATTGAACACCTTCGGTGCCTAAAACTACTTCTTTTAAAAATATAATAGGCCTTTTTGAGAGAACTAAATGCCTGGGATAAAACGTCTGATGAAAGTTCATACAATTTACTGGACATAAAATGTGAGATACTGTTCGTTTGGCAATTGGTGTATGCTTTGGATTTAACTGTACCCTATATAGCACCCCTCTGAAATGTGATCGTGAATGATGATAATTATGAAAACAAAAGTAATGTGGAGTTACAACATGAACGCTGCTGCATGCATGAAGAGGCTCTAGATGTATTGCAATTCGTCTTTGATAATACCAAATGGTTGTGGCTGTCTTGTGAAGTACTTTTAACAGCTTTTTAGCACTCAACAGATCTATGTCGTATATATAACCTTATGAATATATTGTTCAGACTTTTAGAAATGGATTGATGAAATCTGGTATAATTATCGTCTTCTGTATATCGTGCTTATTATAGTGTAAAGGACATTTTAAAAGTCGAAAATAAAAAATCAGTCAGACATTTTGATGTGATTTAGTGTAAGATTTATCTCACTGTATATAATTTCAACCTTGTTGAAATTGAGTGTGAAAAATAGATTGAACTTAGCTCAATAGATAAACATAGTAATGTAGCTTGATGTATTTATCAATATCACATAGATAGCATTTAATATATGAATGATGTATGAAATATTGACTCTGCATTACTTAGAAGCAAGAACAATAGCGCTAGTAAAAAATTGTTATATTGTATATAGTATGTATTATGACCAACTTGCTTGTTATATTATATGAAATTATATTTATTGTAGATGTAATAATGTTGTGAACTCGTAGAGTTGATCTCGACAGACAGTCGTTGATAGTTATTCCTTTTTTCTTCCCCTCGTCTCGCAATTGTAACTTATTATTGTCTTTATAGTCGTGTATACGGTATACGTTTCCTCTTGGAAACTGTTATCATATAATTCTAGCTGGTACACTAAATCTGTATTTTATTTCTTATTTGTGTTTTATTCTTATTATGATGGTTGAAAATGATAACAGAACATAATAAGGAAATTATTATGATATGACAATCTCTTTCATATTTTTTTTCTTCTAATTTTGTACTTCCATAATTATAGGCATATTATATATACATATCGCAGGTACCAGTTAATGTTCTTGTTAAAATGGTAAATAACTGATGATGTATTATAGACTACATATAGTTACACTTGCATGCTCTTCTTCCGGAATCATTACACGCATTATTTTGAATATATCATTATAATCATTGGCCCGAATTCTCATCAGTGGCTCAACTTGAGCTGGGCCTAAAAAGACAAAGACTACCGGTATCACTTTGCACAAGTAGAGCTATTGTCTCGTTGCTGTGGTCCCCGGAGATATTCTAATGGTTTTCTTTCATTATCCAGTCAATCCCTTGAGTTCTGATTATAGGAATCAGGACAATGTCTATAATCAGAACTCAAGGGATTGACTGGAAAGGAAACAATTAGAATATCTCCGTGGACCATAGCAACGAGACAATAAGTCTGCTGGTGCGTAGTGTTACCGGTAGTCTTTGTCTTTTTAGGACGGGCTCAAGTTGAGCCACTGATGAGAATTCGGGCCATTATGTTCATGTGATTGATATGAATGGAACTCATAAAATGGCACAAAATGTGTACATACTTCTGCACACGTGTAATCAGTGGACATCGACGTGTCAATATAGTGATTATATTATTATGTCTTGTACGTATTGACAATTTGTAATACGCGGTGTTTGTGATGTATCGGTCGGTGTGTACCAAACTCTGTATATTTGTGTAATTGTACATGTAGTTACCTGGTAATAAATGTTACATAATCAGCAACAGATAAATTGACGTACATGATGGGAAGAAGAGAAGAATGGAAATCGGATGAAGTGACTGGAGAAGACGAAATAACGGACAGGAATACACAAGTAAGGAAGGATCCGGAAGAACAGAAGAGAGAGACGTGGAGATGAAGGGTAGATCGAGAAGAATGAAAAGTGAAAGAATCAGAAAATCAAAAAAAAGAAGAACAAAAGGGATGAGAAATAAAAGAAGGAAAATGGAAAAAGTAGTTAGTGAACAAAATGTTCAGATATATAGTCACACAATGCAAGTCATGATCTGGTCAAAATAATTAGAAGTAAAGTGTCAGGTACGGTGTCGGTGTATCATAGTGCATGTGAAACTTTATAGCATGTGCGCGCATTTTTACATTTCATGTGTCTTCAAAATGAATTGGCTTTCTACAACTATGCTACGCATTGAAAATATTCATGTACTGTCATTATTGTGCAAGTTCATACATCTAACAATCTTTTTTTTTCCAGTTCAGTTGTCAGTACTAAAATATCACAATGTCACAACTTACAGTTTTTAATAATTTTTGTTCATTGATGAGTATAAAACGAGACATTTTATTTTTGTTTCTGGTATAATATGTACAATCAAGTTCGAGGACAGAGAAAAATGATACCCACCAAGATTTTAACCTGGGTACAGAATATGTGTTTTGTTTAAGTCCGTTAAGCCCGGCGCAGACAGAGCCGACTCGACCCGATCCGACTGGATTTCAGTCAGGCTAGAGTCAGTTTCGCTCAGTCGGAGCCGATTCAACATGTTGAATCGGCATCGAATGACCTCTGACTGGCAGTTGATTGACAAGACCGGAGTCCTGAGGCAACACATACTGAGTTAATCAGGCTGAAACCAGTCGGATCGGGTCGAGTCGGATCTGTCTGCGCCGGGCCTTAGTCGAAATGAATCGTGAACAATGGGCCAACAACTGAGAAAAAATCAGTAAAAACAATAATTTAGCTATATCTATCTTCTCATACGCAGTGTCCACACCACACCCCAAACAAGATCACATTTTATTTTCTGACAAAAGCTTCGAAATAGAAACATATCATGGTGGCATGTATTATTGCTTTGATATAAATTTAAAATAAAAATATTGGGGCCCTTTCTTTTGGATATATTATTATTTTGTATAACTTTTTTTAGTAAAATGTGAACAAAATCTGTTAATGCATGTCATTTTTTGTAACGTCTCACCTTTTAATTTCATCACGGTGCTTGTTTATATCGTTCCTTTTTTTACTTTCAGATTGTATGATATGTAAATACCAACAAAAACAAAAACTTGCCTATTGAGTTACTTCAATTATTTATCAAGTAACTATGAGTTTATTAACAAACTCATTCAACTCTCAAAATGAGAGTTATTTAAACAGTTGCAACTAAAAACCACAAGAGAACCAGACTAGCAGTTTTTAAGTCACATAGGCCCTGTTGCAGAAAGAGATACAATCAATTGTAAGTTACGATTGATTGTAAGTCAGAGCATTTGCACGTTTCAACCAATCAGATTTGCATGTATCTGACTTACAATTAATTGTAACTTCCAATTGATTGTATCTCTTTCTGCAACGGGGCCATTGACATATAAGTACATACAAGCGGAATCTAGTTGTAACTTTTTCGCAACTCCCCTAGAGATAGTGCAAACAAAAATAACATTTGAACTAGTTCACGTCAGGCGAACAAATAACATTTAGGATAGGAAATGAACTTAATAAAAGGTAGAAAGAACTGAAATTTTATACTGCCACAAAATACTAGTATCTATACAAATTGATAAGATGTGTCATGAACTTTTTTTTTGCACTTTAATTGGAAACAAGGTGTTATTTTAGGTTTCAAAGAAAAGGGGAAGTTATTTTAAACAGACATTGTGTGCATTTCTTTCAGCAAATCTTTGAAGAAAGAGACTGCAGAAACTGCTTATTTACCATAACAAATGTCTGTGTAATTAAATAAGGAGTCTGTCCGTTATTAAGGGCTCAAGATGTAAAAAAAAAAAAAATGATTGCAAATATATCATAGAATTGTAGCTCCTTACGGTGGTAACATTATTGGTCTATAATAGTAGTTTTGGCATTATACACCATTATAGAAAACGATCATAGCAATGCAATTTTTTATCATTTTTTAAACATTTTTTAATGTACATGATGTATAACTTTTTTTTTCGTTTCCATTTACGATGCTGTGCCATTTTCATTTGGAGTCTCCACGTTGGTTTTACATGTATATGTGGAATGTTTGTATAATTATGTGAACTGTGGAAAACAACGAATCTCGGCTGTAAATAAATCGTACTGGATGGAAACTCGCTCAAAGTATCTTGTCTTCTTAATTGAGTCATTGTTGTTTTTTTCTCTTTAATCATGTGAATGTGTTTTTGTTGTTGTTTTTATTATTTTTTATTTATTAAAATTTATTTATTTATTTTATTTTATTTTATTTTATTTTTGGGGGGGGGGAGATTTCAACGCTACTGAAAAGCTACTGAAAACTTGAAAAGGAAATGCCGTTTGTTCTAACAATTACATCTTAGGCCAACTGAACATAGAGTCAAACCTGTCTTAGTGGCCACCTGTCTATAGCAGCCAACCTGCCTATAGAGTCAAACCTGTCTTAGTGGCCACCTGTCTATAGCAGCCAACCTGCCTATACAGTCAAACCTGTCTTAGTGGCCACCTGTCTATAGCAGCCAACCTGCCTATAGAGTCAAACCTGTCTTAGTGGCCACCTGTCTATAGCAGCCAACCTGCCTATACAGTCAAACCTGTCTTAGTGGCCACCTGTCTATAGCAGCCAACCTGCCTATACAGTCAAACCTGTCTTAGTGGCCACCTGTCTATAGCAGCCAACCTGCCTATAGAGTCAAACCTGTCTTAGTGGCCACCTGTCTATAGCAGCCAACCTGCAACCAACAGTGATCCCTTGCAGAGTTATGTAACAGTGGCCACTTTGCTTGTTTTCCCCAGGTGGACACTATAGACAGGTTTGACTGTATTTCAAAAACACATCTAGAATTGTTTTAATTTGTTTATTTCAAGTTTGGTTTTATTCAGAGACAGGAATATATCAATTTCATTTATATTTATAATAACAGAAAAAGATAATTTCTTTAGAAAGTACAATAGCACTTTATCATATTATTTAAATCCATTGCAAATTGCATGACAGGCAAAGGGTAAGATCAAGTCTTGGTCAATTAAAGAAAAATATACATAGACCAAAAAATACTTAATGCAGGATATGTATCTGTTTGTATGTGACTTGAATTAAAGGGATCTAGTAACTTTGTTGACATGTGCAAAAGTGATGAATGGTTGATACAATGTATACTGTTGTTATATGATATGTCCACTGGGTATTGTGTGAAAAATGTGATATTCACTAAATCATTGCACTGACTTGTACACGATTACGACTATCCAGTGGATAGTTTAACATCAGAACACTTAAATCTTAAATATCTTTTTAACGAAAGGGAAAACCGAAACCTGTCCCATGCTTCTATTGTTGATACGAATACAACAAGGTATGAGGGAACCACTAGAATTCCAATAGGATTTGAGGATTTGGACAATGTTACTAGATCCCTTTATTGTTTGGATACAGATATCGGCCCATTGGAAGATTCAGGTAACTGCATGTCACCCCCTATAGACGAATCCGGTTTCAAGTCTATAGGGCCATAACTGGGGGGCTTCCAACAGTACAACAAAAGATAATTTGAACAGGTTTTAACCGTTATGCAACATGTCAGGTTTACTATTGTCTCCTAAACAATCAGTGCTAGACATGCTTGAAGCCCCCCAGTTATGGCAGACGTAGACTTGAAACCAGATTGGTCTATACTGCCATTATAAAACAGAGATCATACAATAACAACAACAGTAAACCTTTAGTGAATGATTTGTGATTTCCAATCATGTACAGGTTAATACACATATATTATTATCTTTTCAGTAGTTCATTCCAATAATACATTCTAAAAAAGAAGAAATGCAACTCGCAAACAAATCACAAAGCCCTTTGTAAAATTATAAAAACAAATATAAAAATCAATACATGTATTATAGCTTTGATATCAATACTGATTGTCCCAGGAATGTCAAAATAACATTTTTTGTTCATTAACTTTGATTATATGTGTCATATAGATCTATAATATCTGTTGCCCGTCGTAAAAGTAAATGTAGGGCGGAGCAAACTTTAAGATTCAAATACTTTTAGTCTTAAAAATATACTCAATAAATTTCCATCTGTTCTTAAAAAGCCAATACAGACATGGATACATGGGTATAATGATTGATGAAGAGGAGGTATCGACCATATTTCTCTTTTATTCACTGTCCCAACATAATGACACATCATAGTGGTCATTAATTTCAGTCTGTGATTTTTGATATTTAGAATGTTTCCAAGGATACGTTACAGTTTCAAAACTGCCATGGAGCTTAAAGAGAAAAACATAGTCATACAGACAAGACACCATAACTACCTCACTCAAGACTAATTGAATATGGTATAAAATGCCTTCTTCATATGCCAGAATAAGTCTTAGACCAATTAAGAATAAAGAAATGTGATTAATCGCAAAGTGGCGATTGATCGCAAGTCAGAAAACATGCGCACTAGAGCCAATCAGAATTGCGCCTTTTTGGCACATTATCTGACATGCGATTAATCGCAACTCTTTATGCAACACCCCCTAGTAGTTATCTTTCATTCATATAAAACATTATACTACCATAAAAATATTTTGAATTAACAAAAATACATAAGTTGTTCTTAATATTTACAGTTAAAATATCTACAAAACTAAATGTGAGTTAAACATATTTATGGATACCTTTATAGGCAGGACATTATTTAAATAAATACTCAGTAGTTTATGGCAGCCACCTGCCTATAGTGGCCACTAAAAATGAGTCCCCTCAGCAGAGAAAAGGTAACTTTAGAGAACATGTTTATATAAGGCACCTGTCTACCATGGCCACTTCTTGTTTCCCTTGGGGTGGTCTTTTTAGACAGGTTTGACTAGCCACAGTACTGCCAACATAGACATGTCTAATTCAGGCACATTCTTAACACTTTGTGCGCTGTGCAGTAGATCCCCCCGTCGCCAGATTATTTTAGGCGCGCCGCACGCATCGTTGTCTGTGACTAAAGTCGAACGAAGCGCGCCGCTGTTTGTGACTAAAGTCGAACGAAGCGGACAAAGTGTTAAACCAACCAGGGATATACAGTCAAACCTGTGTATAGTGACCACCCTAAAGAGTCAAGAATAGTGGCCACTGTAGACAGGTGACCACTATAGACAGGTTCCATAACAGTGCTTTTCTCTGCAAGGGATTACTTTTTCCGGCCACTATAGGCAGGTTGGCTGTTATAGACAGGTTTGACTGTAGTTATGAACTCAATGCACCACATGGGTTAGTAATATCTTGCTAATCAGGGAGATATTCATAATAGTTTGTCAGAATGTGAAAAGAGCTGTCAATCTTTAGGGAGCCTCCTGGAGAATCAGGGAGACCTGGCTGGTCTGTATCCACTTTGTGGCGGCCGTTGGAAGGTTAAAGGTCAATCGGGTCATCAAAGCAGTGTTATAGAACAGTGTATATAATGGCCACCTGTCAACCCGTTTCCCTCTGGGCAGTCTCCGGTTTGACAATCCATTATGTGGCAGCCATATGAAGGTGAAGATGAGAGTTCTACCAATCAACAGTGTTTATAGCAGCCACCTGTAACCTGCAACCTTTTTGGCGGTCTCAATAGACAGGTTTGACAATCCAATTTGAGGCAGCTGTTCTACCAGTCATCAAACGGGTCATCTTTGTCGGACACATTACCACCACTGTAAATAGATAATACAAATAAAGGTTAACTACATTTTAGAAACAAATGTTCATAAGTTCATATATATTTTGAATGGTTTATAAATCGTGTAAATACATTTATATACATAATATTTGGCTTAGAGGCTTTTTGCAATTTGCGCTATATAAATATCTATATAATTAAAGTTTTTGGGCAGACTTAAATTTTTCAATAAATTCAATAAATAACACAAATATGTAGATATCCATCAAAGACATACATGCATGAATGTAATGTAGTGTTCTACATTCAAGCACTTGCCTAATAATCAAGGAAAAGTTAGTATTATATTTCGATCCAGTATTTTTTTGGAAAACCAAGAAAAGTAATAAATGTAGTAGCTGCAATGTTCAAGCAAATCTGCAAAATAAATTTGCAATCTGAGTAAATTGATGTTTTACAAACGTTTGCTTGCCTAATAAAGCCGATGCCTGAAAAGAGGTTCTGTTGCATCCTCATTTCTCAAGGAATGTGAATATAATAATTAATAATAATAATTCATTTTTATATAGCGCATTTCCAATTAAAAAACAGATTGATGCGCTTTACAACCTCTCCAATAACCTACAACAAAAATAAATACGTCTTCAAATTTCTTTTAAAAATATCTAATGTTGGAGACTTGGAGATCTTAAATCAGCTGGCAAGCTGTTCTAAACTGTAGGGCCAGCAAAATTAAAACTACGCTCTCCACCCTTTAAATTTGTTCTTGAATAGAAGATAAATCAATAGAAGACAAGGAGTATTCGTCTTACCTTGCTGGATCGTCCACTCTATCCATCTCTCCAACTGAAAACGTCCCGTCAGATTTGACGCTCAGGGAAGGCGAATCAGGAATCTAGAATGAAGAAAAGTATTAAAGGTAACACTCATATTTGACTTTGACTTAGAGATTCCAGCAGCGACAGACACATAAGGCTTTCCGCACACAGAGCCGACTCGACCCGATCCGACTGGTTTTCAGTCGGTTCAGCTCAGTATACGTTGCCTCAGGACTCCCGTTTTGCCGGTCAAGAGCCAGTCGGAGATCATTCGAGGCCGGTTCAACATGTTGAATCGGCTACGACTGAGCGAAACCGACTCTAGCCTGACTGAAAACCAGTCAGATCGGGTCGAGTCTGCTTTGTGTGCGGAGGCTTTAAGAAAGTAATTACTCTGCAGTTGTTCCCAGTTGCCTTACACCACAAAACGACAGAAAAACAAAAAGTTTTGTTTAAAATATGAGATTTGGGATTTTGGTATTTCCTGAATAAGCACATCTACCTTCTACCTTCTGTGAAATTTTGAGCATCAGAAATCATGTTTGAATACGATTTTTTATCGAATAAAAATAATCAGATTGCAGTGCTTGAAAAGACGCTGTTCTTTGAAGCGGTCCATTTTTTCCTTTGTTTTAAAACTGCTTCAGCCATGTTCAAAATCTTTGGCACTCATTTTGAGAGGCTTTGCTTAGTCTGAATATAACAAATTATATATCTAAAGGGAATTACTTCAATTTGCTGTGTGTAGATATACAAAACTGCGCACTGAGCATCTTGCAATAGATGGAGTCATCACAATATAAGATTGATTTCAAATTGCAAGTTGAGCTAAAATCAAAGGCAACTTATATAAGCATCAATATTCATCTGTATTGGTGGTAAATGATAATTTTAATGAAACCTTTGATCTGACCTCTGAAATATCAGCACAGAGATTAAACATTCTGAAATAATTGTTGTTCAAGGACAAATTTAAATGGACTGTGCAATAGGTTTCTAACTGGTCATGACATACCACTTCAGGTTCCGGTGGTGGAGTTGCTGTAGTTGCCGTCTCCTGTTCCTGCTTGCGTTGCTGGACCATCAGCATGTAACGCTGCATCACAGGGTCAATCTTGATGCCTTCTTCATCTTCTTTTTCCTCTTCTTTCTCCTCCTCCCCTCCATTCTGTCCTTCCTGCTCTCTTTGACCTGCACCATCTTTCGAGAGATCTTGATCAGTTCCCGTTTTTGCCATTGGTGTCGTTGCAGTAGCACCGTGCTGTAATATGACAACAAAAGACTTTGAATTGTGAGAATCATTACATATGAAACAGCCGGAATATTCCAACCTTAACATTTGTGATAAATTATTTTAAAACACTTGATTAGCAAAAGTAACATAATGTTGGGATTCTTAGGGAGTGGATTGTACTTGCTGATAATTGCTGATATTCAAAGAACTGCATTACTAGATTTGTATTAAATATATTGGATTATAAAACATTTAAAAACCATTCTTGATCTGTTTGAGGCAACTCCTTGCTCATTCTTGTCTGTGGACAACCATTGTTAGAAAGGTGTGCATAAAATTTGATTACATTACAAATCACAAAATATAGATGCTACATTACCTCCTGTTTTTGTAGCTCCATCAACATCCTTTGCTCCCTCTCCCTAGCCTCCAGATCCTTCCTCCTTCTCTCCTCTTCCTTCTGTCTCCTCTTCTCCTCCCAGGCCCTCTGCTCCTCCTCCTCCTCCTCCATTCGTCTCCTCCTCTCCTCCTCATCAACATCAGTCCTTTGTTCCTGCTCTTCTCTCCTCCTTTGTTCCTCCTTTTCTCTCCTCCTTTCATTTTCTCTTCTCTCTTCTTCCCTTCTTCGGTCTTCCTCCTTTCTCCTCTCTTCATCCCTCATCTTTTCCTGATATCTTCTTCTTTCCTCTTCGTCTTTTTGTTTTTCATCTCTCCGCAGTCTTTCCTCCTCCTCCTCCTTCATCCTGTTTTGATCCTTGATTTGTTTGTCTCTCATCTTGCTTTCATCTTCTAGTCTCCTTCTTTCATCTGGTACACTTTCTACACCCTGAAAACCTACACATTTGACACAAATAGAAAAGAAAAACATTTACACAACAACCAGTATAAAACACAATGAAGCATAATGTTGCAGTATACTGATATGATTGTGTTACTTCATCCTATTAATTAGCTTACAGTTGTGTAGATAAAAGAATAGATTATCAGAAATTGATCTAAATGGCAAATGTACAATGGTGACTAGATACATGTAGTTATATGTTAATTATGTCGGTATACTTACTGTAAAATCATATATTTGCCTTTCTGCAGATTTACTGAAACCTTAATTTCTACTAATATTAATAACCATATAAATACAAACTCAATACAAATCAATAACAAATCACCTGCACCATGACCGACATCTCTAAAGTCAGACTCTCTCAGTCCCTTCGATACCGACGATGACGATGACAGGGGCGAGAGGGGAAGCTTGCCAGGAATGAGTGACTCTGTGTTCCTCTGGTCTGACATACTGTGACCCACATCCCTCTCATCATTGAAGACTTCCTCCAGGGACCCTGTCAGCTGGTACTCACCGGTCTCAACCGGATCAGACTGGCTCTTACCTCCTAAGAAAAGCCAAAATATAAAGTGTTATTTTAAAAACCTTGTGGGCACTTACTAACTCATTAAGACTAAAAAGAGATGTACAAATATGTATGACCCATGTCCCTCTCATCATTGAAGACTTCCTCCAGGGACCCTGTCAGCTGGTACGCACCGGTCTCAACCGGATCAGACTGGCTCTTACCTCCTAAGAAAAAACAACATGTACATTTACTTGTTTTGTTGCATGCCCTGATCTTCACATGTGGCACAAGAGATTGGCACTAAGTGTATTTTTCATGATTTTCAGGGATTACTTTCAACATTTGTTGTGCCTCATCGATATGAGCCCAGTTTATTTTGTTCTAACCTGTGTATTTCCTTGAGTAAGCACCAGATTGAACCGGTTCTGACTGCTTTAGACCAGCTTCCTGCCTCCTTGGGTACTTGCTGTATGAAGGGGAACCCATTGGTGCATCCCTGTAGATGTGTCTAGCGCCATCTACTGGTTTGTGCTCATGATTTTCAGGGAAAATTTCAACACTTTGAAGGCTAAATCAACCGGAACCAAATTTAATTTGTTCAATGCTAACCTGTGTATTTCCTTGAGTAAGCACCAGACTTGACCGGTTCTGACTGTCTTCTGGGGTACTTGCTGTATGAAGGGGAAACCCATCAATGCATCCCTGTAAAGATGTCTAGCGCCATCTACTGGTTTGTGGTTATGCTTTTCAGGGATAATTGTTTACATTTTGGGGGCTAAATTGTCCCGAGTCTTAATTTGTTCACTGCTAACCTGTGTATTTCCTTGAGTGAACACCAGATTGAACCGGTTCTGACTGCTTCTGACCCGCTGCCTGCCTCCTGGGGTACTTGCTGGATGAAGGGGAACCCATTGGTGCATCGCTGTAATGTTGTCTGGCGCCATCTACTGGTAGATCTGTACCATAGTCTGGGAGCCCCGACCTGGTTAAATCTGTAGCGGTGGAAGCATAGAAATACAATACTACAAACTAGAAAGACTAGAAGCCCGGCTAAAAATTATATGATGTTTTGGACATGGTTAGGCCCTACCCCAACATACCAAACAGGAGGAACAATAAGGGGTAACGATAGATGTCAATGAGGTGACACATCAGAATTACTGATTTGAATGTGTTTTTACATCATGGCATGCAAATACCTGACAGACATTTTCAGATAGCATAGATTTATCTTCTCAATACTATTTAGACACTATCATGTTTGCATTGCTATCAGGGCTTTTTGCATTCTTAGCAATCTACTGTATACACAATATATTTCGCAAGGGTTTTATTTTCGCGAATCATTTGTGAATCACAAAATTAACAACATGCTAAAATATTGACACCAAATGCAAAGCAATACATGTACGAGTATTGCAAGCATTACTGCACTAACATCTCTCTCAAGACAGTCATGAATGCGTGTTGGTAACAGCCCAACGCGAATTGAACCACTTGCGAAATTGTTGTAAAGTCCTGATTCGCAAAAATTTATGCATGCAAAATATAAGGCATATACAGTAGTTTCATAAATGATTTGGTATATGATTACAAACATTTCAATTTGTGGTTAAAGTTAAGTTAGTTTGATTCATAGAATTGGACATACCAAGAGAGGGGTGAAACCTTTGCCCACCAGGGGCACCACCACCTGCGGGGAGGGGGGATCTGTACAGCCCTCCAACACCACTCATTCTATGCTGTAAATCTTGGTAGTTCTGCTCCAAGTGCTACATGAAGAAAGTAATAAGGAATGGAAAGAGAAATATGCATTTGATTTTACTCGAAATCATTGTGAAAATCACTTTCTATTCATTTATTTCATATTCTCATTAAATGTGATTTTATTTTGAACATATGATTAAGATTAAGAAATGGTTGTCTATGACTTACAACATCTGGGGGGTGTTGCATAAAGAGCTGCGATCAATCGCTAAGTTGCGATTGATCGCAAGTCAGAAAATATGCACATTTGACCCCATCAGATTTGCGCATTAAGGCGTATTTTCTGATTAATTGAAACTTTGTGATTAATCACAACTCTTTATGCAACACCCTGTGCTGGCTGTTTTTAAACAGAAATGTATTAATTCATAATCTACGTTTTAAAAGGGTTAAGCCATTGCATAAATGAACCTGGTGGGCCCTGTATTAACTCAATAAGGATTGCTAATTCTGGTAGGGAACATATTAATAAGAGAATAATCCAAATACTGTACCTCAGCCTCTCTCTCCAGTTCTCTGAATCGTGCCTTGGTCTGCTCTATGATTGCAAGGGAGTCTCCCTGAGATGAGAGGTCATCACTGCTAATGGAGTCATCCAATGGCGGCTGGTACCTGGTCATTGCAGGAAAATAGTGCAATGTCATCATTGTGATGCATTGTGGAATGACTTCTACTACAAACAAAAGCGATGATGAAGATGATGAATGATGAATGATACTACTACAAGAATAACTAATACTAATAATACTACTACTGTTGCTACTACTTCTATTACTACTACTAATAATAATAATAACTAGAAATCATAATAATTATAAGAATGATAATTTAAAGGTTGCGCATATAGCTATATGCTATATTGTCAGATAAATTGAAAATAAACTGACATTCAAATTCCACTGGGTAAAATGGTATATGTCAATCATAGTTACCTGCCGCTCTCGGCTAATAGAAGCTATAAACAAATTCCACTGGGTAAAATGGTATATGTCAATCATAGTTACCTGCCGCTCTCGGCTAATAGAAGCTATGAACAAATTCCACTGGGTAAAATGGTATATGTCAATCATAGTTACCTGCCGCTCTCGGCTAATAGAAGCTCAGGATCTATGGTGGTACGGTGTAGACTGGTGTCTATGTACATATCATCAGCAAGAGGCAGGGAAGCATTATGGATGTTATTGTCATTACCAATGCCATGGATCCTGTTAAGTGAAATAGAATCATAGGTTAGTAAGGTACTGTTGTTTTGCTGATTTATTGGTTTGGTTTTATTATCAAGGCGTCACACTTTTTAAATATTCAGGTCACCTCTGATCATCAATTTCACCCCACCATAACCTATTCAAGTCCATATGATCTGGTTCATGTATATCATGCATTCCCAATAGACTCTGACCTGGTATATAAGGCAACACATGAGTTAACTCCGCTTTATTTAAAAAGATCCTTTCAATTTTGTGATTATAGTTATTCTCTAAGATCAAATGGAAATTTATTTTTACCAAAACCAAAAACAGAATTTCTTAAACGCACATTTCTTTATAGAGGCGCGCATGAATATAATATTCTTCCCTCTGAAATAAAATCCTCGCCAAGTATTTTTGTATTTAATAAGAAATTGCATTCTTTTATACCAAGTTTCGTTTAATCCTCTTCGATGATATTGATTTCAGTAGTACAGACTGTAGGCTGCACTCGTATTGTTAATTGCTGTTAATGGTTAATTGTTTGTTGAAATTCATTTTTTATTATATTGTTAATTACTGTTAATTATTGTAAATTGCTGTTAATTATTGTTAGTATATTGTTGTTAAGGGACCCCATGGTAGAACAGCAATGTCTGCATAGACGGCGCTGAATGGGCCATCCCTCCGAATCTTTTGTATTTACTGTTTTTACTTGTGTTTCGGAAAATAAATAAATAAATAAATAATTGTTTACCCATAGACTTTGTACATAGCCCACCCGGTTCCCCTAAGCAGCAGGTTAAACCCCTTTAGCCCTAATCCAAGTCATAGTTAATGTAAAGTCAGAATGAAATTAACTTTTAAATGATTTCAAATACCAATTATATTGTGTAATTAAACTGAGGTCACCAAAACAAAATCAATGTGTGTACACAAAAAGTAAGTTTTAAAGTTAACCTGTTTCATTCCAGATTCTGAATTCCTCATACAATATGTACATAGCAAACAAAGACAAGGGGTTAATTTCCCCCCAAAAATATGATTTTATACAACAGATAGATCTACATGACTGAAATTAAAAGAAAAAGAAACTGCTCCCATTTCTCTGACCTGCCAGGGTGGTAGATGTTGTTGTTGAGAGCTGTCTGGGTCTGGCGCAGTGCCAACTTCAGGTCTGTCAGCTGCCTCATGAGAGAAGCCATCTCATTGGTCTGTTCAGACAGTCTGTGTCGCAGCTCCTTATTGGCTTCCATCTGGCATTCAGTGAGGCAAGAAGAACCATTTTTAGCAAAGAAATACAAGAAATTGTACAACTTGCCCACAAATCAAACTGGGAATATAACTGCCCGTTAAACAATCAGTGGCATAAAAATAAACACACAAACTATTTAAGCCATTTCAGTTTTCCCATTTTAAATCTAGCAAAGGTCGCCTTTTCGTGATATATTTTGTTCTTTGCAATCAATGATAACTGGCATGAACAGATAGACAATTGAACCCTTTCCTGTAGCTTGCCTCTGTATGCTGCATAGTTGTTTTTCAAAATACTAGCATTCCCATTAAAACAAACTTGCAAACAAACAAACCTCTTCCTGTAGCCTTGCTTTCCACTGAGCCTCTATGTGTTGCATGGTTGCCTGCTCATGTTGCAGCTGTTCTCTCGCTTGTTCTAGCTCACTGGTTAAACCTAAGAATGCCAAAATACCTGCATTCCCATCACAACAAACAAACAAACAAACAAACAAATCTTTTCTGATAGCCTTCCTTTCCACTGAGCCTCTGTGTGTTGCATGGTTGCCTGCTCATGTTTCAGCTGTTCTCTCACCTGTTCTCTCGCCTGTTCTATCTTTCTAGCTCATTCTTTAAAGCCAAGATTTTCAAAATAACTATATTCACACAACATATACACAGACATAACCCAAACATACAAACAAACAGACAAACGAACCTCTTCCTGTAGCCTTGCTTTCCACTGAGCCTCTGTGTGTTGCATAGTTGCCTTCTCATGTTGCAGCTGTTCTCTGGCCTGTTCTAGCTCACTCCTCAGAGTAAGGAGTTCTGGGGACGGTCTGGACATTCTCTCACTCAACTGCTTTATCAACTCCTCATGCCCTGGAAGATAAAATTCAATCACAAATCATACCAAACAAAAAATAATGAAGAAAAAAAAATGCATTCAACCATCAAGGAATAATGAACAAAACTGAAAGTTAAGAAGTAGCATTTGAAACTTTTGTTCACAATACAAATATTTACCTCCGAAATTTGTATTGTGATCATAAGTTTAAAATGCTACTTCTTATGAAATACCAATACAGATGAACTTTCATACTAAAACTTACATTTGTTGAGAACTAGAGCTTAGGGGAATCACTACTCGTCATGTTCTTTATAATCAGTAAAACAAACCAACAACAAATTTAAACAATAATCAAACAAAATTAATATTAGGAATCAAGAAACAAAGTATGCTAGTTTGCTCCTTTAAGATATAAAATTTAGATGACAACCTTGAAATTGTACCTTTGAACAAATGCAAATGATATCAATCATCCCCCTGACCTGTTCCCTTCTAAAATCACTACGTACACAATAACAATAACATCAACCCACTAGTTAAATGTTATGTTTGAATCTAATTTATTTTAACATGTCTCAAATTAACAAGGCATACATGTACTGTATATGATGTATGAGGAAACATGCCAAGAGAGAAATACAGCACAATATAATACAATACTTTTTTCTCATCAAATGCATTTCATTTCATTTTACTTTATAAATATTTTGTATAAAAGTTATTCATCTAAAATCTAAGGCAATTAATGCAAAGAAAATTAACAACACAAACAGAGCACTTCTAAGACAGATATAAACTACTTTTTCTCATCAAATAGCATTTCATTTTACCAGCATTTTACAAAAGACATATCTAATATAATACATTATTTAGCACTATTATGGTGTGGTTCATATCTTAGTAAATGCAAAGTAACCTATTTAACAAACACTCAGATCACTTCTGAGCAACATGTTGAATATAATTTCTCATCAAATCTAATTTAAGTTATTTTAAGAAAAAAAATAGTATTCATAAAATATACTATGTCACATAACATAATGTGTATATGGAGCATTTATAACAGCATGGTTCATATATAACCTTTAAGTAGGGCAATTAATGCATATCATTTATTCATCACACACACAACACTTCTGAGACGTACGGGTGATCTTATATTACAAGGCCATGCATTATTACCATGGCAACTGCATAAGAATGCATACATGATACAATATTCATTATTGACTTTCATGAAATTGTCTTATTGAGAGCATTCGAGGGGGAAATATCTTCATTTCCAGTTAGTAGTCTTTGTTCTGCATGCAAATCAAAGAGTATTTTAAATGTACATTAATATATTTCAGCTTCAGTTTATACTTTATTGATTCGATTTAGAACTTATTGACCCTTTTCATGAAACCTTTGGTAGCCAACATTCTTTTTAGGTTTCAGCTAACTGTTTTTTTGTCAGTTGACATTAAAAAAATGAATATTGCCTATATGTGCAAAATACTTTCAGATACACAAGCTAGCGCTTATAATATTAACTATTTTGTCTTTAAATGTGTTCTCTTAATATATGAAAAGAAAAGTAAGATATGAAACAAGCTATTAAACAAAAAGTTTTATCGAAGAAACTAGACTTTCAGAAAGTCTAATGCATAAACTGGCACATATTTATAAAAATCAAAATAAATATAATGGCCCACTGATTTTCAAACACAACAATGTGGTTAGAAAAAAAAATGTACAAAATAGACATAACCCATAATTCTGTACTATTCACACAGCAGTATCTTCAAAATAACGAGCAACACTAATATGGTTTCATTAAATATCCAACACAAATCCCTGTATATAGACACAGCAGGCTTCTTAATTGAGATGTATTGATTGTTCTCTAAACAAGGTCTTATTAATTGAGTCGAGCCTAACAGTAATTGCAAGAGCTAACGAGACCTATTGAACGATTTTCCACCAATTAACAACTCGTTTTAGAGAGCAAACAGCTCATTGGATGCAAATTGATGCTATTTTTCTACTAGGTGTGGGGATGTCATACCAAGGGATAAAACAAAAAATATTCCTTATATATTCATACACTGGTTAGAGCTTTGCATGCTCCTGCATGGCAATATTAGTATTTAGGCATTACAGCCTGTACCATAAACTAAACAAAATTACTATTTTGGAAAATATTTTGGAAAATATTTTGATATTTTGTGCTTAACTCTTAACCTTTCTTAACTTTCAAGCAGTCAAGTATACTAATAAAATGTGAAATAACCATCATCTACATCAGCATTCATCATCATCATCAAAATCATCATCATCATCATCATCATCATCATCATCATCACCCAATACCACCACCACTGTTCTTTTACCACAAAAGAAAAAAAAGGCTAAACCAAACAAATCTGTAAAAATAAATACTAGGGTACAGCTTTACAATAATACAAAACAAAGGAGAAACCGGACAAATAGAATGTAACACAGAAAAAATAATTATGAGAATGTGAACTTACTTGACTGCTCTGACTTGAAGTCTCCAGAGAGTTCTGCTACGCGCCTGGAAAGGGAAGAGAGGGAATGAGGGTAAAACTGTAAATGAAGCTCAAGTGATTTTTCTGCTCTTACTGTATACCTGATGATTGTGGAGAAGAAGAGTGTGCAGTCAATTTTAAAAGAGAGAAAAGAGACATAGAGGACTGAAGGGAGACAATATGAGAATATATATAGACACAGAGAGGGAGAGAATGAAGATGAGAGATGGGGAGAAAGGGAGAAGGATATTGAGAGTAAAGAGTAGCGGGGAAGATACAGGATGAGAGTCATCTATGTAAATGAAGCAGCTCAAGTGATTTGTTTCTGCTCTTATCCCCCATGATTGTGGTAGAGTGTGTGGTTAATGTTAAAAGAGAACAAAGACAGAGACAGGGAAAGGGAGTGAGAGAGAGAAGAGCTGGAGAGATATTGAGGGTGAGGAAGAGAAGGATCGATAGTCATCTATGTAAATGAAGCAGCCAGTGATTTGCTTGCTATTACCACCTGATGATTGGGAATGAGTGTTCAGTGTTAACCCGTTCACTATGAGATTCTGAAATCCCCATAGACTTTGTACATAGCCCACCCGGTTCCTGTAAGCAATGGGTTAAAAGGGGGAAAGACAGAAAGAGGGAAATAGAGGGAGAGCAAGGAGTAGCTCGGTGAGGGCATGGGGTTCAAACGAGAGAGATAAAGAGAAAAGGACAGGATGAGAGACATCTATGTAAATGAAGCAGCAAGTGATTTGCTTGCTCTTAAGTTGGATGGATTGTGAAGTGTATAAAAGAGGGAGACAGAGGGAAAGTAAGAGAGAGAGGGAGGATGAGAGTTGGATAGAAGGAGACAAATGAAGAAAGGGAGAGAGATGTTGAGAGTGAGGAAGAGAGGGAAAGAGACAGGAACGATAGTCATCTATGTAAATGAAGCAGCCAAAGATTTGCTTGATCTTACCACCTTATGATTGTGCCAGAGTGTGCAATGTTTATTATAAGGGGGAAAGACAGAAAGAGGGAAATGGAGGGAGAGTAAGGAGTAGAGGTGAAGAGACAGGGTTAAATGGACAGAAATAGTGGGAGTGAGGAGGAGAGGGAAAGACAGGATGAGAGTCATCTATGAAAATGAAGCAGCAAGTAATTTGCTTGCTCTAAACCACCTTTTAATTGTGATGGAGTGTGAAGTGTATAAAAGAGGGAGACATAGAGACAATAAGAGAGAGGGGAGGTTGAGAGTGGATAGAAGGAGACAAAGGGAGAAAGGGAGAGAGACAGGATCGACATTAAAACGGCGGCTGCTTCAACATTTAAGCATCTGCTTGAAAAGGCAGAAATCTAGTGCATAGCCTTGATTGCATAAAGGCCTGCACTTTTTTAGCCATCATCTGGAGGCGATCTGTGCAGTATTAACAAGACAAGACAAGACAGTCATCTATGTTAATGAAGCAGTGAGTAATTTTCTCACTCTTACCACTTGGTGATTGTGACTGAGACTGAGTCTGCAGTGTATAGGAGAGAAAGACAGAGGGAGAGAGAAAATAAGAAGAGAATGGAGAGAGGGGGAGGATGAGGGTGAGAGGGAAGGGGGAGGGAAGAAAGAGAGATTTCTTGAGAGTGAGGAGAGTGGAAGAGATGGGATGATAGTCATCTATGTAAATGTATCAGGCAGTGATTTGCTTGTTTTCATACATCGACTAAAGAATGTCTTCCACGATGAGGATAAAGAAAGAGGAGACAGATGACAGAAGACAGAGTGATGGAGAGCGAACTAAAGACTATGTGAGAGAGAGGGGGGGGGGGGGGGAGAGGTAGAGTACTAGAGACAGGGTGAGAGAGGAAGAGGAGGGACAAAATGATATAATATTTCAATTGAAGCAATACATTATTCACTCAGTCATATCAATAACCTAGTTTATGCAATGATGGAAAACAGAGAGAGGATGAGGGACAGGAAGGAGGAGGAGAATTAAGCAGAATGAAACAGTTTGCTAAGACGGTTTAAACTCTGATGAAATGTCAATTATCAAGCATTCTACGGTGTGTATGAGGAAAGGGGAAAGAGGTTGCAAGACAGGATAATAGAAAGATGGGGAAAGAAGAATTAACGGAGGAATGAGAGAAAATGAAGAATGAATATAGTAAGCTTCCCAGGAAGCATGCTAGCCAAATCGGCTAAACGAGTATATGTACATGCTATATTAGGAGTCAACCCAAAAAATACACGGGGCGACGGGCGATTCGCCCCCGAAACCTTTGCCGATCATGGCATAATCAGATAGTTTACAGCATGATAAATATTGATAATCATTTTCCTCAAATTTTCGAAATGGCCCTCATAAAAAAAAAGTATTTTTGGGTTGTTAGGAGTCTAAATTAACACTGGCCTGCTAGTTACTGGGCCACTAATTTGACAATTTTTACCTGCCTGAATGGGTAACCAAGTATAACAGAAATTGTTATGGTTTTCTTTATTTGAGGCCACCAGATTCAGGTTCCAGGCCATCACAATTAGAGAAACCTTGATTGTGCTTGCCCAACTTACAGGGCCAAAAGGAAAACGGCTAATTCCTAGCGCTACAAGCCAATTAATAATTGACCACGTACACATTCAAACTCATTAGTAAACAGCACCGATGTGGCTCAAATGCCTTGTGCAAGAACATAATTGCTTGGGTATTGATATAGTTTGAACATAGATATATTGATTTAAAGGCACACATCCCTCTAATCATACCTTTTAAGACAGTCACAACTCTTTTTACTCCTTCTTTATTAATTCCAATATCTAATAGTTCTTGAATAATTCATATTGTACATCCATTTATCATAATTTTGGTACTTCATATGTTTCATCAGGACTCTGATCTTTAGTGCATTACATGTTTCAAAGTATTTAATTTGTTTTCCTTTATTATTTCTTCATTCACTTTCTCATGCTGTCATTTTTATCACAGTTTAACAAACATGTATGTCTGATATTATTTGAGCACAAATAAAGGGAATTATCACTTACACTTGTATACATTCTCAGAACAGTACAACCATCTTTCAGTTAAGGTAGTCTACCATCAACCAAATGATCACATTCACAAAATCACTGCTTTCCTTGATCTATTTCTGAATTCATTCAGTCAGAACATTCATTCCATAATTCATTCATTCAATCATTCCTTTATGCGTTCATTCAAGCGTAATCATCTTTTAATCCATCAATCAAACAATCAATCGATCGAATGGATGGATGGTTTGATGGAGGGATGGATGGATGGTTTGATGGAGGGATGGATGGATGGTTTGATGGATGGATGGATGGATGGATGGTTGGATGGTTGATTAATTGATTGATAGATAAATCGAACGACCGACCGATCAATCAATCAATCAATCGATCAATCATCAAACCATACATCCATCCATCAATTCATTCATTGATTTTGATCATTTATTTTAAAAGTGATCCATTAACTTTATATTTCCCCAAAAAAGTGATATTTGAGTCTTCAATCATATACCAATATCATTGTAAGATTCTTAAGAATGATATGTGAGATTTCCATAAAAAAGGAATGTTTGCCTATAAGAAAAAAATTTAATTGATGTCCGTTTTTATCCCGATCATTTGCATGAAGTATCCAAATTCGAATACTATAGAGGATTTAGTATCCAAATTTGTAAAGCGTCTAGAGATGCTTTAAAATTCAATCTTATATATCTCTATAATTAGGGAGTGGTTTGACAAATCAGAAACCCATTTAATTCCACTGTTACCATAAGCATAAGCCAAACACCAAGGTACAGGGGAAGTGTTAAAGGGCAATGCAACTCAAGAAAAGAGTTTATACTACTTTATACATCGTAATATTCCTGTTTATTATATGTAACATTACTCCGACTCAGATTTCTGCTTTGGAAGAAAAATGTGAAAACTCTATCGGCTTTACCGCTATTTACGCGAACACTGGAGGCCGCCATTATTAGGTTTGTACGGACCTCATGCATTAATGCACTTCAATATCACCTATTCAAACCATTGTCTGAATACTTGTAGTAGATGCGCATCTACAAGTATTCAGACAATTGTTTGAATAGGAGCTATTGAAGTGCATTAATGCATGAGGTCCGTACAAACCTAATAATGGCGGCCTCCAGTGTTCGCGTAAATAGCGGTAAAGCCGATAGAGTTTTCAAATTTTTCTTCCAAAGCAGAAATCTGAGTCGGAGTAATGTTACATATAATAAACAGGAATATTACGATGTATAAAGTAGTATAAACTCTTTTCTTGAGTTGCATTGCCCTTTAAAGCCCCACGTGATTTTGGTTGAATTTTGGCAAAATAAATGAATCACTTTAATTTCTTTTATTCATTCATTCTCATTTGTATCATAAAGCTCATTCTTCTCCATACATTCCTTACCAAGTACATACAAAAATGCTTAAATAAATGACTGCGTTTTACTTACATTTAAGCATGTTCTAAATCTCTCCTGAGAATAGTATTGTCCTCTTTGAGTGAAGGATCATCAACCATGATGGTTCTCATCTTTTCATTCATTAAATTGTCATAATTTATTTTATTTATTCATTCATTCTCATTTAGATTATACATGTAGTGCACATACTTCCAAATACATTCATACCAAGTACAGAAATACTTTGATAAATACACTGTGCATACATTGTAGCTGACTTACATTTTTGCATGTTCTTAATCCCTCCTGAGAATGGTGTTGTCTTCTTTGAGAGAAGGATAGTCTACCATGGTCCTCATCCTCTCATTCATTTCATTTCCCTCATTACTTTTATCCATGCATTCTCATTTTAATCATAGGGAAAATTCTTCCCAAGACATTCATTTCTTAAGGCCCAGTCACATATGACCGGGTAGCAGAGGATGCCCAATGAATATTAAAATTGCAAAATCAAATTATTTGGTGGTGAAAGTCGTCTCCATTGCTTCATGCACAGAACATTCCGCCAGATAGAATGAACATCATCTGACAAGGAACGGACGAGAAACACATACGAACGGAGCCAAACAGATTGCAAATTTTACTCTCTGTCGGGCATACATCTATGCCATCCGGTGATATGTGATCGGGCATTTACCAAGTAAATTGCAGACAAATACTTCAAATAGTTGACTTACATTTTTGCATGTTCTAAATCTCTCCTTAGGATGGTGTTGTCCTCTTTGAGTGAAGGGTAGTCTACCATGGTCCTCATCCTCTCATTCAGCAATTCACTCCTATTGACAGCAGAGGCCGTCTCGGACTTGGTTTGATTCAGTAGGTCCTGCAATGATATGAAATTGCATGTAAATCAATAAGAGCAAAATTAATCAAAATTAATTTAATAATAATGATGTTTCAATTTATATAGTGCCTTATATGGTTTGATAATCATCTCTAAGCACTTTACAATGATATCATTACCCTCATCAATGGACACACTAACATCATCTGCCTTGACATTATCTCAATTAAAAACAATTCATGGAAAATTGAAATTACAGTCAAACCTGTGTATAGTGACCACCCAAGGGAAACAAGAAAAGTGGCCACTGTAGACAGATGTTCTCTATAGACAGGTTCCATGACATTGGTTTTCTCTGCAAGAGATCAATTTTGTTGGCCTCTATAGGCAGGTTGGCTGCTATAGACAGGTAGCCACCAACACAGGTTTGACTGTAGTTTGAGACGAGATAAGGCTAATTCAATTTACAGTTAACTATTACCTCCAGTTCTTGTATGTGCCTAGCCTTCCCTTCCAGCTGTTTCTGAAGGGTCTTCATAGTATCTCTCTCATCGCTCATACCTCTCTGCTCGGCTGGGGTCAAATACAAAGAAGAAAACACAACTTACCAACGATTATAGCAAAACATTTCTACTAAATACATAACAAAACAGAACTTACCAACAAATATAGCAAAACAGTTCCACTAAATACATAACAAAACAGAACTTACCAACAATTATAGCAAAACATTTCCGCTAAATACATAACAAAACAGAACTTACCAACAATTATAGCAAAACATTTCCACTAAATACATAACAAAACAGAACTTACCAACAGATGTACAGTAGCAAAACATTTTTTTCATAAATAAGGAATTATTGGTAAAATATGAATGGTCAATTCTAATTGAGTTTCAATTGTGTTTTTTTTAAATATTTGTAGTGTCATAGTTCTTGACAAAACCTTGCAAAACTAATTGTGAAACAATTATTATATATTGTAGATCTCTAAATACCTCTGATTTTGGATTCTCTCTGTTCAAGTTCACTCAATCTCTGGGACACCCTGGCCTCATAATCAAGCTCAAACCTGAAAATGGGATGTAAAACAAGAAAAGATCAAATTAAATATCAATAAACAAATATCAAACATCTTTCAGGTTTACTTTTATCACTATTCCCAATGAAATATATATAGTTAGAGGCCTTTGGCAATTTAACCACTGAAATGGCAACATGCGCTCCCCAAAAAGGTGCGATTTGACCTTCATACTTCTCTGGTTATCAGTGCCTAAGACCCACATATTTGTGGTTTGGTAGTCCTACACTTAAACAAGAAGAAGACTTGTTATGTGAAGTGTACAGGAAGAAAGAGCATAAATTCCTCTATTTTTAGAGCCCTATTTTGTTACTCTACCTGCTTTAGTTATTTTTTAATGATTTTTATTATTGCGTAAATCACTATAATTTAGAAAAATCCTTAAATTGGCAACACATTGTGATATTTTAAAAACTGATATTGGCATTCAAATTGGCAACTTTGCGGCAAAGTCACTTCATATTTGTCTTAAATGGTCATTACTAAATATTTTCCACCTATTTTTATGTCATTGATGGGTCAACAAAATTTAGGAGTTGCCAATTTGTAGAGGAAAACAATGATCAATTTTGCCTTAAAATAGCTCTCGTCCTTGATGGGTTGAGTAGCAAATGACGCCTCAGTGTCCTGCTCAAGGACAAACAATCATGGGTGGCACAAGGCGCTTCGGCAGGATTGGTAGGCACTTGACTTCCAATCATGGGACCCCCAGAACAAAACCAATCAATGCCCAATACATTTACTTCATATTGCTAACCCCAACCCAGGTGTAGTTAACCTGTTCAGGAATGCATGGTCCCGAAAATATTCGGGCTTAGGTCTATGCAGAATACATGTTGTAGTAAAATCAGTCCGTCCTGAACGTGTTAATGGGTACCCGACAGGAATGTATTCCTTAAAATGCTTCATGGCCTTTTTCAAGGCAGCTCAGCTTCAGTCAGGGTTAACCCCTTGACCACGGGAACCGAGTTGGTTGTGTACAAAGTCTATGAGGATTTCATAAACTCATAGGGAGCTGGTTAATAGAATATACCATATACAGTACATGTATAGTACAACACACCCTGTAATTGAATTTCTAGATTGACGGCGCAATATAAATACAGGATTAAAATCACTGAAAGAAGAGGGCCAGAACCATACCACCAATACTTCCCAGTGAATATATGTATCATTTACTCTACATGTACCTCTTTCTATGAGTGCCATCACAACATACCTCTTAGTTTCCTCCCTTAGCCTCTTCTCATACGTAGACTCTATGTTGGTCACAGCTGCCTCTCTGATCCTCAGGTTTTCCTCCACAGCTTTTCTCTTTTCTTCCTCCATCTTTGCAGCTCTGCATTCAAAAAAGAAAAGGAGGAGGAAAGCTTTAATAAAAGGCTGCTATTCTTGAAACCCTAGGTTTTCCACATCATATGACATTTAGTCCATAGAGTAAATATTAGTAAGTGACTTAATTTGAAATTACTAACAGTATTTAAATTTAACCCACTAAATGTTAAATATTTAAAATAAAAGATTCACCAAATAAATTTAAATTACTCATAGTATTAGGCCTAGCTAAGACAGGGACGCTGGCCTGGGGTCACTAATAATTACCTTTGGGTCACCAAATTTCATTGATGCTTAATTCCACTGGCTCGAACGAGCAACCAAATTTAACAGAATTGTTAATGTTTTTCATTTTAAGGGGCCATCTACAAAGTATGTATGCATATTATTGTCTGAGATTGACCCCCCCCCCTCCCCCTGTACACACTTTGTATGCATGTAGTTGAATGTAGCGTACGCATCAGCGTGAACCCCCCCCCCCCCCCCCTCCCCTCCCCCCTCTTGTGCGGACATACTTTGTAGATGGCCCCTTAGGGACCACTAGATTTGGGTTTCTGGCCACTAACATCTGAAACATCTTGTTTTTATTTTCCACAAGGCAAACAAAGAAAATTCCTATCATTGACTCACCTTGAGTTGATCTCACTCCCTCTCCTCAGGTCTACTTCTCTCTGTTTGATCACCCGCAGCTCTTCTAGCAGACTCTGACGCTGAGCGTATGTCTCTTTCTCTATCAACTAAGGAAAGAAATTAAAGAGAGAAAATTAAATCAATTTTAATTAATTTACCATATATTGTAAAATATATTGCAATATAACAATGTTAAATAACAATCGTATGTGATTAAAACACCAGCTCTCCCGGAACTATTTTTAAAAAAAATTGAAAATGGTTCCATATATATATGTATTGTTTTCAAGACTCAATCAAGACAATCATGATATTGTTTAACTACAGTGTAGGTCTACAACATCTCATGACCGAATAAAATAATAGAATAATGACATAACAAAAACATAAGAAAATAAAAACAAACAATTGAATACAAACTATAATACATTTACCTCTTAATGTTTGTGAATCCTGTCCATGGTATTGTTTAAATAATAGAATTTAAAAAATAAAATAAAAAATAAGAAAATAAAACAACAAATTAAATACAAAATGTAATCCATTTACCTCTTGATGTTTGTGAATCCTGTCCATGGTGGCTTGCTCTCTCTCTCTCAGGGCCTCAGATTTGACCTGGTATGTGTTTTCAATCTGCAGGAAATGGACAACACAACTTTTTATGAAGGAAAGTAATATTCATGTTTGCACAGCATAAAATTCTAGTATATTTGCAGACCATCAAAATAACATGGCTATCAACAGAGATGCCATCCTTCTCAAACCAAAAAAAGTATTCTGAGATGTAAAAAACAGTATTTTTAACCAAAAAAAGTATTTTCAGAGCAGCCAACCTCTAGAGGTAAAAAAAAAGAAGAAGAAAATCCTAATTTTGTTCGCGACGCCAATTCGCGCAGCAAAAATACTCTTTACATTTCCGTTAATATAAAAGTTGGTTCAGTCAATCACACAGCGTTTTTATGATTGGTCAATAATTGGCGAAGATATGATTGTTTCAATTTCACAATCATAAGTCTTATTTACACACATTATGTGAACTTAAAATGCCCTATTCTTCAAAAAATGTATTACCAACAAGTACAGGGTTTTGCTAAAGCCGGTCACTTACATATTACCTGTTAGAAGTAGATTAATATAATAAATGTGAGAGCTATGTACCTCTCTTCTGGCACTTGCTATTTCTCTGCGGGCCTTTTCTCTCTGCTCCAGCTCAACTCGCTTCAGCTCACTTTCCTTGAATCGCATTATCTGTATTAGGGGGCAAGGAAATATAAGAAAACTGTTACAAAATTCCATCTCATCTCAGGTGATACAGTACAAACTTTAAGAAAACAATAAATGTACACCCATTTACTTTTTACTTTCTAGTTAAAGTATTGTCTACAATCTTTAGTTTCCTCTTTATCTATTGCTATCATTCTCAAAAAGGCTTGCCCGATATACCTCTCTATTTATCTCTTCCTTTGATTTTGCCTTTATTTCTCTCCTCAGACTTAATAATTTGTCCTTGATATCATTATGCAATGCTGCACATGTCACCTTATTGTTTCAGGCTTCTTCATTTTGTAGCTTTATTTATAAGTTATTACTAGTAGCATTCTTTGAAAGCTTGCCTGACATATTTGTTAATCTCTTCCCGTGATTTTGCCTCCATTGATCTCCTCATTTGGCAGTTTTTCCTAGATATCATAACTGATGCGGACACCACCCCCTTAGTTATAACCTAGCATTCTTATAAAGGCTTGCCTAACATACCTCTCTGTTTATCTCTTCCCTTGATTTTGCTTCCATTTCTCTCCTCATCCTGAGCAGTTTTTCCTGGATATCATGTCTGTTGCGGATGTCATCCCCTTCTTGCTGCTGGCTGTAAGCATCGTCTACACTCTGTAGTTTCCTCTCTACAATTTTGAGAGAATACCAACAAATAAAGAATGGATAAAGTAGCAATTGAAATACTTTTGATAAAACTTTATAAAAAAATGCAGCATAAAGGTCACTCTCAAAGTGAAATGTCCTTGAGTTTCCCCATGAGATCACTACAATAGAAATTTGTGATACACTGTATGATTAATTGATTTATGTCTTGGTAAACTCAGTCCAATAGATCTCAGGGTTACGTCTTATATGGAATCAAGTAAAACTTTTCACTATTTGTATTATTCAAGATAGTTGAAAGAAAAACAATTACAAAATCAGATAAATATATGCCACTTATATATACAATTAACAAAACATTTACAATATTCACTCTAATTTGTGCGCACTGCATAACACCATGCCAATGTTTATAATACAAGCGCATCTGATTTACAAATCCAAATTGCATTAAAATGAAAAAATATTTGCAATCTAAGTATTTGATTAGCACACATGAAATACATTTTAATTAAGATTTCACATCAAGACTGACCTATTGATGATTGGTGGGCAGGATGTGTGTCTGCTTGCACTCCAACATGCCTCTGATCCATTCCATGACTGCAACTTAGTTCTGTGAGCAACTGCCACAGGAAGCCTGAACATTCAATGAAACGAAATATCAATTAAAAAGTACACAAACTGAATTAAAGATTTAAGTGTTTCTGTGTGCAATCACTCCTACATGTACTCTGATGTGGGGTGGGGGCATATATGCGCCCCAATAGTTAGATCATTTAATAAAATAAAGACACAAGGGAAAATCTTTGAACAATAATGAAATACATATAAGGTTTGCCCTCCAATCAGTCTGACCACTGGTCAAATCAATATAATATTTGCAGAGCAATGTGCTAACCCAATCGAAATACTTAGATTTTGGGAAAACATGCATTATTTCCAGTCCTGAATGGGTTAAATAAATATATTAATCAAGTTTCAAGTTTCAATTTATTTTTCCATTATGCAGATAAAAACAACAAATACAATGTATACTCATCATTGAGTAAAATGACAAATAAACAAAATAACATCTAGAAGGAAATAAGGATGAGTGTATTTTTATCTAGCATATGGAATCCCTCATTGGGCATGAATTACATGATGGCAATGCTACTGTTATTAAATGGTTCTTACCTTTAGCATCATATCTTGGAAGCTCAGTTGACTGTAAAGAATGAACAAAAAAGGATGAAGATAAAAACTGATGATTGAAAATAAGTTAAATGACTTAATACCAAAATATTTTAGGAGTCTGGACTGGTGGTACATTTGAATATTCTTACAGATAAGTGCATTGCAAATTATGTATCATGATGGTTGTTGTCATGGTGATGAGCTTACCAGTTTCTTATACAGCTTCGAGCCCGGAGTTATTCTCATGAGGTCGAGTAGGTCTGGAACTGTGAATATCTGGGTGAGGATAGAGACAAGATTCTATGAATATATGAACATCAATTTGATTATTGTCGACAGAAATCAGCAAACAATTAAAAGTTGACATATGTTCTCTAATAATACATTGTCATTGACAACACTCAATTCATTTTTCCATATACTTCCTAGCGAATAAAAGTGTATTTGATTAAGACATATTTTTAAAGAAATAATTATTTTTTTAAATAGTAAAGATATGTGGCCCACTATAAGCATAAGGTATTGCCAAAGCCGTACCCTGTTGCTAATGGGAACCTGGTGGGTGATGAACAATGTCTATGGGGATTTCAGAATCTCAAAGGAAGAGGTTAATACCCTATCCTATAAATAATTGATGTTAAACCTGTTCCCCTCAAAATTCTGAAATCCTAAACTTGGTACATAGCCCACTAGGTTCTAGTATGCAAGGGGTTAGTTAACCCATTCCTTTTCAGATTCTGAAATCCCAACATACTTTGTAGATAGGCCACTGGGGGTGTTTCACAAAGATCCTAAGTTGAACTTAGCTCTAAGTTGGACTTAGAAGTTATGGAAAGCCATTAGTTTCTTTGAAACAATTTTGTAACATTTCTTTTATAAGGCATACAATGTTAATACAAATCATTGATATTTTTTATCATCAAGGAGATTTCATGTTCTTGATGTAAAATTTATGAAAAGTCTAAAATACTTGCATTTTTGCATTGGAATATATTTTATTTCAAGGCTACAAATGGCTTTCCATGATTGTTAAGTCCGACTTAGAGCTAAGTTCAACTTAGGATCTTTGTGAAACACCCCCCAGGTTCCCGTAGGCAAAGGGGTCAACACATACCTTGTCCTCTGCCGACCCACTCTCCGGTAGGAAGACAGCCATGGAGTAGTCATACCCACATCGTCGCAGGTGATCAACGACCAGGGAGTTGGATGCTCGGAGCATGAGGGAGGAGGGGCCATCGTGGGCTGGTGGTGATGGGGCGGGGCCAAATTTGACCTGCTGGAGAACAGCGCTCTGCCTCAGCTCTGTGACGAGCTTTGTCCTTAGCTGTGACTTTGTGGTAGTAAGAGACAGACAACAGATAAACAAAGCAAAAATATATTAATTTTTTTCAGAACAATAAAATAAAATAATATCGCATTTTCCTCAGTTAAGAGTACAGCTTGTGATGATTTTCTCTGTTAAATTCAAAGTGCCAACAAAGTTTTATATTACTGAAAATACAATTATATTGAACCATTTACTACTCTGGATAATAGTTTATTAGCATGCAGTTGCAAGTATTGTATGCCCAACTTCTGCTTTCATTTTGGAGACAGAACATTTTTATAGTGAGTCATATATATACTATCACAAAGTTGTCTAATAAATTAATGTAGTTTGGAACTAGTTTTATATCCAAGAATCTTATTATGTTCAAATAAGTAACTTATAGGTGTACATGAAATTTACTTATTTAGACTCATCTGTAAAAAGACCTGGAAAGAAATATTGTGGACAACATGGAACATATACTTGCATCAAATAAAAGAAAATGAAATAAGTAATTTCCTTCAAGACTTTGCCACCTGAAGACATTCACTCATTGATTGATCATTAACATGAAATCAAGAGTTTTAGTAAAAAATACCTTGAGTGACTCGACAAGTCCCCGCTCCCTAAAAGTTTGGTAGAGTCTTGCCTTCAACTCCCCAGCAGACATGGGCTCAGCATCAAGATCATCCATCGTTCAATCAGGCACTACATTGCGGGAATGTATACTGTATAGTTACTGAAATCCATTGGAATGGACAATCTATCAATTTGGACATCGATGTGATTGTTAAAGTGATCCATTCAGCATTAGCTAAATGCTAACATTGAACCAAAACCGCTTAGTTTGAGCTTCCACAGTTCCCTTGTACTGTAGTTGTACCTTTTTGTTTGGCTTATTATGGTAACAGTCTATAAACAGAAGAAAGAAATGGGTTCTGATTTGTATAATGTCTGGAATTTGTAATACATATAATTGAATTTTCAAGCGTCTGTAGACGCTTTTGAATTTGACCATAGATATAGTCAATAGTATCCGAATTTGGATACTCGATCGATCCTCCATAGATAGTATTCAAATTCAGATACACACAAAGCAAAGGATCGGGATAAAATCAGAGTTTCAGACATCGATTTCCTTATTTTACTGCCTTTTAAAACTATGAACATCTCACAAATCATACTCAAGAATCTTAAACAATGATATTGGTATATATGATTGAACTATAAGTCTCAAATATCACTTTGTTGTTTTTTTTTGGGGGGGGGGGGGGGGGGGAAATATAAAAACTTACCGTAATTTAAAATTAAGGGAAAACTTAAGTTTATTTTAAACTAATTTTACGTTGCCGTTGGCCGGATCACTTTAATCTATATTGAGTTCTAGTTCTATATTGAGTATACTGTACAAACCTGGGTAGGTTATAACGTACAGAAACCGCCTCCTTCAATGTTGAAGATTCTTGCAGTATTTACTCTTTTGGTTGTGATTTGCAGGGTATACTAGTCAACCGGGTTAACACCCTTGTCTTGCAAGGGTGTTTGTCTGATCTGAATACCAACTTACCAAGAAGTTAAGAACACTTAGTCTTAGAGCAATCAACACACAATCAAATCTATAAGTATAACATGATCTTCAAGTTTAAAAGTTATAAAACTGTTTGTTTGTTTATTTGTTTTGCCACAAACACAACATAACACAAATATATATGAGTGGGACAGGACGTAGCATTTTAACTTCCTTTAGAGTAGTTCTGATGCCGTAAATGATGGGAATTTTGGTAACAATAGCGCTATAATTTGTCTACAAACGTGAAATATCAACTTTATATTCAAAACTTACCGTTAACTTGTCACAATATGAGGTAAGTCATCAAACTCGGGACGTTCTTCATAAACTTACAGTTGGCCACATCTTTTGTTCGCACAATTTCAAATTACCCGCGGCGCTAAATTTATCTGGTGCGCGACGCAGCAGATCGTGCAGCCAGAAGAGTCGGCGCATCTTGGGATCACCACTCGCTGCCAGCTCAAAAAGCTGCTGCTTTATCTCGGTAGCTCAGCAAGTCACCGGATCGGAACGTACACCCCGGCCCCGGCCGGCGCGGCCGAGTGCGGCTCGGCCATATATGACTCCATCCAACTGCCATTAAAGTTAACTGCCAACCCTCAGGCTCAACTAACTCAGTTCAGCTCAGTTTCTCATCCACCTGGCATGCCTAAATTGGCCTGAATAGCTGCATGCACCTGACTGCACTGTTCAACAATTTAAAAGGTGTGTGAAGCCGAAGCAGCCGGTGAGTGTTATCAACAAATCTTTTTCATGACCTCTTAATTACATTTAATTGCAGTCTTTTAAAGTTTTAGTTTTACTGTCGGCCATCACATCTACAATGTATTGTAAATGGTCCTGATGTCGGCCATGCTGGCCACCCCTGTAAATGTATTAAAAGCATGAAAAGAGGTAACCTATCCAGGCGCCGTACGAAGTACGGCGCTGCACACAGTTAGAAAAGAGGCAATGAATACGATAGATTTGTCGATCTAGAACTAGGTTGAACAGTTGAAATATGAAATATATAATCATGTATTTATAAATTGTATAGGAGTAGGATATAGGTTAGTTATAGCACAATAACACATTTTAAATATTAATAGCCATGATAGCTAGCATAATTATTAATGACTTTTTGTTTCTGAGAAATAAAATTGTATACTATTAACTTCTTCTTTGATAGATTGTGAATGTGATTAATTAGCAAACCATGTCTCTGACGAGTCTTGGCTATGGAGCAGCCCTGAACAGCAATGCAGTGGGCTTCATCGGTGCAGCTGTTGCAATCGTTGGATTCGGATGTGCCTTGGTTCCAGCAAAACATGTTCAAACAGGGGATGGTAAGAAAACACTGATCGATCTGCAGAAAGAGCTTTTAGTGTTCAGGGGGAACCTTGCCAAAATCAATTGCGCACCTATTCTGATTTAATTTTCTTTGTTTATTATTATGCTGCTGACTCAAAGAATTGTGACAATTAAAGGCAAGGTTGGCTCCATGAATTAATTAGCCAAATTTGTGGCAGGATATTATAATCAATCATCACCATGGATACTAATCACAAGTAATCATCATTATCACCACCACCACCACCACCACCACCACCACCACCACCACCACCACCACCACCATCATCATCATCATCATCATCATCATCATCATCATCATCATCATCATCATCATCATCATCATCATCATCATCATCATCATCATCATCATCATCATCATCATCATCATCATCATCATCATCATCATCATCATCATTATTATTCAGCATCATCATCATCATCATCATCATCATCATCATCATCATTATTCAGCATCATCATCATCGATCACCACCACCATCATAATCATCTTCATCACCACCATCATCATCATCATCATCATTATCATCATCATCATCATCATCATCATTATTCAGCATCATCATCATCGATCACCACCACCATCATAATCATCTTCATCACCACCATCATCATCATCAACATCATCAACATCATCATTTGTCATCATTGATCACCACCATCATTGGCATCATCACGATCATCATTATAATTATCTTCCTCATAATCATCATCATTATCATCATCATCACTATCATCAGGATCACCATCATCATCATCATCATCATCATCATATAATCATCATCATCATCATCATCATCATCATCATCATCATCATCATCATCACCACCATCATTGCATGGCATCATTACCATCATCATCATCCCCATCTTAATCTTTCCCAATCATAATCATCACCATCATCATCATCCCCATCATCATCATCATCCCCATCATAATCATCATCATCATCATCATTATTATTCCAGGACAGCACCGAATGGCGCTTTTAAGGAGATATTTTCTGCAAGTATCATCATCATCTTTCATAATCATAATCATCATCATCACCTCCACTATCACCATAATTCCACCAACACCAACACCATTATCATCATCATCATCATCATCATCATCATCATCATCATCATCAACACTGCCATTATCATTCTCATCTTCATTATCATAATCATAATCATCATCTTTATCTGCATCATCACCATCATCATTCATCATTATCATCATCATCATCACCACCACCTTCATCATCATCATCATGCATCGACATTTTCATCATCATTATTTTAAAGGTTTAATTACATTCTGCAGGTATGTGTCAGGTTTTCTAATCAGCAAGGATCTCTCTGAATCAACTGCTAGCACCATCATTATAAGAGCTCATTATTGGAGCTCAGTGGTAAATAGCGTTGGTCTGGCGATCAGGAGGTCTCAGGTTCGCCTCATGGCAAAGCCCAAGTTTCTATCTTACTTTATTTCTTGCCAATATCTCCTATAAATGATGTAATTTTCTTATTTTATTATGATTTTCATCAGCTTTTCATCATTGATCCTCATAATGCAGGAATTTTCTTCCAGTGGATCATGTGTGCCTCAGCTTGGTTTGTTGGTCTTGTCATACAACTGTTCAGGGACAGCCCTACGTTCTACCCGCTCTCCATGCTTGGTGGATTCCTCTGGACAACAGGTTGGTCAATTGTGTGCTTTTTGCTCGTAATCTTCTATTTGTACAGTTCAACCAGTGTATAGTGACCACCCAAAGAAAAGTGGCCACTATAATATATACAGGTGACCTCTATACTCTAGACAAGTTCTATATCATTGTTTTTCTCTGAAGGGGATCAGGTTTAGTGGCCGCTATGTGCAGGTTGGCTGCTAGACTGCAGGTGGCTGCTAGGAAAGTTGATGATTTGATCCTGTGTTCATTTTCATAGAAACTAGTCTTGGGATATTCTAGGCATGAACAATTGATCCTTGTGAAAACATGAATGAATAGCGAAGTATTAGGAAAATATATGTCAACTACGGTAAATCATTATTAGATATTACACAATGTTTCTGATCATATGGTTTATATGTTGTTTTTTTTTTTTTTTTCTGTTAAGTTGCATATTGTTCAGGCTGCGTTAATCCACAATTGCTGCTCTCTATAAATGGGTACCATGGTCGGGTGTTAATTAGCCTGTAATGCCATCATCAGTGGCAGCTCGGCTAGTATGCTCCCCGGGGAGTTGAGAAAGTACGCAATATCATTGTGTTGGTTTGAAATGTACCTGATGATCATGGGTTATAATAATTTAAATAATTATTTAAGCGCAGTAGAGTATATATTTATAGTAGCTGCGCTATATAAATGTTCATATTATTATTAGCCTAATGGAACATCCAATCTTAGCAAATCTAGTAAATAAATCTTGGACGATCTAAAGACAGTCGCCTCTCATTAAAAAAAAATTTAAATAGCAAAAGAAAAGGATATTACTGCAGTAATTGTATATACTATCTGTGCACATCACAACTATGTTGATACTGTAAGAATCTACAAGATCAAGGGAAGCAGTGGTGCAGAACAAGCTACCACCAGGCAATGAACAACACATAATTATATGTTGTTGGTACTGTTGTGTGATATTTAATAGATGCCAAACACTTTGCAAAGGGTTGTGTAATTCATAAACAAATACAATTAATTACCACCACTTACGGAACCAACATGGCCTCTTGGTTCCGTATGCGCCAAACGTCTGCAATTGCGCCAATTCTATTCTTCGTCTGCATACCCATGAGCACAAGCTTTAGTATGATGATGCGTTTTCCAATTATATAATTTGTCGGTAAACCTATATTTTTCTGAACTTGTTAGTGGAATGGAATACTAAAGATGTTACCTTTCATTTATAAGAATATTATTTTGGGGTATTGGTTCCCTTTAACTTATATTGCTAATCAAACGTCAACTCTCTCTCTCTCTCTCTCTCTCTATAGGTAATATCATGATGGTCCCAATTCTAAAGACGATAGGACTAGGACCTGGCATGCTAATCTGGGCTTCCGTCAACATGATAACAGGGTGGATGTCTGGTCAGTAAGTAATTAACTCATAATATATTATTATCCTCTAATCCTTTTAGGACTGCATGGTCCCCCTAATAATTGGGCTATGGTATTATGGGAAATGATGGACAAAAAAAACATGAAGTCTTCAGTAGCAAAAAGAAAAGTCTATCAAAATTAATGCTGTCATATCAAAATGTTTGCTGATACAGTTTGCATGATATGTTACCCAGGGAGCAAAGGGGGTTTTTCATACATGGAATGTTATAAAAGGTTTGGGCCCAGAATTGTCTTCAAGGACCTCGTAGAAGCACAACCTAGGTGGACAACCTCGCGAACTAGCTACTGGAAGGCCAGAAAACACATATTAAGGATTTTACCCCTAATGTACGTTAAAAGCGCCTTAAATCCTTAGGGTTCATGAACATCCTACTCTGGTATTTTCACGATTACACCAAAACGCATGCTGCTATCATCCAATTGCTTCGAATATGTCTTTCACAGATAGGTGTGCATCTTTTGATACAAAATTTTGCCTTTTTACTTCTATTGTTTTTTGTCACGTGCCTTTTATATGTCACGTGTCAGATATAGAATGTGAAATTTCACATACGCCTATTGACAAATATATATGGAAATGATGCAGATTATAGAATGACACAAATATTTAGCTGTAAAACCTTATACATGTTCGATGACATTTAGTAAGATGAAAAAAACAGTAAACTAGCAAAACAAAGGATAAAACAATACAAAATAAAAGAATTTGAAACAACGAAATACATACTTATAAGAACATAAGAATAATTACATGTAATAATTATAATGATAAAATGGATGTTATGATTTAGCGAGCGTATCAATGTATGACGATCGCGGTGCGTCATTATGTTTATCCCCAGTCATTGGATACATACTGCAATCAATCCAGCACACAAGAGTGCACACTTCTTACTCACATGGGAGTCTTCCAGCCTGACACATTGTATATGAATACAGTGCTAATGAATCACGTTCCATCCTTCCGGGCACTCTCTGATTCCGATCTCGGGACCTCATATGTGGAAAGCTTGTGCCCTTCCAACCTTTCACACCAAGTCCACGAATATACAATCATAGCTATTTATTACAAGCAACATCTTTATAATCTGTTTAGGCCCTTGGAACTGTTTTCATACTATTTTTCACAATTTTCATTAAAAATACATAAAATAACCAAACAATCATGTTACCATTCCAAACAAAGTGATTGTGTGGTTATGCATTGTCTCATATGACATTACAAAGCTGCACTCATTATCCTAATAGGGGGCTGGGGTACGAAGGTACATCGACATCGTTTGGAAAGAGTGCTAAATACAAAGTAAAAATAACGAGGTATGAAGCTGACATGTCTTTGGAATGAGTCTTTTTCAACTGATTAGATGACATCCTTGTAAAGCTTGATAACTTCCATTCGCAAGAAAAAGAAGGCCAACAAAATGAATCCAAACAACAGCAAGAACATGTCAATGCACTTTTTACACATGACACTGACAGTACCACAAGCAGGAAAGAAATGACAGCTTACTAGTGCAAGTATAAGTCTATTCATATTCCAAAATTGTGCTAAATGAAGGGGAAGAATCGTTATAAAGTATGTCATGATGAAGAATTTTAAATAGGGGAAAACTGCAAAGTGATCAATCAAACCACAATCATGAGGCTACATAATCATATAAAGAAACCAGTTATTGTCAGATGCCAATATATAGTTTATTGGTATTTTCACAAATAACCTATACTATACTTGTGGATTATGCTGATGTAAACTTAATAAGCATTCTTATGAATGATACCCCTCTAGAACTAAACGTCATTTAAGATCATACACATTTCTGAAAAGTATTTCATTTGCTAAGGGGTATCAATGATGTGCTCAATAACATGTTATAAGTCTACGATCACAAATGGTAGTACATACAGCGATGTAGTTCTTGAACCACAGATGTTGTGCAGTTGACAGCTAACACAGGAACTGTCCTGAGCTTCCTCAGTGAGAACAGTGTTTGGGTGAACAATTTAATAGTTAATGAGTCCTGGAGACATGTAAAGTCACCTGATATAACCATATTTGTTAAAACCATCAACCCGACCAGTTCGAGGATTCAAATTATTGACAAGATGCCATATAGCTGTTTATAGTGATCCCTCTTGAGGATCTTTTCCCAATATAGAACATGCTTCTCCATGGGAGGTTAGGTCACCATCAATGAGTAGTATGGAATGTCACGGATTCAAACAGTATAGGTCTATGTTTTTCTAAATGTTAAGTGTTCATTCATAATAATTGTATACATGTGTGTCCTTCTAGTCCAATGAACATTTCTATGAGTCAAATACAACTTATAATTATGTGGACTTCTTGAAACAATGATGTACCATGCAGTATAACTTAAAAGTGTACGATGGTTCAGAAAATGGCCTACAACATTAACACAAATTGTAACATTGTTTAAAGATGTAGAGTAGGTCACTTTGTTTTTCTCTGGTACGAATGTCATTTTTTATCATGATTGTTTTGTCCATGCCCATTACTGTGTTTGATTGTATTATCGTGTACATGAATACAAATAATCTTCCTACTGTACTTAATTAACAAATTAACAATAATTCGACTGAGAGTTGAGGTAAGCGCTACTGCCTTTGCCGCTTCATTTATTTTCCCTTCTATTTCCCTACAGGCTACACCTACGAAATATTTACACTCATTGCTGACTTCTGTATTATTTCTATGTTAATATTGGCAAAATACGTAACACACATACAAGTACATGTATATAAGTGCATTTTTGTCAGATACATCATTAAACTGTTATTAGTAAGAAAATCACTTTATTAAATGGTTCATATTGTATTATATTCTTGATTAAGGTCTATTATATATCTGTACTCTATAATCAATATATATGTCCTCATTCTACAAAATGTACATTTCATTATCAAGCCTATTTTACCTCTATTATAATGATTTAGTAAAATCAGATACCAACAATACACTATAAGGAACTCATATTCTTATGTATTTTATTGTTTTCAATTGTTTATGTGTTTTATTATTCTATTGTTTTCGTTTATATCATTTCAAAAACTTAAAAAACTTAAATTGAATGCCATTTGAAGAACTTCAAATACAAAATGTGTAACGTTTTAAATATCTTGAGCATTTCAATGCGTTTTTGTATATAACTGAACGTGCAATTTCAAGTCGTTTGTATAACACGTGACTTAAAATGACACGTGACACACTAACCGAAGATATTATGAAGTCAAATTTGGTATCAAAAGATGCACACGACTCTACAGAATACAAATCTGAAGCGATGTGATGATATCATAATGCTTTGCAGTGTAATTTTGTAAATAGCACAGACAAACCTTCATGAACCCTAAGGATTTAAGGCGCTATTAACGTACATTATGGTTTAAATCGTTAGTACGCGTTTTGTGAACTTCCAGTAGCTAGATCGCGAGGTTGTCCACCTAGGTTGTGATCCTAGAAGGTCCTAGAAGACATTTCTGGTGAACAACCTTTTATAACATTCCATGTATGATATCCTAAAAAAAGGGGTGTTTGCTCCCTGGGTATGTGTTATGATGTTGTATAAGAATAAAGATATCATGAATATAATCCTTTACCCCTTTCAGTTATGGTTGCAAAATATGTGGGCCAGGACATGGAGAACGATTTTAATCCCAATTTAAATCGGTAACTATTTTGAATGGTTTAAAGTTGTATCAATTTCAATACTTATCTGTTTTTTTGTTTTTTTGTTTTCAATGGCAGCTTTGGCTGGTTTGGCTTGCATCCTGATGAAGTCACAAATCAGACGCTGAATTACATTGGATTTGCGCTCTCACTTCTGAGGTATTTATGCATCTACATTTAACCGAGAGTTGTATCTGAAAGAAAAATAGAATTTCTATGAAGCCCTATGAAAGGTCATCAACTTTAGAGTGTTTAATCTTTTATGAAATGTTTAATGTATAGGAGATAACTCTTAGGTTAATAAGGTTATTAGAAAGCACTGCTAAATAACTACCTGTTAATGTTCTTCCAGATACTTATTTTATCTTGTTTTCATGCCACGTATTATGAACTCGATTAAAAACATATGTACAGTGAAAATATTACCTCATTTTTTTTATTGTAGAAAAAATATGAAAAATTGGCTTCAACATTAAATCTGTAAATGAAAAATTTGGATATCAGAACTGCCCGGTTTATATAGTTTCTGACTATTTGAGCAATGTAAAGGGTTTCAATGATGGGAACGTCCCCCAATCAAGGGTCTTTGTGGCTCAATGGTTGAGCACCGGTCTAGCAATCCGGAGGTCTTGGGTTTGATTCCCAGCGAAGCCTATTTTTCTTTGCTCATTTTCAAACTTTCTTATTTGTAACACTTGTGGGGAATTGAAGAAACAAATTCTAATTATCGATCGTGACAAATATCTTTCTACCCTTGCGAAGGTTGGTGGTATTTGTTGGAGTCAAGCCAGACTATAGCAGCCTGCAACACAAGCAGGAACATCTGCCAGATACTGTGAATGCAGATGCAGACAGAAGAACGTTACTGACCGATGACCAGCTTTCCGTAAGTCTAACTTTAGTTCCCCCCCCCCCCCCCCCCACAAGGTTCCCATAGGCAATGGGGTAACTTTCTTTTAAAACGCATGAAATAAAATCATTCAGAGCTGGTCTGAAATATCCTCTGGAGAATGCTCTTATAGTAAAATTACATGTAGAATAATAGATTTTCCTCAGATGTCAACAAATAACATGTTTTGAGATATATCAGAGCAAAAATATAATTTTTAAAGATGAAGTTTGACAGGAATCACACAAAAGTGATGCTTAATTGCCATTGCAGAGCTAATGTTCGCTAAAATGCTAATTAACCTACCAGTCAAGTAAGGGTTAGCTTTAAAAAAAAGCAAACCTGGTGCTTCATGTTTGCTGAAAAAGAGAACCTTACCAGCGTACTTTGACTTGGCTGACGAGGTTAGCTTTTTTTTGTTTAAGGATGGCGTAATTGGAATGAATTCACAGTGAAGTTAATTTGTTGATCAATACCTACATTACCTTGCTATTTTATGAAGGTTAATGTGACACCTGCTGGACAGAATGAACCTTCTGCTGATGCATCATGGGTAGACCATCTTTCCCTCCTTCAAAAACGAATTGTGTAAGTTTGTAATCTTGTGCTTGGATGCATAGTGAGTGTATATTACACCGCAATAAAAACTATTTTTGAATTGGAGAAAATTTTACAACGAATTGTGTAAGTTTGTAACCATTGAGAAATTAACCAGTATAATCTTGGGCTGGGATGCATAGTGAGTGTATATTACTCCATAATAAAAACTATTTTGAATTGGTCAAACTTTTCCAAAGATTAGTGTAAGTTTGTACCCATTGAGGAATTGGCCAGAAGAATCTTGGGCTGGGATGCATAGTGAATGTATGTTACACCACAATAAAAACTATTCTGAATTGGTCATTTATTATTATTATTATTATTATTATTATTATTATTATTATTATTATTATTATTAGGGGGGGGGGGGGGGGAGGAGCTGGGGGTCTATGCTGGCCTGATGCATGGAACCCTTGCCCATCTTCACCCGTTGCTTATGGGAACTTAGTGGGCTATGTACAAAGTCTATGGGGATTTCAGAATCTTGAAGGGAACGGGTTAATTAATACAGTTGGTGCTTTTATTCTAAACAAGTGCCCAAATGTATAAATCTCTTCAGGTTTGAATTAACCTCAAGATATTCTATTAAAGTGCATTGCTAGTATGCTCCCTGGGGGGTTGAGATGGGGCATAAGATCATTATTTGTATTAGAGGTATAAAGCAATGTCATGCAAATGGAAATTATATTCCCGGAGCAAATTTAAAGAGAGATGGAAAATCTCTTTTTAAAGATGTTGTACAAGTTTATTATTATATTTAATCTTCCATTTTTCAGTGGCAGCGTGATGTCCCTCCTCTCAGGGTTTTTCTATGGAGTCAACTTTATTCCTTGCATTTGGACCCAGGAGAACCTAGCAGACCAAGGGGCCAGTCAGGATGGTAAGCTATTTAGTTCAAGTTTATGTCCTTTCCGTGCCAATTTTGGCACATAAGGCAGTGCCTATCTCTGATTCATTAGCCCTAGGCCAAAGCTACAGAAGGGGGGCAGTCCTCTGGTAACTTGTGTGATTAACTTTCCCTTCTCCATTATATAAATGCCGAGCGCCTGGCTAGAAGGCAGAAGGTACCATTTTAAAAGTCTTTGGTATGCCCCGGTCTGGGTTCAAACCCGGGACCTCCCGTGCATGAGGCGGACACTCTTACTGCTAAGCCACCATGCTCGTTGGTAAGCTATTACAAGTACATGTACAATATATATATTTTCAGTAGCAAAAATGGCTAAACTATTTGTGACTGGATATAGCAAAACCATGCACTTGTCAGTGATTCATGTTCTGAAGAAATGGGCATTATAAGTTCATGTAATGTATGTAAAAGACGAACTGTTTGTATTTATTGAAACAATCATATCTTTGCGAAATATTGCCCGATATCTTAGAAAAAGGCATCAAATGAAAGCTTATGATGAGGCCTTTCTCATGGCATGAACATCTTAGTTTTTATTTTTACCGACAAGTGCAGGGTTTTGCTAAATCCAGTCAAATTTGTGCTATCTAATCAGTGAGATCCCAAGTTTGAATCCAGTGTAAATTAGTAGTTGTCCTTCAGCAAGATGCTCCACAATTGCTGCTCTCTTCCGAGATGTATAAATGAGGACTTGGTGGGAGGTGAAAGTGTTTTTGCAAATGATTTTCTCAATACCCATGAGCCACTTGAAAAGAATGCTCCCTTAGGAGTGGAGATGGTGCACACAATGGTCGCAGGATTGCATTTTATCTTTTGACCAGAGTAATAATAGTATAAAGTGCGTAGAGATTATATTCTACCATATCAGTTACTATAAATTGAACCTATTATTCTAACCATGATTTGCTACTTTTTTGGATCAACATATCCGCAAATACAATAGAAGTGCAATAAGCAATTTTATTACCATTGGACAACTGTGATATGATGACATAAACGGTACCCTGGGGTACCAAACGAATATCCGCCATTTTGTTTAATTATTATTTTTTTTTTTAGGGCTGTACCGGGGTATAGCGTGCATACAAGCGCGCGCTGCACTGCATGCACAACGCAATACGGTTGTGCTTTAAGTGGACACAAGATGGCGCTACACAACGCGGTACCCCGGGGTACAACGGTACCCCGGGGTACCGCGTGTTGCGTCATATATGGCATTTACATGCATGGTTTGCAATAGATTTCTGGAAGTTTGGCTCGCCATAGTTTGATCCGTTCTTGGAGTTTTGAACATGGTGTTATTTGCCCCACAAAAGCAAGTTGTCAGTGCGTCTTTATTCGATGTTGGTGAGTCGTGATGTGAAGAGAAGACTGAACAAATTCATCCCCTTTCACTTCATTGACTCATAATGATTATGTATCACTATTTGTGTTATCATTCCATTTTCCAGGCCTTGATTATGTGTTTGCCCATTTCTGTGGGATCTTTGCAACGAGCAGTGCTTACTTCCTCATATACTGTGCCTACATGCAGAACAAGCCACAGTTCCCCCACAAGATTGTCATCCCAGGCCTGGCTTCCGGTGCTATGTGGGGCGTTGCGCAAGCTGGCTGGTTTATCGCCAACTCAAACCTCACAGAATCTGTCGCATTTCCGATTGTGACGACAGTAAGTTTGAAATAAAACTGCTTACTAACTTTAATAATGATGATAAATTTTGAAAAGGAAGTGCTTCAACCGGTCGATTGCTTTAATTCTGTCAAGATTTATAGCATCTCTATGCATTTTAAAATCATGAGGGATAGTACACATTTGGTCAAATAGAATTGTATTAACTAAAACTTGTCAGTTATTATAAACCAACAGCTATAATTCAATGATGCTTGAATGGTAGAAAAAACTTACAAATGGCTAAGTTACAGGGCTGTTTTCATTCAAAAGGTAGCTGTTAACGCAAGAAGGGGGCCCTCCAGACATCTCAAGTTTCAACCATTTTTTAATCAAAACATTTGAATGCCTAACTTGCATTTATATTCAATAGAGAAACCATCAAATACAAATGTAAACCCATTTCAGTATATTTTCAAAAATGGGTAGGATTTATAAACATTTTCTAAAATTGTTGTATAAAAGTTGATCTCCGACATTTATTCCAATTGGATTCCAATGGATATATTTATGGATATTACAGCTGTTTCTGAACCTATTTTGATTCTGTCTTTAAAATTGTGTGCTCTTTCAAATTCGATAAAAAACATTTTTTCTTGAAGTGTCCTCTACCAAAACTGAACTATCCCTTTAACCATCTGGAAGATAGATTGCGGTCCCACTCATGTTATTGTTTTTATCAAATTATTTGAAGGGCATGTGCCTGCTACCCGCTCCCTGCCCCTCCCCATAGCCAAGCCTACACACTTACTTTTTTTTTTGGACTGGCCCATTTGGGCAAGTAAAATCATACATTTTAAAATTTCATTTGTAGTTTACCAATTATTTACTTGCCCGATTGAACAAGCAAACTAGACAATTTATTTCATTGTACTTGTGCTAGTGTTGAGCCCTGCTGTAGCTACCCACTGCTCATCATTGATATCTTGATACTAATTCCTGTACAGGGACCATCACTTCTGACAGCCCTGTGGAGTGTCCTCTTTTTCAGGGAGATTCGTGGACGGAGAAACTACCTCCTCCTCATCGTTGCCTTCGCAGTTGCCATCGCTGGTGTGACACTCACTGCTCTCTCAAAGGTCTAGTGCCTCATTGGCTGGAATTCACAAAGGAGGTTTACATTAACCATGGTCTACATCTATGGAGTGTACGTTGCTTGTAGACGAGTGGAAAAATTGCTAATTTCTAATTGCTGGAAAATGAACCTCAACATCGTCATTGCCTTCGCAGTTGCCATCGCTGTTGTGACACTCACTGCTCTCTCAAAAGGTTTAGTGCCATTTCAAGCCTCCACACTTACTTTTATTTCTATTTGCCTGTTCGGGCAAGCAAGACCAGGGATGGTCAAATATTACTTGCCCGACCAGAAAATTTACTTGCCCATAAATAACAATGTGAACAAAAAAGACAAATTAATTCTGCTAGGTAGCTCAATCTGCTTGGCAAATGTCTTTCTTGTTCCTAGAGAGATTTACACGTATAAGGAATAACATTTTTCTCTCATAGACTATAGTTGAACAGAAATGTTACTTGCCCGATCGGGCAACCAGATTAGACTATTTATGAAATTTAACTTGCCTGACATAAATTTGTACTTGCCCCGGGCAATAGGGCAAATGCTAGTGTTGAGCCCTGGCCTTTTTATGTTTTTTTAATTTTCCTGGGGAGATGTGCTTTATAGTATGCACGATCAAACCTGTGTATAATGACCACCTATTTAATGGAAACTAAAGTGGCCTCTGTTGACAGGTGACCTCAATAGTCAGGTTCCATAACATTGTTTTTCTCTGCAAGTGATCACTTTTTTGGCCGCTGGTAGTGACAGGTGGCTATTAAGACGGGTTCGACTGTACGCATATTTGTTAACACTCTTACAAAAATTACTGTTCCCCTTGGTGGAAAATGTACCTTTTCATTATCATTGCCTTTATAGTTACCATCACTGGTGTGATGGTTACTGCTTTAGCAAAGGTAATGTCGCTTTGTAACTTTCTTGCTATTAATGCTATACCTGGCGAAATATGCGCTTCTGAGTAAAAGTTTGTATTGTTATTATTGATTTGTCTTCACTGACCAGCAAATAATAATAATAATAATAATAATATACTCAATTTATATGGCACCTGATATGATTGATCATCATCTCTAAGGGGCCTTGCAAAGTTAAACAAATTCCAACCATCCAAATAAGATTTGGAAGTGGGTGGGTGGGTCCATGGCCATTTTGGATAACAAATTTTAAAAATGGAAAACCCCACCAAAAATAAAGATTTAGTGTAAAAACTGCACTTTACACGTCTCAAATCATATAATGACTTTTAAAAAGTCATCATATGATTTGAGTTTTCTGTCCATGTCGGAGATGGATTTCCACCAAAAAAAAGTTTGGATAGGGAGTGGGTGGGTGGGGTGAGCTCTATCCAAATCTTATTTGGATGTTTGGAAATTTTTTTAAACTTTGCAAGGCCCCTAAGCGCTTTACAATTATGTAATAATAGTATCACTATTTTTTTATCGTCTAACATATTTAAGTTTATTTTTATATGTACATTGTAAATGTTTATTTACCTGTTTTTATTGCATTTGAAATCAAATGGAAATCAAATGGATCAATCAATCAAACTGTTAGGTTCAGTTAGGTATTTGTTACAATTTGTATGTTTCTTCGCCAAAGAGGTAATGTAATAGATGATGTATAATTTACATGGATATATTTATTTTTCTATTCAAACATGTATGTATTTTTTATACAAATCATGCAAAATACTGTTGCTTATCTACTATCATAATGCCTGTGTAATAAAATGAGAGTCAATATGGGGCCTACATTTTCTTATCCTAGCAGGGTCTTCTTCGGCCTCTTCTTTAGCCTCTAAAGAAGATCCTGCTAGGATCAAAAATGTAGGCTCCATATTGACACTTATAGGCTCTTAGAGCCCTATTTTGTTACTCTACCTGCTTTAGTTATTTTTTAATGATTTTTATTATTGCATAAATCGTTATAATTTAGAAAAATCCTTAAATTGGCAACACATTGTGATATTTTTAAAACAGATATTGGCGTCCAAATTGGCAACCTTGCGGCAAAGTCACTTCATATTTGTCTTAAATGGTACTTACTAAATATTTTCCACCTATTTTTATGTCATTAATAGGTCAACAAAATTTAGGAGTTGCCAATTTGTAGAGGAAAACAATGATCAATTTTGCCTTAAAATAGCTCTCGTCCTTGATGGGTTAAATTTAAGTTTGATCCGTTATTGTAATGTTATGTTTCATAATTGTATATCACTTTTTAATCACTGTATTTAAGTGAAATTGTCGTAAAATACTAAAGATATGCTTCTGAGTAATAGTATGTATTATATCCTTCATTAATGAAATCCTGTTCAGTGATTGGTCTACATAGCATCATGTGACCAAACATAGCATTGAGCACTATGATGTTGATGATGTTGAAAACAAAATGCCCATGGAGAAAAATGTTCTATACCGTTGCGTCATTCATGGTATAGTGCACTATACCATGAAAATGACGTCATAGACGCCACGCCGGGTGATCATATTGACTTTTTCACAAAATGTCCATAGAGATTCGTGTTATAAAAGCTTCTCTGCGAGCGGAGGTCTTGTTTTAGCTTGCGAAAGATGCTCGACAAGATTTCCGAAAGAGTAATTTAAAAAAGAAATACAGAATATTTTCACCCGTGAATATCAATAAGTTCCAAAGAATATTCTAGAGATGCATTTCATGTATAACATGGCGGTATTCAAATTTTAAAATTCCGAAAATGTTGCACATTTTGCATCGTTGTCCTTCCGTGGTCGTGACAGTAATTCGTCATTCAACAATTAACTTGCAGCGGTGCACTGCACTAGCTGTATGTGTAATGTACGAATAACTATTTTCCCCATGCAATTACACGTGTGTATGTAAAGCGGGTTAATTATTAATTTTGATGCGCGCGTTTTGCATTTGTTGTTAATGCGCGTAACCATGAATGGAAAGGTAGCGCAATATGTGCTCTGCACTAGGACTATTATGCGAAGGGGGTCAGTGTCACAAACAGAACATAGTCAGTGATGGTTCCATGATATGGTTTGTTTTCCTTTATATTATACTTTAATTTAATTGAAATCATTGAATCATCGACTTAAAGTGACAGTTATGGTAAGTGACAAAATTTTTAGTATTTTTAAAAAGATTTGTTGGAAGGATATAAAACAAATATATCATGCACTATAAAAATGATTGAAATTTTATCTGTATTTGTAATAGTATAATTATGTTTCATTATTGTATATCACTTCTTTAATCATCGTACTTAGGTGCAATTGTCTTGAAATAATCAAGATTAGCTTCCGAGTAAAATTATGTACTATAACACAAAGTGCTCTCACTGACTACAGTCATGTAATGTTTGTAATTTGTTTTGATTTATATGTTTCTTCTTCAAAGAAGTAATGCAATAGATGATGTATGTTTTATATTGATATATATTTTTCCATTCACACATGTATATATTTTTATACAAATGATTTAAATTTGATATTTTATTGTAATATATGTTTCATTATTGTATATCACACTTTAATCATTGTAATTAAGTGCAATTGTCTTGAAATAATAAAGATATGCTTCTGAGTAATAGTATTATTATTGTAAGATTGTAATATTTTATTGACTATATCGACCCCCTCTTGGGTTATGAGAGTATGTAGTACACAAATTGTCTTCACTGACTAGCAAGTAGCATTATTTTTGTTATAGGCGGGGGAGGGGTGTAAACAGAATCATTGCCCAAGATGTGGTGGTGATGTCGTGATGAGGACGATGATGATGACAATTATGATGATGATCGTGATGATGATGATGATGATGATGATGATGAAGATGAAGATGATGATGATGGTGATGATGAAGATTATAGTGATGCTGATGATGGCGATGATGGTGATGATGATGATGGTGATGATGATGATGATGATGATGAGCTAGGACAAACAAATAGTTTTGTTAAGGTATTGAAAATGAATGAGGAGAGATGGCTAATACAATAGAGTACCGAAGTAGTGACGTCACATGCTTTTGTTATGGCATAGTAATGGTTCTAAACAACTTCTCCTTTCATACTGGCATTAAGTAGTGGGTCGGAGACGGACGATTGCCTTCTTAGCAACCGCTAGATCACCAATTCATTACTTGCCTGACATTGTTTAGAACCATCACTCATGGCAATGAATAGCTCTGACGTCACACTTCGGTACTCTATAGGGTGGGATTAGAATGGGTGGTGATCAGTGAAACAAACAAATGAAATTGAAAGTGATGTATATAATTGGCCATGCTTATAAACATACGAGGTAAGCCTGTGGGAAAACAAAGTAGGAGTAATGTCAATTAATAATAAGTGAACCTTTGCTGCGAAGGGCCGCAAATACAATGATTGGAATTTTCTTGAAATAATACAAAAATCGGCACAAACCTACCCAACATTTGGTGAAGTGCCCCCCCCCCCCCCCCCCCCCCCTGGTCGTCAGTGTGACGTCATTTATGAGTTAGTGTGTTGTGTGTATGTCTGAATGTTTGGGTTTGAGTGTGTATGTGTGCACTGGCGTAAATCTGTTCGGAAAGCACAATGCTTTGGGGGGTCGAGCAATTGTTCACAAACAATGCTCGCCCCTCCAATGCATTGTGTTTTCCGAACAGATTTACGCCAGTGTATGTGTGTATGAATGCACAAACACGGACAAAAATAGGATTTTAAACTGTCCGAATGACGTCACTGCCAATTAACCCTAGTGGACACTTATCCCTGTCACACCGGCCGTAATTGGATACCGCGATACCACTCAACTGTGATTGGTCGAGAAGTATGGCAATGTGCGATGTCCGAAAGAAAGTCCCAAAGTTTGTTTGACCAATCACAATGATCGATTCTCTTTACCCCTATTCTGTGTTTTGTTTTATCCGATTTTTTTTCGTCGCGAGGATCAGCTGAGAGGATGTATCAATAAGTCTGTGTATAAAAATGACGTAAACCTGTATATGAGTTACGTGTGCGTTACGCGCGATGCGCTTTGCATATTATGTGTGTCGGTGACTAAATTTCTTTAAAAAGAAAAGAATGGTTAACTATATTGGTTTATAACTATATTGGTAAAGAAGTCAAATTCTCCACGACAGTGTGTAATATTTTGAAACTCCTGCGAGATAATGATATTTTCCTCTAAATGGACCCGATATGTACATACTATTTTGCATGAACTAGGAATGTCAAATTTGTGGTATGAATATGAGAAAGTAAGTAGTTCATGGGTGAAATCAGCCCTTAAACTTAAATTAAGTGATACATATTCTCAAATTGGCACAGTAAGATTGATGATAGTGCATGTTGCTTAAATACCGAATTTTAAAAAGTAAGGTAATTATGGAACCATATGGTGATATGCCGCCCTCATTGAGAATTGCTTTAGCAAAGCTCCACAGATTGCCTGTAGTAACTGGAAGATACAATGGAATCGAAAGAAAGGATCGAATATGTGAGCTTTGTATATATTAATAACAATAAGTTAGGAGATGAAATTTCATTATCTCTTTGAATGTTCAATACTAGATAATGAAATAAAGACATGCATAAAGTCACACTATAGAGTGAGACCGAATGTATTGAAAATGAGCCCGTTATTTAATAGTGTTAATCATAGGGAATTAGGAAATGTATCAACGTTTTGTTGTATAATAATGGCACTCTACAAGAATGTATATGATTATCTTCCAAATTGACGAATCGTGGTAATTTGTACAGTGGTAATTTGGTAAAGTACAGTCCTCTTATTTTAAACATGTACGTTCAATGCACACTTTTACTGTATCATCCGAACAAGTATACCTTTGTTGTACTGTTGTACGTAAATATTGTTTTTACTGCATTGATATTTTAATATATATTGTGCATTTTCTTGATAGTAAACTTTCCTTGGTCAATTCATAGCTTGAGATTAACATCTTACATTTTGTTTGTTTCTTTCTTTTACTTGTTTTTTTATTGTTATATATTCACGTAACGACGCAATTGCGGGGTTTTTTTGGTGCCAAATACCGTCTTCACATTATACTATAATGTTTATTTAGCCCCCATAATTATGAAAGTTAAGTATATTGATTTTGGAATAGTACATTTTACAAACTTACTTCAGATTATCATCAATCATAGTTTCTTGCTAACTTTTTTTAGCAGTGTTTATGTATTTCAATGGTCATCATTGTATAGCGGTTTCACCCCTAATGTAATATCACATTTTAGTATACGGTAGGTAGAAATTAAATTTGATACAACCGAATCTAACGTTCTTCACATTTTTGAAAGTTAATATTTTTTAATCGATTGTAAATTGCAATTAACTTACTTCCTGTTTGTTTTACGTTACAGTTTAGCTTTCTTCTATTGTATATCAATATTGTGATATATGTTTTGTATATGTGTATATAGATTTGTATAGATTTGTTATATTGTGCTAAATGTGATTTTCTTCAATACCCTTCGACAGGGTGACATGAGAAATAAAAACATTGAACATTGAACATTGAACTATCGTCATGCAATATAGTTCGGCATGATTTTCCAGTGATAAAGCGGAAGTTGTCGACGTCGGATCGTAATGCGGAAATGACATCGATTTTTATATCCATGGAAAATGCCTGCATATTTACGGGCACATTATAGTAGCTATAAAGCTATATAGGAAAACTCTATGGGAATGAGCGACTGATCGAGGAATCAACGGTCATCCTGGATTGGCATTTATTGAGACTTTTTTGGGTAAATAATTGATTTATGATAGCTAGATTACAATTTCAATTTATGTAAATTTTGGAGATAGAATCCTATAGTATAAATGTTTTAATTCAGCGGAAAATATGCATTTCGTTGACATTATTTTCAGTGCTAACCTCGATCGGATAAACCTAAACAGGCGCCGTGGCTGGCGCACACCGCTGATTAGTCCCTTTAGCATGTTTAGGGTTGCAACATGGATACAAAATGGCGACAGCTGTTTTAAGTTGCTGCATGCAGGAATGGCAATGCTGAGTTCAACAATGCGCTAAACTATGACTGAACCTCTTTGAGCATTCAGTGGTTTAAATTCCTTTTGCCATTTTGTATCCATTTGTGCACATAGATGTCGCAACTATATAAAGGGACTCTAATTACAGTTACGATCGGATTCATAGCATTTTGCTATTATTTTGATAGCTCCATTAATTATTGTCGGTCAACTAATAAAATAAAAAATAATGTGTAATTTTATATATTCTGAACTGTGAATATGATTGTGAATAGAGATGATTATCAATCATATTAGGCGCTATATAAATCGAGTATATTATTATTATTAAACTAATTGACATGCAATAATCATTTCATTTCATATTGAAGAAATATATATGGACACGAATATCAAAGCAAACTATTAGTAGTAGTAATTAACAGTATTGGTCGAGATCACATATTTTATTTGTTTTAATTGTTTGCTTGTTTTGTTTTGTTTTGCTTATTCCTTCCTCTGTGTATCCTGACTAACTATAATGGATCCTGCTGAGCTGAGTGTCAACGTAGAAGTAGAATTAGAAGTTGCAATATTACAGCCTTGGAAAAAAAAATATTAGACCAAGCACTTTTTGATAGATTTTTTCGAAGTTTTTATGCTATTTTGTCCATATTATAATATTTTAAAGAAACATTAGTTAATGACATATCAGCAGGGGTATAGTCAATGGTGTAAGTGATACCTACCACATATTTTCTGCCTTCAATTTGATTAAAAACTTGAATTTTATACAAATTGTATGGATTTTGTCAATTCTTTATACATGTACATTAAAGGCATTGGTTTTATATATATTTGTGTATACAACATGAACAATTTGTGGATTTTTTTCCTGTAAGTTGTGATTATACCATACAAAGGTCTCTCCAGTTCCTAGTGTGACTTGTATGAGCACTTTGATTCTTGGTGAGAGGTGCCAAGTGGCATGAAACTCGGTTGGAGAAGCAAATAATACATGTATTTGGATGTTGACTGCCTGTGCTTTAGCAGTAGAGGCCATCTTCACCTGGTTTACTTCTTTGAATGATAAGAGCAATTGACCACCACTTGGCAACTCTAATCAAGAATTATTCTACTCATAAACCAGCCCCACAAAAAATGGAAAGACATTGCTATGCTATAAGCACTACAAACAGAAAACAAATCATGAAATGTTCCACTGCGCATTGAAAACGTGTGTATTAAACCCATACCTTTTTATGGTAAAAACCCACGCAATTATTCATGAAATTCATGTTGTTTTTTTAATTCAAGACATCAAATCTGTTTCAGGCATTCCTAATCCCATTGACTATACCCGGCCCTTTGATATTTTATGAACTTTTGTTTATTTAAGATGTAATTAAAGTGACAAAATAGTGTAAACAATCTCAACAATTGAGCAAAAAGTGCTTGGTCTAATATTTTTTCCAAGGCTGTATATTATATACATTATTATACTTAGCAAAAAAAAGAAACAGAACACTTTAAAGGGATCTAGTAATTAACTTTGTTTTATGGAAAAGTTTTGTGCATTTGCTCCGCACATTTCGCACGGCGCGCTACAACACGGGGAAAGACACGTGTAAAAATGTGATGAGTGGTTGATATAATGTATATTGTTGTTATCTGATATGTCCACTGGGTGTTGTGTGAATGAATTTGGACAATGTTACTAAGTCCCTTTAAGACAAAATATCTTATATTTATCTACGATAACATATATATGATATTGTATATCAAATTAAAGAGCAAATGAATTTCTTTAATATCGGTATACAATTTATATAAATTTCAGTCATGAATGATTTGTCACGGTCAATTATAAACCACAGCAAGGTCCGTTTTCAAAAATTGAGCATTCACTCTATATTTATCTACGTGTTGACGAGCATGATCTAAAATGAAAGTTTCATGACATGGCATCATTCTTCATTACAAATGTGATCTTTTTAATTTTAATTTCAATAAAAAATGTATAAATTAAGATAAAGTTTTTAATTTCATCCAAATGTAGCAAAAAGGGGAATGCCATTGCACACATATTTACTTGTCGAAACAGAAGTTTGTACCCCCTTTCCAGCATGAAACTTGGTATGAATCCTTTTCAAGAACTCTACCGCCAACCAAAGATCTTAACAAAGACCGATGTCACCCTTGGTCAACCAGTTGGGCGGTCTCTAACATGTCATATATCCTGGTAACTCTGGATCAAACTTGCCGGGTCACATTAAACAGACAAGCTTCATGCCCCAAAGACAGACCAGTTTGTCGATGTTTTCATTACTGGCCATTTTATTATCCTTTCATTCGAATGGTGTGATCCTCCATTGTTTTTGTTTTTTGTTTTAAACAGACCTTGCTGTTGTTAATTAACCATGACAGGTCATGCATGAATGATTACATCTTCAATTTATACCCTGCCTGTAGAGAACTAAATTTCCTTTAACTTGATATACGATAATCATTATCATAATGCACATTAATCATCATTATATAAATATGAAGTATTTAAACTTAAAGGGGACCACCAGGCAAAGAACAACACATAATTATATGTTTTGGTATACCGTTTTGTGATATCAAATGGATACCCAACATTTTGCAAAGGGTTGTGTAATTCATGAACAAAGCAATTAATTTCCACCACTTACGGAACCACTACTATTTCCTGGTTCCGTACAGGCCAAAAATTTGCGAGTGCGCCAATGCTATTCACGCTACCTACGTTTGGAGACAATAGAATCCCGGGTGATTCGTTCGCTCTGGACAAATTAGTCTCGTACATTCAGACCCATGAACGCATGCTTTAGAATGGTGATGCGTTTTCCAATTATATATTTCTTTACTGGAAACATATTTTTGTGAACTTGTTGATGAAATGGAATACTAAAGATATTACCTTTCATTTATAAGAATATTATTTTTGGGTGGTGGTACCCTTTAAACAAGTGTCCTGTTTCGTTTTTTTGCTGAGTATTATACAGAGTGGAATTTGGTAACACCAATTTCTATTGTTCTAATTCAGTCATGCGTGAATTATGTGCCATAAGTTGTACATCAAATGAAAGAAGAGAAACGGAGCTTTTCATTCATGTATATCTCATCAAAGAAATGATTCATTATGACAGAAATTTTCTGCCATGAAATCCGGTTTCGTTTTATCTGGGACACACTGTATAGTCGGAGGCTGAATTATACATTTTTCTTGACTGTTCATTGTTGGTTATTTATAAACTATAAAACACTTTAATTATGGATACAAACTTATTTGATTTAACTTAACTCTAACCAGGCCAGGTTATTTTCGCTATGCTGTAGTAATTAGGGTGGGGGGGGGGGGGGGGGGGGGGGGCGTGGGCGGATTCCGTCCCCTGAGATCTCGTCCGACAGATGGCACATAAATAGCTTGCGACGTCATACTCTACAAGATTTCTGAAAATAATTACTTTCTAATTAATATTGATTAGTATGCAGTAATCCTGTTTTAATTAGTCTATAAATCACTAATTATTGCCGAGAATATGCTAATTTTGACTTAACAAATTTTTCAACATCTCAAATCGTGACGGCCAACATTTTCCTTATGTATTTCCTTGTTTTTGTAATTTCTTATGTCTGTTATTGTGTTTTATGGAAATTATTATTGACCCTTGTCCAACCATTTTTATCCCAAAATTAAATAATGTTTTATTTTTCCTAGAAGAAATCAATTTCCATCTATTTGTATTTTTTTGTACACAAATCACAACATTTAGCGAGTTTAGGCCGACATTTACTTACAAAAGGTCACGTGACTTTTCAAAGGTATCTCAACAGATGTGCAAAATTTAAATAAAAAAACTCATGATGCGGCGCAGCAATACCTACTACAATACATGCGTTGCGGAATAATTGCGCAAAACGTCGAGGGGGTGAATTCCCCCCCCCCCCCCGGCCCTTTTAGGGTTAAAGTCTAAATGTTAATAAATCCCTTATATGATTGTTCTATTCCACCTCCACCAACCAACCCACAAGACATCGACCTCACCATACCAGAAATGCAGTTTTCTCTCAGACCTGGCAACAAGGCGGAGCAGGAGTCTGTGAGTCCTAGGGCTAGACAATGGTCCCAGGGTTGCCACACCAACCACCAGAGGACAGAATACCCGACGACAACTCCGATGCCCATAGAACCACTGCCTCAGGGCAAGGTGCTCTGTCTGATGAGGGGGGTGTCCCGGCAGCGGCAAGACTACTCTAGCAAAGTGAGTACAGTTGATGTAAATGATCAAAATGACGATATTATTACTCCAGTGATATTGAACTAAATTCTAAATTATTTGGGAAACAGGTTTTTAAAAAAGCCTCATCGATATAATTATTATTACTTCTTTAATATTTGGAAACCAAATCTGACAAATAAAAACAAAAATGGAGAAAGATTGCAGTAGGAACTTAGGTTACACTCGTTGTACACATGGAATGGTGGACTTGAACGTTAAAAGTTGAACATATAAATGAATACAATAGTGTATTTTAAATAATATGTAATTATAATCCTACTATAGTATATTTCTGAATCACGAAAGTATTATATAATTGCTTTACCCATTCCTTCTATACACATGCATGCAATTTATTTCTAAAACTGTAAAGGCATTACTGTGGCGTAGCGACGGGGTGTGTGTGTGTGTGGGGGGGGGGGGGGGGGTCATGTGCCCCATTATGTTTCCCATTTTGTCCTTCAAAGTATTTGGGGGCACGCGTGACACAGCCCCCCCCCCCCTTCCCCCTCCAAATATTTTTGGGGAAATAGGAAACATAAGGGGACATTTTTGTTTTCAAACAAAGAAATTCCCTAAGGTGTGCCCCCCCCCCCCCCCCCCCCCACAAAAAAAAAAAAATAAATAATAATAATAATAAATACAAAATCAGTCCGACCACACTACGCCACTGTTTGAAGGAAATATATTTCTTACCAGGAATTTGAATGCAGACGGGGTGATACTGAGCTCTGATGACTACTACATGTTCAACCCGGAGTATAAGTTTAATCCCAACTTTGGCAGTATGTCTCATAACTGGAACAAGAGGAGAGGTAAAGACTGATGTATCTAACGCACGCAGACGCATACACACACACGTACACACTAACACAAACACTTTCATACGCACCCAATCATACTATATACTCACATAAGCACACCCACATTATGAATGTGCACAGGAGGCAAACATATATTATGTACGATGTATGTATTCTGTATTTCTGTATAAAATACCTGCCACTATATGAAGAGCTCAGGTCCAAAAGGCGCTAAATCCACTTTCCATAAAAATTGAGTTAACGATATATCTATACATGTATAAGCTACGTAGCTATCTAGGAATCCACATTTGACGACAAATTACTCACTCAAAATCAAAATAAAGAAAGTTCAATTTTCATATTCCCATACACGTGTACAAAGTTGGGCAAAGAAACCTGTTTTCCTCGAAAGTTGAAAAAGTGGATATAGCGCCTTTTGGAAGAAAGCTTATATAGTTCCATTATCAAGTTGTCCCTTTTGATATAGCATTACATTTTCTGACAACTTATAGAGCAATAATATGTTTTTTCAATCACATTGTTTTAGAAATGTTGCACACAGTGTTCATAGCGTTATTGTATTGCTAAAGAGCTCAAATTTTACTGAACAAGTTCACCAAAACTCATTAGTCCTTACAAATAATACAGGAATATGTATTTCATTGAAATGGCTATTGGAAAGTGTCGTTTAATTCTATTCATTAACAACTATGATTATTATTGAGGGTGTTTTCCCCACAGCTCAGGAGCATCTGGAGAAAGGGACAACACCCATCATCATTGACAACACCAACCTCGAGGGATGGGAGATGAAGCCATACGTTGAAATGGTACTTGACATTGGCATATGTTTCATACTCATCAACACCAAACCCAATAATGTGGAGAATACTAAAAAACTACACACAAAAAATAAGACAGCAATCTGGCGGGATCTGTATCTATAACAAAAGCTATGTTCACCTCTGATCAGGGATCCTATCCCATTGCCCATTGGCTTTACAAAATTTATATCCAGATTATTTCAAAATGCAGTCAAACCTTTCTGTAAAGACTAACTAACAGACACAGATTAAAATGTCTTTATTTAAGCAGGACTTGGTTCACTGCATGCAAACTACTTTCTATATCAGATAGAGAGTCATGGTTAGTGATTTTTATAACCAGGTGGTCTGTATATGCATACTAAAAGAGTTCCTTTAATTTGACATAGAGTTATATGTAAAATAATCTTGTATATAATATGAATTAATTGGTAATTGTGAAAAGTAGCCCCCCCCCCAAAAAAAAAAATAATAATAAATAAATACAAAAAATAAAAATAAAAAATTAAAAATTAAAATTAAAAATTAAAAATTAAATAAATAAATAAATAAATAAATAAATGTAAACAAAAATAATTTGTCCGTAACCCCTATATTAAAGCTCTGGCATAGTTTATGTGAGTTTGTATTGATTTCTTGTCTCTCTTAATTGTTTCCAGGCCTTGAAGCA
>JBAMJV010002409.1:0-191331 GCA_037951105.1 Echinarachnius parma | reverse complement strand
TAGTTTGTAAGTATATTATCTAATTATATACACAATTACGTTGAACGTTTAGCTGTCAAAATTTGAATGATTACACTATTAATTTGTCATGGGGCCAAGTGGTTGGCTGTCTGTCACATGACGCGGAAGACGCGGGTCTAAAATCCGGCTGAGCTTTTATTTCGTGAAATTTTACTTCAGAAAAACGTACATACCGTGTTTTAGTTGTATCTCGTCAATGTACAAGTTTAAGATAAAAATATCTTATATTTGTTCTAATCATAGTAATAATATATAGCATTTATAAAACGCCATGTATCTATGTGCTCTATTCAGAGGTGCATTATTACCCTTGGTCATCAGGTACAGTTCAAATCCGCACCATTATCTTGCACACCATCTCAACTCACTTATTATAATGATAAAACGCAAACATGTACACACATATTTAACAGTGCCTAGTTAGTCTTTCTATTCTCCACCCTTTTTCACGACCGGCAATCTTTGTTAAACATGTGCCGTGCATGTTTCCATCAATAGTACGTTATTCCAGGGTACCACCACCCACACATAATTATAAATGAAAGGTAACATCTTTAGAACTCCATTCCACCAAAAAGTTCAGAAAAATATGTTTCCAGAAATAAATTCTATAATTGGACAACGCGTCACCATTATAAAGGATGCGTTCATGGGTCTGCATATACAAAGGCTACCTTTGTCCAGGGCGAACGAATCATCCGGGATTCTATTGTCTCCAAACGTACACGTGAATATAATTGGCGCACCCTCAGACGTTGGGCGCATACGGAACCATACTTACTTACTTGTCCAGCATTTGTAAAGCGCCGTCTATCTAGTTAAACTATTCCGAGACGCATAATTCATTCTCTCCAGGACAAACAATAAGGGGTGCTGGTACAAAAGTTATTGGTATGATGAATTAAATAGATATGTCTTGAGTTTAGAACAAAACATATCGGCTGTGGGTGAGGTTCGAATGTGTAGAGGCAACACGTTCCATAGTGTGGGTGCGGTATATGAAAATGTTCTGTCTCCATATGAACTTTTGTTTGGTCCGAGGACAGTCAAGCATGTGTTGGGATGATGAACGTAAATTCCGGGATGGGTTGTACCCTCTCAGCAGTTTCTGAATGTAGGGTGGTGTAGATCCATGTAGTGCATTCCATGTCATGAAGAGTACCTTAAACTTCATACGTTCACGTACTGGAAGCCAATGCAGACTCTTTAATACTAGTGTTATATGTTCATATTTCCGGGTGTGTGTGAGCATTCTAGCAGTAGCGTTCTTTACGAGTTGTAATTTGTGGAGGAGCTGTTAATTGATGCCATAGGTGAAGAAGTTTACATAGTCAAGTCTTGACATAATTAAAGCGTGCACAACAGTGTTTGCAGCTGAGTCGCTTAGATATCTTCTGATGCTGCTAATGTTTCGAATCTGGAAGTATACAGATTTGCAGGGTTTTTTTTACTTGAGACTCCATCCTCATTGTTTCGTCGAAAATTATACCAAGATTCCGTGCTGATGGAGAGGCTGCTATCTGAGAGTCACCAACGATGAGAGATTTGTCCTTGATCTTTGCTTGATTATTCTTTGATGTAATGATGAGAAGCTCTGTTTTAGCATCGTCAACTTCAAACGGTTAAGAGTCATCCATGTTTTAATATCTGATATGCATGTTTGAAGTTTCCATCTTGCCTGGTGTTCTCCATCCTCATGATTGGGGTCAAATGGAATATAGAGTTGGGTGTCATCAGCATACATATGAACCTGGATGCCATGTCTGCGGGCTATACCTGCGATGGGACCAGAGTAGATGCTGAAGAGGAGAGGACCCAGCACTGACCCTTGTGGAACTCCATATGGGACTGGAGCCTGGGATGACACAGTACCGCTAATGTTGACTGCCTGGCTTCTTCCACATAGGTAAGAGGTTAACCAGGCTAAAGCAGAACCGGTAACTCCAAGAGATTCAAGACGCTGAAGAAGTATGCTATGGTAAATTGTATCAAAGGCAGAAGACAGATCCAGTAATACAAGAAAGACTGCTTTCTTACAATCTAAAGCCTGCATGATATCGTTATGAACACACATTGAAGTGGTTCATAAAGCTGATTGTCTGTGAGATGATCTGTTAAGCGGGAAGCAACCACCTTTTCCAACACTTTGGAGACAAACTGAAGATTCGAAACTGGTCGATAGTTCTTCAACTCATCACAGTCAAGATTTGTTTTTTTAAGAATTGGTGTAACCAAGGCATTTCTAAACTGCACAGGAAAAGTACTTGTTCTCAGTGATGTATTAATGATTTGACAAATACTTGTAATTAGCAGATGGATGTGCTTCTTCAAAATCCAAGTAGGAACAGGATCGAGAGAGCAAGTCTTTGATACTTGGTACTTGGTAGTTTAATCCTCCAAAACACTCCATAGGAGTTTTAACTGGAGGTGGGGAAGAAAGATGGAGAAGAAAGAATGATTTTCAGATAATGATGGTTCCGTAAGTGAGGGTAATTCATTGTATCGTTTATGAATTACACAACTCTTTGCAAAGTGTTGAGCATCTATCTAATATCACACAACGGTACCAAAACATATAGTTATTTGTTGTTCTTTGCCTGGTGGGTCGTATTCGTAAACCAGATACGCGGAGTCATCTTGCGAACGTATTGTGCACGGTGCGAGTTACACACTGGGGCTCAGTGTTACAACAGTCCGCATAAACTCCCGGGGGGGGGGGGGGGGGTACTCACGTATATTGGGTATACGGGGATGTGCCGCTGGGAAGGGTGACTTTTTCAAGAAAGATCCTTAGACATGGGTCCCCTTTTCATAAAAAAAATCCTTAGACATGGGTCCCCTTTTCATCAAAAAAATCCTTAGACATGGGTCCCTTTTTTCATATTTCCCCTTTATTATACGGGATTTTGGGATTTGCCGATGTGAAATTGCAAAAATGTTCAAGCTCGCTGCGCTCGCTAACTTAAAACCACCCAATTTGCGGGAAATACACCCAAAACATGCGCCGCAGGCGAAAAAATCCTTAGACATGCGTCCATTTTTCGCAAAAGGACCCTTAGATGTGGGTATGGGTTTGGAGGTCTCAGCCGCACACCCCCGTCCGACTACAATCTGAGTACCCCCCCCGGGCATAAACTAGTCTAGTGTAAAATGGCGACTCTTTATCAAGGACTATTCGTGGACATGTAAAGATCATGACAAGGTCATTGAATTTCCACTACCTATATGAGGACAATTTTGTGTGCATGATTTAGGGTATACTACTTAAAATAAGTATTTCCATATTAAAAAAACATTATTTATTATCAAAGCAATTGTAATTGGAATGGACGCCGACTTTAGAGATAAAATAAGAATTTATAATGATTTACTCAGATGAGCATGTGATGCGTGCTTCGAAGGAATCTGAACCAGAAAACTAATTGCATTCGCTCATTTGTGTGTATTTTGATTAACAAAGAAATTTCAATTGCCCTAATTTTGACACTATTTGTATTATTTTATAGGAAACGCTTTCGTGACCAAGGAAGTAATATTACGTATTCACCGATTCGTCAAGAATCGCATTGGTACATTCGTTTTTTCAGGGTCTATCTATCTTTCTCGTTATTTCCCATTAAAGAAATCGTGAGGACTATCTATTTTCCAATTTGTTTGTGATTATATTTATTTTTTCTTTACGCCACGTAAGATATATATATAAACGATAATAATAATTTCCGTTTCATCAGATTGTTGGTGATATGATGGTGGTAAGTTTTTCTGGACGTATCATACAATATAGATTGTTCAAAGTAATGAGAATAATATTTCATATTGTACGGTGAAGGTTGCAATTTCAGGTCAATTAACGAATGACGTATTTTCGATTTTTTTTTTTTTTTATCCTTGACATTTATGTCAATAATCGTTTATAAAATAACATCAAATTAAAAGCAATGTAATATAATTTGGTAACATCTTTTTACGCGGTATTAAAGCTTTTGCTTGCATATCGAAATGATGTATTCGTCCTGTCCTCAAAGATCAACGTTTTTCTTACAAATCTGCGCTACACGAAAGTAAAATCTCTGTATATCCATCATATTTTGGTGTAGCATGTGACATGGTAAGTCATGATGAAGCGTTGAGACACCATCATAACGTTATCACCTCTGTGAAACACCAATCTCTTGCGAATTACTTACTATTCAAGGCGACCAAACAACAATCTCATTGCGAGTTAGTGAATATTGCAAGCAACCAAACAACAATCTCTTGCGAACAACTGAATATTGAAAGCGGCCAAAAACAATCTTTTGCGAATAACTGAATGTTGAAAGCGACAAAACAACAATCTCTATATGCGAGTTACTGAATATTGAAAGCGACCAAACAACAATCTCATGCAAATTACTGAATATAAAAAGCAACCAAACAACAATCTCTTGAGAACAACTGAATATTGAAAGCGACCAAACAAAAATCTCCTGCGAGGTGCTGAATATTGAAAGCGACCACACAACCAATCTCTTGCGAACAACTGACTATTGAAAGCGACCAAATACAAATCTCTTTGCGAATAACTGAATATTGAAATCGAGAAAACAGCAATCTTTTGCGAACAACTGAATATTGAACAATCTCTTGCGAACGGCTGAATATTCAAAGCGACCACACAACAATCTCCTGCGAGTTACTGAATATAAAAAGCAACCAAACAACAATCTCTTGAGAACAACTGAATATTGAAAGCGACCAAACAAAAATCTCCTGCGAGGTGCTGAATATTGAAAGCGACCACACAACAATCTCTTGCGAACAACTGACTATTGAAAGCGACCAAATACAAATCTCTTTGCGAATAACTGAATATTGAAATCGAGAAAACAGCAATCTTTTGCGAACAACTGAATATTGAACAATCTCTTGCGAACGGCTGAATATTCAAAGCGACCACACAACAATCTCCTGCGAGTTACTGAATGAAGAAGCTACCAAACAACAATCTCTTGCGAACAACTGAATATTGAAAGCGACCAAACAACAATTTCTTGTGAATAACTGAATATTGAAAACGACCACACAACAATCTCTTGCGAACAACTGAATATTGAAAGCGACCAAACAGCAATCTCTTTGCGAGTAACTAAATATTGAAAGCGACAAAACAACAATATCTTTCCGAACAACTGAATATTGAAAGCGACCACACAACAATCCCCTGCGAGTAACTGAATATAAAAGCGACCAAACAACAACTTTTGCAAACAACTGAATATTAAAAGCGACCCAACAACTATCTCTTGCGAACAACTGAATATTGAAAGTGACCAAACAACAATTTCTTGCGAACAACTAAATATTGAAAGCGACCAAACAACAATCTCCTGCGAGGTGCTGAATATTGGAAGCGACCACACAACAATCTCTTGCGAACAACTGACTATTGAAAGCGACCAAATACAAATCTCTTTGCGAATAACTGAATATTGAAATCGAGAAAACAGCAATCTTTTGCGAACAACTGAATATTGAACAATCTCTTGCGAACGGCTGAATATTCAAAGCGACCACACAACAATCTCCTGCGAGTTACTGAATGAAGAAGCTACCAAACAACAATCTCTTGCGAACAACTGAATATTGAAAGCGACCAAACAACAATTTCTTGTGAATAACTGAATATTGAAAACGACCACACAACAATCTCTTGCGAACAACTGAATATTGAAAGCGACCAAACAGCAATCTCTTTGCGAGTAACTAAATATTGAAAGCGACAAAACAACAATCTCTTTGCGAACAACTGAATATTGAAAGCGACCACACAACAATCCCCTGCGAGTAACTGAATATAAAAGCGACCAAACAACAACTTTTGCAAACAACTGAATATTAAAAGCGACCCAACAACTATCTCTTGCGAACAACTGAATATTGAAAGTGACCAAACCACAATTTCTTGCGAACAACTAAATATTGAAAGCGACCAAACAACAATCTCCTGCGAGGTGCTGAATATTGGAAGCGACCACACAACAATCTCTTGCGAACAACTGACTATTGAAAGCCACCAAATGAAAATCTCTTTGCGAATAACTGAATATTGAAATCGACAAAACAGCTATCTCTTGCGAACAACTGAATATTGAAAATGACCTAACAATCCAAGCCCTTGCGAATAACTGAATATTTGAAATTGACCAAACAATAATCTCATGCGAATTACTGAATATTCAAAGCAGATACAAGAGAAAATATTTAATTGGAAGTGCTTGACCATCACAGGATCATATCGGTTCTAACTGTTCCAAGGCGCATCAAAAGTCTCTCCAGAGCAGCCTAAATTTGCTGATAACTTAAAACCATTTAGTCACGGAATAGAAAAAATGTCAGCGGACAAAATGTCGAACGGGTCTGAAGAAACCGTTTATGTCGACTGGTCTTGGCAGGACTTGGCGTTTACTTGGTGGGAGATCCTGGAAATCATTTCGTCTGTCCTTGGAATCATCGGCAACTTCTTGGTCATCATGGTTCTGACCAAGCGAAAAGCGATAAATCGATCCACTGATACTCTGATCCTCGCTCTGGCACAGGCAGACTTATTGACGTCCATCTTTGTGTTTCCCTTACCGCAAGCTAAAACCGTTCCTTCAACTCCTCTTGGCGCGTTCTACTGTAAGATGACCCTACCAGGGTTCTGCCTCTTCGTTTGCTATACAGCGTCTATCTACATCCTCATGTCGATATCCGTGGAGCGCTTCATAGCGGTTGTCTATCCGCTGCGCTTCAACCGACTTGTGTCGCGACGGAATATCCTGACGATGGTCATCTCTACCATGTGGGTATGTTCGTTCGTCGTATACCTTGGGTTTGTGACCACGGTTGTACAGGTAGACCCCGACCGGCATAGCTGCACCCTGAAGTTTGGATCTCAAACGGGACAGGTTGCCTTTGGCTGCTTCATGGTGTCCTATCGTCTCATCATCCCGGCCTCTGTCATGCTCTGCACCCAGATTGCCATCGCCTGTTCGCTTCACCGCCAATCGAAGCGATTTAGCGACCAAGCTGCCGCCCCGTTTCACATCAAGGCTCGAAATCGCGTGCTTAAACTCACGCTGGTCGTCATCCTGATCTACGTCGTGTGCATTGGCCCGTCTCAAATCTTCATTTTATTGTACAGCGTTAGAGTGATTCCAGCAAGTCTAATTGGTGGGCCGTACATGAAGTTCGTCATTGCGATGGCGTCATACAATTCGTGTCTGAATCCAATTGTGTACGCCTCTTGGTACCCACGTTTCCGGAGAGCGCTGAAGGACATGGTTACTTTCAAAGCTGGTAGACCTTCTGTAGGTATATTCACTTTGAGCAAGATGGAAAGAACTTCGTCAACAAAAGTTGTCGAAAATTGAAAGCATCATGATCGTTATCATCATCATCATTTTCATCATCATCTTCATCACTAACACTATCATCATCATCAGCCTTATCAATATCATCATCATCATCATCATCATCATCATCATCATCATCATCATCATCATTTTCATCATCATCATCATCATCATCACTATCACTATCATCATCATCAGCACTATCAATATCATCACCACCATCATGGTCATCGTTATCACAAACATTGTCCTCCTCATTATCATCAGCATCATCATTATCATAATCGTCTAATATTTCATATCATAATCCTTCATTATCATCACCATTCGCATCATCATCATCATCATCATCACCGTCGCCATTATTAAAAGAAGACTTTATTGACGAATTAAAAAAATATATGTTGTTCTGTATACCCTCAAAGGTTGATCTCCACAAAACATTCAAATGTATAACCTCCAATAAAGTCTCAAAAGTACCTGTTTTTGTGTTTACATTATAATCATGATTATGCTAATGAACTCATCTGCTCGGATGTCGTGACGTCATTAAAGCCAAACTATGATTGTGTGCTCGCTAAATACGTACGGGCATGACCTTTGTACTCTGTTGTTCGCGCACAATTACCCTTTGTGAACTGCTGTACCGTATCGATCGTGAATACGCCAAAGCTCGGACAAGCATGACAAGGATGTATTCGAAAAATTCGATTTCTTGGCCCGTACAAACTGGTCCCTTTTTGTAAAGTAAAGGAATCTCGTTTGTTAGGTCAATTGAGTAACTAAGAATTGCGAAGTAAACGAGGTAAATTACTTTCTCTCACGTTTTGTGTCTGTTTATGTAGTGCGTGTGCTCCATAAACGGGGGTCTATGAGGGCACGTGCGGAGTTACCAATTTTGTCGTAATTTGCTAAAGATTGTATCAAAGTATACCACCACATTTCGGGTAATTTTATTGTTGATAGTGCGGATATTATTTGTAATGTTCTTGTCTATATTTGTAGCAAGCAAATAGGAAGAAAATAATGAATTAATATATTTATATTTCATGCATGGTTTTACTTAGTTGATTGGCCTACGGTGATTTTCACGAGAAACGTATAGTATGGCATCAGTGACGTATTGGATTTTGAGGATCGCTCCATTACTCGTTGATTATTTATGTTTTTTAAAAATCAAATATGGGAAAAGTTTAATGTTTCAAATGATTTATTTGTATGGAATGGTTTTCTAAAATCACGATTTTGATTATCAAAGTAGTGCATTTCGCCAATTAAGTCTTCTTTTAAGCGTTATATAAATTGAACATATTTCCCAGAGTGTAACAGGTTTGAAGGTTTAGTTATAAAAAAAAAACAGAAGAAAAGAAATCACTACTTAACATTGTGTTGTACTCCTACATATGTATATGTATTATATATATACGTAATTTGTAAATATTCTGTGTATTAACTAAGACATTTTGTGCACTTAAAAAATAAAAATAAAACCCATACCAGGTTTGCATTATAATTTTGTAATAAGTAGTAAAGCAATTGGCAACAATAGTCTTTCTAGACTGATTGCCATTAAATTAAAAAACAACAACAACAAACTGTCATTATCATCTTAATCAGCATTCATCATCATCATCATCATCATCAACAGTAACACCCACTTCAAAAAACAAAAACACAATATTATTTTTTGAACAATGCGTTATCTTTATTGCAAGAGATACTATGATCATATACAATATCAAATCAAATGTAAGCCCCGCTTACCCAAACAAACCTACAAGTTTAAATGTCATCAATGTTACCGACATTTGGTCTCATCTTCTTCCTCTTTATCACAGATACATACAGCGCGTTTGTTTTAAAATGAAAAAAAGCTATTTCATGCACCTATCGATCCCGATGCCTTGTTAGAGGAATATCCTCTTGGTATTATGGCAGAATATTTTCATTGAAAAGTTTCAATTATCTACTTTGCCGTTTTTTCATGAAATCGCATCAGTTTGAGAATGTAACATTAAAAAATGATTTAGAAACTTCGACAAATAACAATTACTTCAAATTTGCTTTAATTCAATCTATTTGTTCGGTATCGTATAGGCTTACTGCACAATGTCCCCATAAAGTTGACGGTATCTCATTATAACATTGGCATAGTTTATAAAGAAAAATATAATTGCGGTACAGTTTAATATTACCTTTTACTTATGAAAGTTGGCATTCGCAGTCTAAAATATTCCAATCAAGTGCTTTATGTACAACAACAAATTCATATAGAAGACATAATCTGTTCATTTTAACTATTCAGCCAATATAACAGTCTCATCTCAACATAATATTTTGGTAACGCACAATTTATGACAAAGCCTCTTGTTGCAAACTACTAAATTCATGCAGATGTTATCTGATTTTAGCTCAAAGTTTTGTCATGATTGCCGATTAATTTCATTTACTATTTTCCTGAAATATATTCTTTTTTAAAGTCGTGTTGTTTATCATAAAAGTGTCCACGAATCGATTTGTTTTGATAATTATTAACATTCAAGTATTGAAATATATATTTACCACCCTCTACCGAAATCATTGGCAAAATTATTTTACCATTAGCATATAGTTGGTGTATTCTCCAACTCGTGTAATCATACATTGTAATGCAATTGAGTAAATACTATGCTATCCGAGTTGTATATTATACATTGCATATGAAATAAGCATTTATGAATACGAGCGCTAAACAATTTCTTGAAATAACATACTTCAATACATTTCAAAAGCGTTTATAATCTTCCTTTTTTAAGTGGAAGTAGGTTTATAAATCACAGTTGGTTATAATTTATTCCTTACTAAATTATCAAAATAAACTTTGGTGAATATAATGATCGTAATGTATTTATTTGAAAGACTGAGATTTTGCTGCATTAAGTTTTATTAGTAAATAAATTTACTTTGACATTCACTTTACGTGTTTATCAAAAGACTTAAGTTTGTTTAATGTATTTAGCGTAATCAAATATAGCATCATATCTTTGTAAGAAATGTGTTGTATGAGTGAATACAGCCATGCTTAATATTAACAATATTGCAATTATATAAGTGAAAATGTTATCTTGTGTTGTCAACTACTCGAATATTTCACAAAGGTTGTCAGCGACAAAAAAGTGTGCATAACTGTCAAAGATAAAACGTTAAAAATAAAATTAACCATACCACATAGAACAGTACAATACAGCATGTTATTTAAATTAAAAACTGACGAATGGCATTATGTTTTAATAATATTTAATAATATTTCAAAATGAAGATTTCATTTGGCTGATTCGCCTAAACATGAACGGACATACAGCTATATGAGGCACTTTCTCGATCTCACAAACATACACATACAAACATACACACACACGCGCACACACACAAACACATAATATATATTATGAAGGAAAAATAAAGAATTCATTACAATCAAATATAAAAACAAAAAATTATTTCCTACAAGTAAAAGTTTGAATACATGGCTACATTACCACAACGGAAGACGAATTATTTGTTGCGATTTCGTGACTGACGGTTTCAACAAAGTTATTGCACTTAATCAAGTTTACTAACCTACCAAACCTCTCAAATACGGTATGTAAAATTATATTTGGTTTCATCTTTGCGTTTAATAATTAATTTATTCATTATTCAAATTAAATTTTATTTTGGAAAAAATACGCAAAATTGTATATCATCATGAAACGAGATTTGTTAATGTTGCCTGGCCCTTTGACGGCTTCATTTCACATTCAAATGCGAGCCAGTGCAATATTATAATTATGTGGACCATATTAATTACATTTTATGGATCACTGAATAATTTTGTTTAAAAGGTTAATCAACTTTTACACCGTGGACATCATAGCTGTCTTCTAAAAAAAATAATGCTTGACTAAATCAAGGGGGAACCTAACCCTAAAAGTTGATTAATATTTTCCCCCATGGGAAAAATGTCCATAATGGCAATTAGATGTGGGCGGGAAAATATTTGTATATTGTCCCGCGAGAACATGCTTTTTTCCCGCGGTATCATTCCTTTCCCGGTCTTTAAAAGCGCGTGTCATCCATATCGGCCTGTACACCAAAAGTGTTGGTGTTGTTGGTGTTGCCCGGGAGTTCAGTCCCCTCCTCTGGGCTGGCTTCAACATCCTTCGCTGTCTTGGACGCAGTGCGGCTGAAATAAATAATTATACAAATAAATATATATATTTTGTTATTATTATCATAATTAGCATTTTGATAATTTTGGGTCATATTATTAATATTTGTGTATGTGTACTATTGTTGTTATTATTAGTGTTTCTGTTATCAGTAATACTACCATTTTGTATCATTATTGCTATTAATCTTATTATTATCATTATCATTATTATTCCCATTGATTGATTTGTCATTGGTAAAGAAATTGTCTCGGATTTAGTTTGATTGTCAAACAAAGAAATATAAACTTATATTTTGTTTATCCTGTAAACGATTCGTGCATCAATTGTTATATTCATAGAATTGTAAATGTATTTAAAAAACCGAGCTATAATATTGTCGTAATCTTTCGCATGATTATACTTTATCCTTTGACGATTAGTTTCTCAGTTTATTTATCGACTCTTTTATGGTTAATCTGTTATATATTAATTCAAAATTGAAAATTGATCCGTCTATTACATTTATTGATGTTATCTTTCGAACTTTTATTTTGGCTTATATTAGTAATGATTCATGTGTTATTGCTTTTTTGTTCATTTATATCTTAATATTAATGTGTAGTATTGTGTGTCTATGTGTTGGATTTGCGAAGATAAAATTAAATAAGGAGGCAAATAATGCATTTTCTCCAACTTTTATGTTGTTTTAATTTCCCCCTAATTTATGTCACGTGATTATAATTATAAACGACAAATCAGGTATATTTTAATATCCAAACATTACAAATGTTGTGTATTTAAATACATCGTACACAAGTTATAAGTCCGAAAAGAAAACTCGTCCATACCATGGTATAATTTTTTTGTTTTTTCCACATTTGCAACAGATTTTAGATCGAACAATGAGCAGTACATTGGGATCATAATTTGTTACAAACAATGCAGTAATAACATTCAGTGTATATATTTGTCTTTATCATAAGAGACAACACATTATTCTCTTTGTGTAGCCCTGGCCAGTCAAAACTGCTTTGCCGTTTTGTACAATATAAGACTATACAAAAACAAACTATACACAGTCATGTTATCGACGACTATATAACAAATTATACGAACATGCAATGAACATGCAAATAACAATGCTTGAAACCGAGTCCAAACTTTGTGTTAGTGATTAATAACGTTCGTACATATTTGACACAAAATCGTGCTAGACCATTTAAAATACACATTATTTTTGTTAAAATCTGATTGATTATCAGAAAATCTGAAATAAGACATACATTACAGTTATTCACACAATATTTACCAGAGTTATGGTGTTAGTGCGAACATGATACCGATTAGTGAAATAATGAACAATAATGATATTAATAACACTAATAATAATAACACCACAGTTATAAAAAAATATTAAAAACGATGTGCATATTCATGCAGGAAATTTGTGTTAACATATTTCAATATATATATATCTTTTCAGTATGAACTTGAGGAATGAACTTCAAATTTAAGACGAATTTGTTGGAATGAATACATACAATGTATATCCGTCTAAATTAATAGCGCAAGAGTGAATGATCATGCATTAACCGTTTTAGCACTGGCCAAAAAAAATACTCTGGCTGAGATCTATGGAGGCTATACCAAAAGGAAAGAATGCTATTCGTGCAATTCAATAAACATGCAGTGATCTCAATCTACAGTCACCAGTTTGTGAAAGTATCAAATGTCGAGCTGAGTTTGCTAAGATCTTAAAGGGATCTATTAACATTGTTAAAATCCTCAAAACTTGCTTGGTATTCTAGCGTTTCTCACATACCTCGTTGTATTCGTATTACCAATAGAAGCATGGAACAGCTTTTGGTTTTCCAAATTTTACTTTCATTATAAATATATGCATGACAGACATCTTCCGATTTAGGAGTATCTACTGGATATTTATACATGTGTACAAAGTCAGTGCCATGACTAAGAGCATATCACTTCGCATCTTTGCTTATTAAATCAGTCATGTGATATCGATTCACGGTGGAATTTTCACATAACACTTAGTGGACATATCGGGTCACAAAAAATACACATTTTATGAGTTTGTGCACATGTCAAAACGAATTACTATAGATCCTTTTTAAACTGTAATTCAACAATCTGACGCACTATTGTGCACATCATCACATTTTCAGCCTTGTTTAGATCACACGTACATCTTTGTCATCTCTTCACCGGTTGCGGACGGTTAGGGGCGGTAAAAGACATTATTTTGCTAATGCCTTCAGCCAAATAACACACAATTTGTTTACATTAACCCCTTGTTTACGGGGAACTGGTGGAAACTGTATTAACTCTCTTGCTGTCTAGGGGTTTCAAAATCTAGAAGGGAAAATGTTAGGATAAGATTGATAATATGTCGGAAAGAATTGGATGCATGCATGCATGCCCATGCATGCGAGCAGGTTATGTATATCATGCGTTGTTCGTCGTCATCTCTTCATACCGGTTGCGGACGGTTAGCGGCGGTGACGAGCTGAGCTTGCTCAGTGCCCTGGCGGTCTCGAAGTCGGTGTCCGTTGCGTCACCGTCATGGGGGTTGTAGGTCACCTTCTCCGCTGGGACGGTCAGTCTCTGGCCACTCTCCAATGCGATGGTCAGTGTACCGGTTCGAGCGCGCGTTACCTATACAACGTCAAACACACACAATTAGACACAACGGTCACGGGACCAGCGAAAAACATTGGGTTAGTGACATTACCGTAGGAGTTAATACGGGGGGGGGGGGGGGGGGGGTGGGGAGGTGTTTCACAAAGGTTCTAAGTTGAACTTAATCGGCTTGTATGATGTGGTTAAAAATTACATTTTACATAGCAATTTCTAACAACTTTCAACATGTTTAAGTCCAACTAAAATATAAGTTCAACTTCGAACCTTTCTGAAACACCCCTGGTGGAATATTAATTGAGGTCAAATAGAGTACCGTGACAAAAATGAAATCTAATGCTAGGTTTACACCATGTCCCCGGCGTCCACGGCAGCCCCGTTTCAGGCCACCGTGGACAAAACGGGATGGACGTGAGACAACGCGGGGGGACGGAATGGGCAAACGTGACTGCCGTGTATGCCGGGCAAGATTTTTAAACTGTCAATAAATTTGCCACGGCAACCTAGCAGGCCGTAGTAAAACGGGGTGAACGCAACAAAACTTGGAGGCTGTCCGTAGTAGGACGGGAAGACATTCCCCGACATCTCACGGTCCTTCCTCCGAGTTTTGTTACGGCCTATTACGTACTGTCACGTTTTGTTGCGTTCACCCCGTTTTACTTTGGCCTGCTAGGCTTCTCATCCGCACCGTGACTGCCGTGGCAAATCTTTTGACAGTTTAAAAATCTGGCCCGGCATCCACGGCAATCGCGGCCTGTCACGTTTGCCCATTCCGTCTCCCCGCGTTGTCTCACGTCCATCCCGTTTTGTCCACGGTGGCCTGAAACGGGGCTGCCGTGGCCGCCAGGAACATGGTGTAAACGCACCATCAGTGGGGGGAAGGGGCTCGTCCCCCCACGGCCCGTCACGGATACCGTGGTAGACCGTGATAGACCGTGAGAAAACTTGGCAAGACCTAACAAAACTTGAATACAGAGGATAAGTTTTGTCAAAATCTCACGGCGGACTACGTTTTTGGCAAACGGGGCTGCCGTGGCCGCCGGGGACATGGTGTAAACCTAGCATTATATTACTGCCGTCAGGTGCTGTACATATACAATTATGTTGTGTGCAATGTGATCCATTAAGATTTTTCAACGGAAAATATTAGCAAAATGACACAGAGTTGATAGGTTACCATGGGGAAGTGGTGACAGTTAGTATGATCTAAAGAAAAAACGTTCATCAAATTATTATTAACAGACATCCTAAAATATGAACTTATTTCATACATAAAGTTAGTAAAATATAAGTTAGTGGGCCCGTAATAAACCGATCTGTTGGTCATGGTTCTACACTTACGTAATAAGATTCTCTGTTTTAATTGGAGTGTAATATCCATTGCAATATCCATGTATGGCATTTAAGCTATTTATGCCATTAGAATATTGATGAGGATGCTAAAAAGTGTAAAGAAAATAATAAAAACAAAAACATGCAAGATGAAATGAATTGTAAAATAATATTAACTTTTTGTTGAACATTGTTTTCAATGTTATTCAAAATATAGAATCACAAGTTAATTCATAGACAAAGTGAAATTCATTAACGCATACTATAATAATCATTTAAAATTTTCATTAATACAAATCTTAATTGATATATGATATATTGTGACGAATTTATCAAACCGTAGAAAATAGAAGTATTTTGCCCCAAAAATCATCCTTAACCGTAACACCTCACAAGCAAAAAAATGGGTCTTTGCCTCTTCGATGCTTGAAAATGATATGAAATATATGATTTTAGTTTTAAAAATAACCGGACTTTGCCCAACATGTATGCTATATTGCCCTAAAATGACATGACTTTGCCCGAATATGACATGAGTTTGCCAAAATATGACATGAATTTGCCCGAATATGAAATGACTTTGCTCAAATATGACATGGTTTACCAGAATATGGCCGTTTTCAAAAACCCCGGGGGCTGCAGCCCCCTAGCCTCCCACCCCCCCACCCCCCCCCCCCCCCCCCCCTCGCCTCCTACGCCTATGGATTCGAACCACCGATTGATAGGACAACCGTTCTTACCTGTTCCCGCTCGTTCTCCATCTGCTTTGCCTCATCGTCCTTGGCGCGCTTCGTACTCTCGGGGATGACGTCATCGAGGAAGTTGAGCTCGTACTGTGTGAAGACGAACTCCAGCAGTTTGCGCACGAACACCGTAGCCATGACCTGCATTGACGAGAGACAAAGGTCAAAGGTCACATTCAAGTGATTTTGTATCTAAAATAAAAATCAGCAAAGAAAACTGGTTCGCAGCTCATTTCCTACTCCTAACCATTCAACCGTAATACTTCATAATACAATCACAATTGAACCGTGCCCTAATAGTTACATTTTTTTTTTTACTGTCTCATATATTCATATCTACGTAAGATTATCCATTTACTTATGATTTTTTTCTTTCTTCAAACTCTGGAGATTGGTTAATACAAACCGTGGAAGGTTTTCCTACTTTTCATCTGTTTATTACCTCCTCTTTTCCACTTCTCATGATTCTTTCTAACTCATGGGGGAAAAAATCATGTATGTGACAATTTAAAACGATGTAAAATCACGATCACGAGAGGGTAAGTTAAAGGCATATATGCGTGGGTTATTATGGGTAGTCAGCAAATTCCAACTCGCACTCCACCGTAATCTCCCGAGGTAAACTCACGATATGTGTTGGGTCGATCGAAGAGCGGTGCTTCGAAATATCTGAACACGGGCCTTCTTATGAAATTGCATGCAGCAAACGGTGCGGTTAAGCGTGTTACGTAATATTTTCGCTCGTAAACATCTCTGATGGATCTCCATTCGACGACTAGTACAAATATTCCGAACGCAACTATTGTTGATGCATTTTCGACTCGGGTGTTCGGAAGTGGGACAGTTTGCGATCGCTACTTATAACTGAGCCAATGGGGATTACGTACCGTGCGTAAAAATGCGCAATAAGGATCCACGCGTCTAATATACCGGTCTGAATTCCCTTTAATAAATTCGAGGATCAATTAGGGTAACACGATTGGTGGCATCCTAGGCTTACCATAAACATATATATGAAGGGCCCCCATATGGGTTTATTTCTATTTGTATCAATCTTCCACTTTATCTACTCCCTTCCCATATTTCTCTCCCTCTTACGTTCTTAAATCGGGTATGTGAACAAATAAGTATAAGGCAAATTAAATATGTGGCAATCAAGGATGTGACATATATGCGAAAAGTAAAACGATGTCAAATCACGACGTGGCGACTTTCAATAAACGAGAGGGTGATTATAATCAATGTAAGGATCACAGGATTTGTGACACCCTAGGCTTACCATAAGCGGGAAGACGATGGACGCCTTGGATGTCTTGATGAGCCAGAGCAGAACCAGGCAGGTGAGCTGAACGAGGGTGAAGAGATGCACTCGCCATAGCTTGACGTGGCGGAGATAGATGTAATCTGGCTGATGCTTGGTAGGGATCAGATACAGCATCATACGGTCAACGAACTAAAGGGGAAATGGGGTAAAATAACAAACAGTTATTATTGTCCATTTTGGCGTGCCATAAGTAAAGGAACTGAAACGATCTCATACTTTTCATTTTGTGTGCGAAAAAAATGAATGGTAAATAATATTTGACACAATTGTTGTATATTTGGTGTCAAAAAGCAATTTTAGCACATGGATCAAAGGAAGATAATTTATTTTTTAATTTCTCATAGAAAACCTGTCTTAGTAGCCACCTGACTAGGAACGAACCCGTCTTTATTGGCCATCAGTTCCCTTATTCTGCGCCTCAGAGACACAAAGACAAGCGTTTTTATTTTTATACACAGGTTTGAATATTATGTCTAAGCGAAATAAAGGGTCATGTAAAACTTACCTGAACACCCCTGAGCGATGACAAGTGTTTTTTTATTTTCATACACAGGTTTGAATATTATGTCTAAACGAATGAAAGGGTCATGTAAAACTCACCTGAACACCCCTGAGCGATGAGACACCCATGTACAGGAAGACGCCGAAGAGGACGGGCATGGGGACAAACTGCCAGATGAATGAGACGGAGAAATATATGATATCAGTTATATTCAAACTAATAAACGATGCTATTGAGTAAAAGTAAGGAACCGGTAAATGAAAAGAAAGAAACGAAGGGATACAAAATGAGGAGGCGTAGAAAGGCTTGCTTATGTCGCCGCGGAAACAAAATTAAAATCAATCAAGATGTGTAAGTAACGTTCAAATTAATTCAAATCACATTAATTAACTTCAAGTTAATATCAACATCATTACAACTATGTTGAATTTAAGTTTTGCTGGGTCAGCGCATTCAGATAAATCCATATATCTGTCACTTAAAAGGCAAATTCTGCAAAATGTGAGTTACCGAAAATATTATAATTTTGGTAAAGCATTTTCAATTCAATCAAATTTAGATCAATACTTTGTAATATTTACCTTTAGGACAGTGGTCATAAGACTGGAAATACCGATCATTGCAAACACCAAGATACCGGTAACACGTTGCTCCCTGTGTAAGAAAAGATGAAAAAACATATAAATTGAGAAAATGCAAATTCGTCAAAATAAAATACGAACTTTAAAATAAACATGAATTGTTACCAAATCTAACCCATACGTACGTAAATTTCCACCAACCAGGAAACTAGAATATCGTTCACTACGCTACGGTATAACGATAAAGAAATGTTGCTTTTAAAGTACCATTTTGGGAGCCTGTGAGGTTGCACGCTCCTTTCGAACTAGGATGTTAAAGGTATGGTGAAATCCCGGCTTTGATTCAGGTTTATAGCTTTAAATATGCGCCTATATTCAGTTCAGTTCAGTTCAGTTCATTTTATTTCCACAATTTAAAATACAATTCATGTGTACATTCACAGTAAAATACAGGTAAAAATATAAAAGTTTGTGTATACATCAAACTAAATAATAGTAAATTATGTGGTGGGGACAACAAAAGCAAAACAATAAGCTTATATTGATATACCACACTCTTTTTTTCAAAGAAATCCTTAAGTTGGGCAAAAAAGGTAAATTTCATGCAACTTTTTTGCTTGTTTTCGCATCGGCGTTCCATGCTGCTAACAAAGTTATTTATAGCGGAGCGGGAATGTGCGTACGTGCAACCCGGATCATGACATCACAAGCAGACCGCAACACGGAGGAACGTGCATGGTTTATATGCAGAGCCTATGACTTGCTAGTAAAACCAACTCGTTTTTGCTTGTAAATTGAGGCTTAACTGAAAATAGCAGCTTGCAGCAACACATCTGAGCGTAGATCGTCCATGATATAAACTTTTAATAGAAGATTGTGTACGTAAGTCAAAAGGGAAGATATGAAGAGCTTATTTCCAAAAGGGGCTATATCCACTTTTTCAACTTTCGAGGAAAACAGACTGGTTTCTTTGCGCAACTTTGTACACGTGCCTATAGGAATATGAAAATTGAACTTTCTATATTTTGATTTTGAGTGAGTAATTTGTCGTAAAATGTGGATTCCTAGATTGCCTCTAGCTTATAAAATGTAGATATATCGTTAACTCAATTTGTATGAAAAGGGGATTTAGTCTCTTTTGGAAATGGGCTCTTCAGGTAGTTGGGATTTGTAGATCAGAAGCACGGTGCCATCTTGCGAACGCCTGGTGCACGGTGCGAATTACTAGTAAATACTGACTGGCCTAGTTACGATCTGGTCCGGCATGACAATCTTTCAAACGGATCTAGTAACTTTGTCTGAATAGACCAAACTCACTTGTATATCTATACAGGGTGGCCCCCAAAAAACGGAACGGGGCACTTCCGAAAACATAGTAAGAAAATCATTATGTCCATCGGATAGGGTGTCTTTTCCAATGAAAAGCAATACTAAGAACAGTCATTTTGGCCGTGTATTTTTTGTTTTAGGGCGCTGTGAGTGACACCATGTCAGGTTCCCTTTTTTGTCAATTTTTACCAAGTCAGTGCTTGATAAACCGCACTTACTGCCCGTCATAGCTACATCGAACAAAAAGTACTGTAGTATGCGCGCCATTGTTAGTGTGCATTCAGCTGTGTGCCGAGAGAATGGGCAGAGTTAATCGATGCTATGAAAGGCAGGAAGTGCGATTTATCCGGCAGTGACTTGGTAAAAAATGGCAAAAATGGGAACCTGACATGGTCTCACTTAAGACGTCCTACAACAAAAAATACTTGTCCAAAATAACTGTTCTTGATATCGTTTTTCATTTGAAAGTACACTCCATCCGATGGACATAATCATGTTGTTGCTCTATTTTGGGAAGTGCCAAGTTCCGTTTTTTGGGGCCACCCTGTATAATTGTACTTTCATGCCTGGTTGTTTTCCTCTTACAAATAGAAGTATGAATTTAGCATTGCTATTTCTCAGTGGACATTACATATATGTTCACACACTACTCAGGGGACATATCAAATCACAAAACTACACATTTTGCCAACCATTCAGCACTCTCTGCACATGCCAACAAAGTAACTAGATCCCTTTAAAGGAAATATAGACAGGTGCAAAGATAAAAAAGGGGATATACCTGCACCCCTCGACCTTTGGCGGCTCTCCCGGGATGGTGGTCGAGGACATGACGCGCAAGCTGTCGACGTGGTTGATGGAGAGGACGGTGGCGGCGACGAACCACGGCATGCCGAGGACGGACATGACCAACATGAGGATGGCGATGACCATGAGGTCGAGATGGTAACCAAAGCCTTTCTGTTGGTGTTGAAGTAAACGACCGAAAATCATTTAAAGTGATCAATGAAGCTCGTGGGTCAACAATTGAAGGTTAGTTGAAGTTGTAAACTGTGAATAATTATGATCCATGAACTTCGTCAAATTCAACCAAAATCACTAGGATCTTTCACACTTCTCTTGTACCTTGCTGTTTAGCTTATGGTTACAGCAGAATGATATAGGATTTGATTTTTCAAACGTCCCCCTAATAATGGAGATATTTAGGAAAGAATCGCTTACTGGTTGTAGTTATATAATTGAATTTGGATACTTCTATCGTTCATAGTATCCGAATGTGGGTACTTTGCGCGAACGATCGGGATGAAATCTGTCATCAATGTTTACTGTTTTGACTTTTTTAAAACGTTTTCCTTCTCTATGAAACTTTCACAAATTATTTAGAAGCGTCATTCGATGATATTGATATATGTTTGAAGTCTCAAATAACACTTTTTGGAAACATCTTATGAAGGTAATGGATCACTTCAAACGAAGGTGACATTTAAAGACAGAGAAAGACTGACAAAAATAAATAATATAATAAATAATATCAACCAACGTTACCTTGAGCTTGTTCTCGCGACGGTTGACGATGACGGCGGTGATCTGCTGGTCCATGAAGATGAGGATGGAGCAGAGGAGAGCGGGGATGATGGCGGCGAAGTAGGTCCACCAGGGGTTGACGAACAAGGGGATTATCCAGCCACGGTCGGGACGGGTAGGCTGTGAGGACAGAAGAACAAAAATAATATATATCATTTATTTCAAATGCTTAGATTAGGGGATTTAGTTGAGATAGATGGATTTAGGATGAACCAAACGGATAAGATAAAATAAGATTATCTAGGGAAGCGAATTAAGTCCACCAGGGGTTGATGGACAGGGGGATGATCCAGCCACGGTCGGGACAGGTAGGCTGTGGCGACAGGAAGACAAGAATATAACATATTTATAATTTATTTTACTCACTTAGATTCGGCTATTGAAAGAAAGATGAGATAAGATAAGGTTACGGATGAACATAAAAGGAAAGGATAACACAAGATAATCCAAGGATTAGAAGTACGTCCACCAAGGCCCCCTAAATTTGCAACCTAAGTTTGTTATCGACCTAAATCATGAATCTATGTCCATACTTCATGCAGGGTATGGCGCTGTACCCTTAATGTATCTGGAACAGTCTGCGTACCTATGGAAATATCAACAAAGATATAAATTGCAGACATAGCTTCAAAGCCCGGGGGGGCCACTCGACTATATTACTGTACACACGCGCGACCACAGGTTTTTCAAACCCACCCTAAACAAGTTTTATCCATTGGTCAAATTTATACCCTATGCAAGTATTTTCGCGTGCTTTTTTGACAATTTTGCCCCCTAAACAAGTATAACCCTTAAATCATACCCCTAAACAAGGTCTACGTCAATTGCTCTCAACAAGTTTGGAGAAAAAGATACCCTAAACGCGTATTTGTTTAACTCCACAAACATACCCTTTTTTCTGATTTTGGCCTTGTTGACACCCTAAACGCGTCACGCGCGTGACGCGCCGTGATCGGCAAAAAGTACCCTTTTTACGCGTTTTTTTGTTCGCGCGTGTGTACAGCAATATAGTTGAGTGGCCCCCCCCCCCCCCCCCCCAGGCTTCAAAGACCATGAAGCCCCCTAAAATTGCAATCCTAGTTGATTCTCCACCATTCCAATATATTCCCATACTTCAGGGTGAAACGCCCCCTTTTATAGGGCGCTGTACTTACCCTAAATGTATCTAGGACTGTCGGCTTAGGTGTGGGGATACCATCCCAGATATGAATTACAGTCATAGCCACGAACAGCTTGACGCACCCCTAAATTTGCAATCCTAGTTGGTTCTCGACCATTCAAATATATTCACATACTTCAGGGTGATACGTCCCCTTTTATAGGGGCGCTGTACTTACCCTGAAGGTATCTGGAACAGTCAACTTAGGTGTTGGGATGTCAACCAAGATATCAATAGCAGTCATTATCATGAAGGCCATGAAGACACCAAAGTCACTGATGATGTAGCGGAACTGTATCGAAATGGAAGGAGAAGGAAGGAAGAAGGTAATTTAGAATGTATGAATCATTATAAATATATACAAATAAATCTGAATGTATCAAAGAAGTCATTCAAAATCAAGTCCATGGCAGAAGGTGAAATAATTTGCCTCCTGACGTCGACTGACATTGGCAGGGTGAACAAAACAATTCATACAAGAATAATATGAATAGTTTACAGACACATTAAATATTCTTAGTATATTCAAAATTGTCTCTAAAACAAAATGGTTAATCGCACAAACAAAAAGGGATGTGGCTCTACCCTACCTTGGTTGGGAAGAAGCTGGTCGTGCGGAAAGACTTGAGCACGAACGAGAGGACGAAGGTCCCGAAGAACAGGGCGCAGGAGAAAAGGAAGACGTCGGGCACGGCCTCGGGGTGGTGGTCGCACTCGCCGATGAGGGTTCCGTTGAGGTGGCTGCAGTCATCTTCGGTGACCTCGGTCCAGTTGTACATGTTGGGGTCAACGGTCACGTTCTCGACCTCGCACATACACGTCGAGTTGACCATCGCATGCTCGTCCTCGATGAAGTACTCACCGAGTTTCACATGTCTGTATATGTATTTTTTTGGAGAAAATAAATGTCAGGTATGGATTAATAATTTCATCATCTTTTTGATGACTGAAATGTATGGGTTGGTCACAATTATATAATGCAAGATAACAGGGACTTTTCGATTTACAAGTTCACTAGTTGACTAGTACGTGATGACGTCACGAATAGGCCTAGCCTCCACGTTCACCCATTGTTCTGTCAACCGTCTCAATCGAGTACCAAGGTCCCAAATGTGGATTTGACTGATTAGTTTCGGCAGCTCTAAAATAAATATGTATAATACTTACTTAATCTCTTATGTGTGGTTATTGGGTCCGTATTTGTAATGTTGTCACGTAATATTTGCTTTTAGCTTGTCTTTATATCCGAGAGAATATATGGGAAAGAAAATAACTTTCAGACGGATTAGCAAGGAGACAGAAATTTATCTCAACATAGGTACTAGAATCCTCGTATGTTCTTTGAATTTATTTTGACTCACGTCTTGATGGGGTACTCGTGGCTGATCTCGAAGAGGTTCTCAAAGGCCTCGACGATGAAGATGAATGAGATGAGGGAGGAGAACGCCTCTTCGGTGAAACGGGTGAAGTACCGCACCAGCGCGCTGGCGTCCGTAGCAACCAGAATCACGCAGATGACGCACGTCCAGAACCCGATCCACACTCGGAACGAGATGTAGTTGATCCCGAAAGACCTGCAATTTCCGATTATTATTAATTATTACATATCAGTTGACTGAATAAGGTAGACGAATGGTCTTCAATTACCGATATTTATTATTATTATCATTATCATTTTGTATCGATTGATTGATTTATTGATTGATTAAGTTAGAGAAGGACCTGCAATCTTATCAATTAAGAATACGATTTATCATTAAATATTGATAAATGGATCAACACTCAGAGCTAAATTTAGTCGATGCTGAAAGACCAGCAAAATACATACTTATCGATTGATTCATTGATAAGTTAAGAGAAGGACCTACAAACTAATAAATTATGAAGATGATTAATCATAAAATATTGATTGAGTAATCAAAATTCAGAACTAGATATAGCCGGTGCCAAAAGACATCATTATGTATCGAAGGATTAACTTATTTTCTTATCCAGAAAAGTATATACGTTTATTCATTTGTTTTAATTTTTTTTATTCAAACATATAGAGTAACTGACCAGAAATATAATCATAATATATTATTTTGAAATTTGTTGTATTTATAGATGCATTTATTGAATTATGTTAAGGTGGACGTACCCACACAACTGGTACATGATGGTCTCGAAGATGAGGATGGGCCCCGTACTGCCGATGATGGTCAGCGGTTGCCCGGAGAAGACGTGATAGGCGACGCCGCAGATAGCCGCTCCGATAAGACTCTCGAAAGCAGCCTATAGAAGAACAAAATAATGACGTGTCGATTTAAATAGCGCCGATAAGTTTTCATACCCTCGTAATCATTTGCAAAGCAGTTCTAAAATGTACTTATTACTATTATATTGTAATTGGTCCCGTTGCAGAAAGAGATACAATTATTTGTAAGTCAGATCACGTGTTCTAGATGCGCAAATCTGATTGGTTGAAACGCGCAAATTGTCTGACTTACAATTAATTGTAACTTACAATAGACTGTATCTCTTTCTGCAACGGGGCCATTGTCTTTCTTCTTCTCTACCTTGTCAAGTTACATATAAAATAAAACAAAACAAAAAGAGCAAAGAAAAATGCGCTCCCATTGGAATCGAACCCAAGACCTCCGGATTGCTAGAGCGGTGCTCTGAAGTCTGAACACTAAGCTAGAAGCTCTTATGATGGCGGCCTTTCCCGGAAACCATTTTCAATGTTCATGATAGTCAGGGTTATTATTGTTGGTTGAGAAAGGAGAGGGGTGCTAATAACTTGTTGTTCTTCTGAGAAAATCATGTTTAAAATGTCGAAAGCCACGTACAAAAACAAATGTAGCTCTATTCATGTTTCTGATGAATATCCCCCCCCCCCCCCCCCCCAAATCAGACATAATCATTATCTGAAAATTTCACATCACGTAAAGGAGACTCCAACCTAAAAGATAATAATGTATAAATAATTTAGCAAACAAAAAAAATCGACTAAATGGCCCTTCTCACTCTCACCCGACAATATACTTTTGTGCGCATACAAAATAAAAAAAAAATACAAGTGTTCTCCTTACGATGTAGTCCTCTGTCGCGTCTCCGAGCAACCCTCCAAATGTGATGATGGGTGTGATGCAGGCGATGTACATGAAGATGAAGGAGGCGACGCACTGGATGTCGAGCGCGTGGTAGAAGTCGCTGAGGTAAAACGGTGCCTTGTTCTTGATGTCGTTGATGAGACCACCGAACAGCCTTAGAAACGAATAACAACATGAAATTAGTAATAATCCGACACTCCTACTCCGCCTCCTTCTCCTCCTCGTCATCATCGTCGTCGTCATCATCTTCTTCCTCATCATCATTGAACCGTTTAAAACAAAGTTGAACTGATGTTGACTTTTGTCAGACCTATTCGTGTCAATTTATATTAATATTCATTGTCACTACCTTTTTGCCGCAACCTGAATTATTCTTATCATTACTTCCATTAATTTATTATCAAAAAATTCAATTTCACCTACATCCCTTGCTGGACATATAACATTACAGTGATTACAGATTTTCGTAAAACCTTCACCATTTTTTATTTTTATACATGAGCTAACACAGTTACTAACACCCTTTGTAATGCCAGGGCACCCCAATGTTCAAGATTTAAAGTTACCTTCCGGTTCTCGCGAGTTCGACTTTGTCATCCTCCTCGGATTTGAGGTTCTCAATGGGATGCATGAAATGCTGCGACTGTCGCCTCTGCTCGGATGACATGGTCTGCTTCGGGGGCTCGATACGGATGTTGGGATCCCACGTGCCTGGGATAGGATTAGGATTAGACTCGGATTAGACTCGACTGTCACCATCATTAACATTCTCATCATCCTCATCCCCATTATTATAATCATCATAATTATCATCATCATCAATATCATCATCATCAATATCATCATCATCAATATCATCATCATCAATATCATCATCATCAATATCATCATCATCAATATCATCATCAACATATAATCATCATCAATATCATCATCAATATCATCATCATCAATATCATCATCATCAATATCATCATCATCAATATCATCATCATCAATAGCATCATCATCAATGTCATCATCATCATCATCATCATCATCATCATCATTATCGTTACCATCGTTACCATCATCATCATCATCGTCCTCATCGACATCATCATTATTACCTGGAGGAAGGACGGTGACCTGTTCTAAGAACTCATCCATACCAGCCAAGAGATCATCTCTGTCCCGCGCCTTGTATGCGACTTCATGGAACACCTGAGTATAAATGAAAATTAATTAAGTTTTGTTGTTATATGATTGATTATTGAGTTATACTGTTCCAATAACTACCCTTCATTATGATAATAGTGTCATATTAATACTCACACTCATCGATAATGTGATCAATAACACTGTCATAATATACCATTATAAATTGAACCTTCTATTTTCCAACTCCTTTTCTTCCTTCTTCCTTCTCCTTCTCCTCCTCCTCATCATAATCACCACAGTCATCAACGTCAACATTATTACGCGCTATATACATTGAAAATGTTGTGTAATATTCATTATGATCATCATCATAACTTTCATCACATCATCATTTCATTATTATCATCACTGACTGACCATCATCATGATTATGATTGTCGTCAACATCGTTATTGATCGCCAACAATCAGCATTATTTGAATAATTATCAACATCAATGTCACATATTAGCATCATCATCATGGAAAGCCAAATAGAGCGGAATAGATATATAGAAAGAGCGGGAGAGGGGGAGAGAGAAGAGAAAGCAATATATGGTATCATTATCGTCGACATTATTATCGTTATTGATTTCCATTGATCAGCACCATTGGAAGTATTACCAATATCAATGTCACCATTATCATCATCATGGAAAGGCAGGGAGGGAGAAAGGAGATTTACAAAAATAGATACAGAAGAAATGCGAGATAGAAAGAAAAAAAGACTGATGGTGAAATAGAGAGATGGAAAGAAATGTAAAGAAAGAGAGAGAAAGAGAACTATAAAATAAAAAGAGTGATGCAAATCTTACATCATCTGTCATGAGTGTCGCCATGCAACGACCAATCTCTCGATACTTCTTCTTATCCTCCGTTGGGGGTCCTAGAAGCAGGAAGATGAACCTGCTCGGGATGGGAACCTCGGTGATATCCGAGAGAATCCGGCCCTGGGCGAGACGGATGAACGCGACGATGGGCTTCTCCACGAAGTCGACCTCGCCCACCAGAACGTTAGACGCCTCGGCTCCGGCCGGGATCTTGCGCATGAACTTGGCCTGGTGGTCGAAGGAATTTAGAAGAAGAAAGCATTAATATCAATTTTTAGTTATAATAATATTTTACTGCTGCGTGTGTTCATGAATAAATATATTTCATAACAACGCCAACTACTAGAGTACTACATATTACTTTCATGAGTTTTGTGTAAGAATCAGACCCGCGGAAGAATACGAGGTGTGATAAGTGAATAATAAAATGCAATATTAACAATGTGTTTGTTACAGCTACGTTAATTTAAAAGCAATACAGTAGCAGACTACCAGAAATACAAAATAGACTAGCATGTAGCGCCCGTTAAACGGGCGCCTCGGTATTTCAAATCCGCACATTTGTTTGCCCATTTATTGAAAGGTTTTAAAGATTCTGATTTGATAACATGTTCTAAGAACTCCCGGTTATTGAATATTGAGCCGGCTATATTGGTGTGTAGAGAACATAATCTAAAGTGAATTGAGGTTGGGGAAACGTCTCCTTTAATCTCATGGCTGCCACGGAGTTGAAGCGGCGCTAGGCTTCTAGTTAATGATAATCATACCTTCTCTTGTTTGATTTCCTTTTCCTTCAGGTCCAGGCTGTCTGAGGTGCCTACCCGGCCTATCGCACCCCTGCTGGTGTCACTCTGCTTATTAGCCAGGGCCTTCTTCATATCTTCATCGTTTATTTGCGCGTCTGCAATATAAACATCCGACATGGTAAATGAGATTTGAATCGACATTGTACATTCAAACCTATCTATAAAGGCCAATTATGGGAGGCATACCAAAAATGGTCTTTATAAAATGGTGGTCTTTATATATAGGCAGAATTTCTTTACATGTAAACTACTTTATATGAAGCCAATATCAGTGGTCTTTATAAGGAGGAAGTATTTGTAGACAGGTGGTCTCCAGAACAGGTTTGACTCTACTAATAAACAGATAAAATTGGGTTAAATAATAATCGGCATTTAACGATGATTGTAATTATGATTCTGCGTAGCACCAGCTTCAAGTGAGAACTCACTTCAGTTATTGACTAACATGATATTATTAGTATTGTACAGTTGTCCTCACTAATCTGATTACTTGTATGTACTTTCCCAGTGGCCTGGCTGCATTTGACCAACCCCCGACATTGTACAATCCATTCCCGATAACATCATGATCCAACCTTAGACCAATCTCGAACACAACCTTAAGCTAAATAGAACACTATCTCGACGGATCAGTTTAGTTCAAATCCTCTCACCTTTCTCCATGCTGACCGGAGCATTCCCGGTTGACTGACTGCGACCGATCTCCGACATGGTGCGATCCATTCCCGGGAACATACTGCTTTTCCTGCGACCTTTGTTGAAGACCTCGTTCTCCGGCTTCCTTTCCTTCTCCTTCTTCTTCTTCTTCTGGTTGTGATGGCGATGGCGAGTGAGCAGGGCTTCGCGAGCGATGATGCGCTGGTCCTCCTCGAGCACGTTGCTCGCGACCAGGTTGTCGAGAGCCAGATCTGCATTGATTGATGAGAAAAGGGAAGAGTTATTAACATTTTGCACATGCCAAAAAGGAGTGACTCTTGGCTGTTATTGTTGTTATCGTTGTTGCTGTTGTTTCTGTCATCGGTATTGGTTGTTGTTGTTGTTTTGTTGTCATTGTTGTTGATGTTGATGGTGGTGTTGTTGTTGTTGTTGTATAATTTTCTGAGGATATTATGATCTTAATAGCTTACCAATGATTTGCTCCAGATCTTCGGCTTCCATCTCGAGCTGTATGCTGCCGTGTCGGATGAACTTGCGCAACTCGAAGAGACTGTGAAGGGAGAGGGTGGCGACGTGAGGCTTGCTCCAACGACCGGCTCCGTGGTCGACGTTCTCCTCGTACTTAACCCATCTACATAGCGACAGGGGAAATGAACAATTGTGTATGTTAACTACTAGTCCGAAAATCAGCCAATGTTTCGAGGGTTCTTTGACGATTTTTTCTCACCCGTTCTCTGCATATAGTATGACGTCATACTACAGGAGCCAATAACGAGGTGGATTTGTCTGTCTAGTTAACTACATATTCTTCAGCAGGTTAGTACCTAGGGAAAACGTTGCCTCATTGCGGAGGGGTAAAAAGGGTTAAGTAGAGAGATAGGGGTAAAAAGAATGAGAGTCAAATGTACCATGAGATACCATAAGAAAAATGAATGGATAAGGAGGGTTCAGGAGTAGAGAGGGTTAATGGTTAAGGGTCAAGTGTAACGATGCCGTGATTATCAAAATCGTAAGTGGGGGGGAAACGGGAGTGGGAAGAGGGTGAGAATGAGGAAAGACATAAAGAAAGAGGGGAGGGATATAGTATTAGGGGTATAGAGATATGTATATATACACATATATGTATACAGAGAGAAAGAGTGGTCAAGTGTACCAACACAGAACGTCGGATGGTTAAAATTGTACACGGGGGTGAGGGGAGAGGGGAGAGGGTGAGGGGAGAGGGGAGAGGGTGAGAGGGGAGAGGGGGAGAGGGAAATGAAAGGGTATGGGGCATTGCGGGGAGGGATAAAGGGGGTCAAATTCGAGGTGCACCGACTTGCTCAGGATGCCGTGATGATCAAAGTCGTACGTGGGAAGGGGAAAATGGGGGTGAGGGGAAAAGGGAGGGAGTACAGTAAGCGGGGAGGGGGTGAGAGGGTATAGGGTGTATGGGGCAGAGAGGGGGTGGGGGTGAAGACGGTCAAGATTCAAGTGCACCGAATTGCTCAGGATGCCGTGATCATCAAGGTCGTACATGGGAAGGGGGATATGGGGGTGAGGGGAAAAGGGAGGGAGTACAGTAAGAGGGGAGGGGTGAGATGGTATAGGGTGTATGGGGGAGAGAGGGGGTGGGGATGAAGAAGGTCAAGATTCAAATGCACCGACTTGCTCAGGATGCCGTGATCATCAAGGTCGTACATGGGAAGGGGGATATGGGGGTGAGGGGAAAATGGAGGGAGTACGGTATGAGGGGAGGGGTGAGAGGGTATAGGGTGTATGGGGCAGAGAGGGGGGGGGGGAGTTAAGGAAGATTCAAGTGCACCGACTTGCTCAGGATGCAGTGATGATTAAAGTCGCACGTGTGACCTCACCTGTCACACTTCCGATCAGTTGTTTATCAGTTGCTTGAGAACAGGGCAAGGACTTCAGTGTCCAGACTTTTCTTCGAAATTCACTTATATTATTTTTTTTTTTCAACTTTACATTGCTATAGTGCATTTGCGGTTGAGTTGCAGCACTGCTGACCTCATCAAACTAGGAGATTGCATTACACCACAGGTCAAAATAATCATCTTTGAAGCAAATACAATATGACACATAACTTTGAACGCGCGAGAGGATCCGTCGATACTTGTAATTGAACACTGTCTAATAGTTCATTGTACACATTGCATAGAAAAACACCAATAACGTAGCTACGGGGGGGGGGGGGGGGGGGGGGCGCACGGGAAGCATGCTCCACATTTTGAACCTCCCGGGTACCCGGTTATACACCAGTTTCTTGAAGAAGCTATGGGCACACTGGGGTTTTGAACTCGGGATCCTACGAGCTACCAATCTTGCCATATATCACATTTTGAAAAGAAAAGTATATGTGTTTTTTCGCACCTCGCTGTTTCTTTCCACTCGAGTAATCTTCCTTCCTGATCGTAGAACAGCTCCTCCATCTCAGAGTATACTGGTGGCGTGTCATTCTTCACTTCTCCGTCTCCGCCCAACAAGAAATGCACGCGCTGTGATGGGGTCTCGCCAACCTCTGTGTCGGAAAAAACGACAACATTCTTTATTAATACTAGTATCATACTACTTTAATAAGCTTAATGATGTTCTATACTACCACTTTATACATAACTTCACTTTAGAAGAAGAAACATAAAACCGCTCAAAGTGCAGTTAGCTGACACTGTAACATTTAAATTACCATTATCCACATCACGCAAACTATTGGGGGCACACCCTATGTATTTCTCTGTTTTATGTCATGACCCCCTTTTTTGGTCTAATAATCGGAAAATGCCCCCCCCCCCCCTCCCCCCCAATCCAGGCGCTACCGCCACTGACTGCGACTGGAATTGAACATTAATGAAGAAAGGTATCGTTTATCAGTATCGTCAACGAAAGAGTTAGGTGTTATGTGATATTATCTTATATCGGAAGATACGACGAATCAGAAAGCTTTACTTTTTAACGATTTGTACTTACCATTCTCAAAGTTGAGCATCTGTGCTACGGGACTCATGGCTGCTCCCTGGCCAGCGGGACCGTTCCCGATGGGAGCAGCGTGTCCATTCTGACCCTTCTTGCTACCTTTCCTGCGCTCCTCGTCTGCTGGTATGCGCACCCCTGTGAATGTTCCGGAGCGGTGATCTAGGGGTAATAACGAAAAAATTATAATTTTAATTGATTTATTCACCAAACAAACACTTTTTTGGAAATAGCGCAAATTACAGATAATCGCAATTGTCACTAATTTCGTTGTGGAAATCGACGCCAGTTCTGTCAGAACTATCAAAATAATATTTCAACCATTTGGTAGTTTTTCTAGCAAACTAGCAAACTAACAATGAGATATTAATACGCGAAACAAAATACAAACACCCGATAACAAAATCACCAGATTTCAAATTAATGATAACAACATGACGATATGACTATAAAGATAAATATGAGATCATTGTGTGAAAAAAACAACATAATCATTCAACTTATTACGTATTTTCGTATCGAGCTTACCCAGGACGAAATTCCAGTTAAAATTCTAATTGGTACCCATTGAATTCAATCGGTACCCATTAAAGCCAAATGGTACCCACTGAAATTCTAATTGGTACCCATTGAAACTGAATTAAATTGGTACCCATTGGCATTGGTTTCAATGGGTACCCATTGATTTCAATTGGTAATTGTTTCATTTTCCATATACTTCGATTACCAATTGACTTCAATTGGTAATTTTTAATTGGTAATTTTCAATTGGTAATCCCGATTACCAATTGATTTCAATTGGTAATATAGTCAATTGGAATTTCACCCTGGGTAAACGTTTGTTATTGTTTGTACATATGGGATGAGATGGATGTTTTAATATTTGGTGCAATAAGAGCTGTTATTGAGCACGACCCAATTTTTTCATTATTATCTATAGACCTTGTGCAATGATTCTAGGATGATAATAATGATTTTATTTATACTTTAATTGAAGTGAGTAATCGATGGTTCAATCACCTTCCAAATCACGCGCATTAATATGGAGGAAATAATAAAAACGTGATGCCATATCGGACATGCTTCGTTTCTGAAGGACGTTTTTGTTTTTCTTTTTAAGACTTGAAAATCATTTTAATGTTTGGACCTCCGCCTCTCAAGGCGAGGAAACTCATTTTCACTAAAGGCTTTCTAGATTTACTAAACGTCTTTAGGATCCACGTGTCTGCAATGTAAGAGCATTTGGATTGACGGATAAAGTATAACCAACCTTGCCCATAATGCACTGTTAAAACGCTGTGTAAAAATGGTTGTTGAATCTTTTTATACAACTTTAGGTGTAGCATGAATAGTTGTAGAAAGAAGGGTTGTGTAAAGCGGCCATTGTTCAAGCGCTGTTGAAAAGTGTTAAATCACGTGACAGTTTCGAGACCGGTGTTAAAGGGGTATTCCGGGCCTGATAAAACCATTCGTTATTTGAATAAGCAGAATAAGAGGCATAATTGGTGAAAATTTGATCAAAATCGGACAAGAAACACGGGAGTTATACCTATTTGAACATAATGTAGTAATGAGCGATCGTTTCAAAATTGCCGCCATATGCAACATCATTGACGAGCAACTCGCCATGGCTTTAGTACATGAAAATACACTTATTTCTCATTTTCGTTGCTAAAAATAAAATTTTCTCTGCTTGTTTTCACGAATTCATAGAAGAATATCGATGGGCCAACCTCTTTGGAATTTGTAAGCTCATAAATTTGCTTTGTTATTAAGAAAATTTAAATTTTGTAAAATTTCCATGTAGAAGTCAAAATGGCTGCAGCTCGCAAGTGACGTCACGATCGATAGCAATTGCGAACGATACTAAAAATCGGAGCAAAGTTCATTCTGTCATAACTTTTGTATTGCTCTACCGTTTTGGCTCAGATTTTCGATCATGATTCTTCATATTCACTTCATTTTATAGCAAACATCACATTTCTGGGGTGGAATTCCCCTTTAATAATTATGCACGTGTGTACGTGCAGACATAGAACCTGCGCTCGTGAGTCACGCGCGCGCGCGGATTTCCACAGGGTAGCGGTATTGCTCCCGTGAGATCGCTAGTCACAGCGTGCGGTGATGGATGTGTGTTACCGGTGCACCGCGGGCACGGATGGAAATAAGTACATGATTGTATGATGTTCGTGATATTATAGAAAGAGTGCAAAAGTAAAAGCAAAAAGGGTTTTTGGTTTGCCTTTTCCCGCCTTTTCCCTGCCTGTTTGATTTTTGCTGCGTAATCATAGGTGTGTATTTGGTAAAAGCATGATTGCATGATTATATTTATGGAGCATAAATGTAAAGTGCTATCTGCTGACTAATCGACACATGTTTGTACACAGTTGAAATCTTCCTTAATTTTTTTTTCTTCAAAATAACATACGTATCTCATTAAAAAATGTAAGTGTGAGATGGTTTCGTGCTTACAACGACAAGGCGTGAAAGAACCACTAGAGTAGCAAGTGAAGTGAGTTTATTCGATTAGTTACTATACATCCCATTAAAGGGACAGTCCCTCTTTTGCAAGCCAAATTTCAAAAGTTGCGAGGTTATTGTCTTATATGAAAGAAAATGTCATTTAACAGCATGCCTGAACAAATTAGGGCTTGAAATCTCTTTTCTTGGAGTTATAGACCTCATACTAATAAAACGACACCCAGCGTTTAATTGTGCATTATACGTGTATTCACCCGGTGAGTAATTTCGCACACAGATTCCACGGATTACCACGTTGCTGTGCGTGACCCTTACGTGACCCGCGCACAGATCAAACAACGGCATAAGCGAATACTAAACAAAATAACCAAACCTCGCTTAAACTGACTACATGTAATTATATATTCTTCATTTTTGAGATCTTTTTCAGTGACAAACCTTTACAAATGTCGGCTTCACAATACCTTTACAAGAATAAGTACAATAGTGTTGTAATATTATACCAAATCAGTTAAACTCCTTTATTGACCGATATATAGTTTGATGGAGGGACGCATTCGTTTTTCATTCGTAGAATCCACATTACAGGGCTGTTCGATCTAATTTTGTGTGTGTGTTACATTCATCCCCATCCGTCAACTGGGAACTGTTCAGACGATTTGTAAAAGGGGGACAGTCCCTTTAAAGGATACGCATGCACTCCGGGTCACGTGACCAATGAGTCGGCGCGTGACATCTACGTCACCCGGGAATGGAATAAACCAAAAAGGGCAATGACGAAAGCGGTAAAATAAAAACAAATCCGTTCTTCCCCCCCACCTCCTCCCCTCCCACTTCTACATTTTTGTTTTACATTAGTTGTTTCTTTCCCTTTTTTATTTTGCGTTTTCCACTTGGTTTTGATTTTCGCTGGCTAATGGTAATAAGTGTAGATGTATTTATCTAAAGTTTTTGCATGTTATTGTTGTTTTGCATTTACGCGAAAATGTATAGCTTACGTACGTATTTGTTTACACAACAGGATGTGCGTGTAAGAATCGGGGCAAATCGTATCCAAATCGAGCCGCAGCTGAGAAGAAAATCGGTCTCTGTATTCCGTTGGTTGCACCGCTCGAAACAGGTTAGTGTATAGAGTCCAATATAAAAGAAACCCCATGTAGATTCTGATATTTCTGACTAGAAATCCACCTGCTTTGCATGAACAGCTTGTATGATGGGTTGTTTGATTGAGTGAAAATGCCAATAAGAATGTTACGATTTATGTAGTGTCTAATACGATTTATGTATTGTCTAATACGATTTATGACCATCATATCCTCTAAGCGCTTTATACAGCGGTCACCGGATGCAGCGCGTAATAAATCCGTACGTGATGTGCACTTTCTACACTCCCATTACATTCTACATGCGATTTCATTTCATTTCATAATTGCGGTCATAGTGCCCGCATTGGTATCCAGTTTATACACGGTACAATCCTATATTGGTCTCCATAGACTACCGAAGTAGTGACGTCACATGCTTTTGTTATGGCATAGTAATGGTTCTAAACAACTTTTCCTTTCATACTGGCATTAAGTAGTGGGTCGGAGCCGGACGATTGCCTTCTTAGCAACCGCTAGATCACCAATTCATGACTTGCCTGACATTGTTTAGAACCATCACTCATGGCAATGAATAGCTCTGACGTCACACTTCGGTACTCTATGTATCCACCTAGGTAGAAGGATACTCACGTCGGATTGGACATCAAACCTACGACCTCCGTATCGAGATAAATAGACCCAAACCAATGTACCACAACAAAAGTTCATGTAAGTGTATGTATACTGGGTATATAAAAAGGCCATTTATTTTTGCCTCCAACGATTAACTGTCAATTTACAAGAATCTAGAGGAACTTTTCAACACATGTCCGTTATGTATTGTAAGACTTAATCTGAAAGAAGGCGAGGTTAAAGTTATTGCGTCGTCATATTGGGAAACGCGTACAGAAAAGCGCCATGTTGACAGAACCAGCGGAATCGTGCATGAGCGCAACACTCGCAAAACTATAGCGCGTACGTAAGCAGCAGAGCGCGTAACACGCGTATGCTAGTAACGTGGCGACTCACTGCATGTGAGCCCTTTTTAAGTGCCCTCTGATACAACGACCCAACCCCTTTACTTTTAACATTCAGTGTAATAATATCCGAGGAAAGGAAATCTGAAATCCGACAGTTTGGGTATGCTGTAGAAAGAGGGGGTTACAGAACAGTCAAGGGCGATACGGGAATTACGAGGCAGTTTTTAAAATGTCTTCGTGTCGGCTCGAATGTCGCGCTCAATTCTTTTCACGCCGGAAGACGTAGTCGAGTTGGCTCTCCCTCAACCCTAATGTAATCCTGCACCTCAGGTGAAGACAGAAATATCAGCAAATTTTGGAGATGGTCCAAAGTAGACGCGAATATACATGTACTCTTCGTATTTTTGGCGACCCTGTGGATCACTTTATACACATGGGAAACCGCACGATTTGTATTCATCATTACAGATTCGATACATGTATTTAGGTTAGTCCGCGTGGAGACGCTGTGAATGGCTTAAGCCCTCTGCAGACAGAGCCGACTCGACCCGATCCGACTGGTTTTCATTCGCATCAGCTCAGTTTCAGTGCCTCGCGACACACATTTTGCCAGTCGAGAGACAGACGGATGCCAGTTGGGGCCGATTCAACACGATGAGACGGATCCGACCGACGGGACCCAACTCTAGCCTGATTGAAACCAGTCGGATCGGGTCGAGTCGGCTCTGTCTGCAGAGGGCTTCAGGTGTTTCGAATTTGATCAGATGCGCGGTGCCATCTTGTGAACGCCGTGCGCAAGTGCGTAGTGTGCGTGATGCCAAATGCACACGTGCGCAGTGCGGTGTAGTGCGCACAAACTTGCCTAGTTCAAAATGGCGATCCCCGGGTGTTGCTTTACCACGCTTTACAATCTTTAATACTTTAAATATGTTGCTGTCGTGTTATAACACGTTATCTCTACAGACCCAAACCCAGTTTATCTTGGGAAACGTCATTAATGGCTTTGGCTGTTGCTATTTTATCATGGATAATGAATTATTTTTTTTCAGCATTCAGTTAGCAAATTCAGACTGTTATTCATACAGTTTGTTTTGGTTATACAATCACATGTACATTTACATACATATAAACTCTTCATTATTTGCAAGTTATAAATAACGTTATGACAAATTTCTTGCTTGTCATCATTATAACACTCTTCATTAAATGCGAGATATGTCACATGACAAATTGCCATTTGCACATCATATGATGACGAGGCCCTATACATGTATACCACATGACAAAATGCTATTTTCAAATCATTTCATCATGTGGTCCTATATCTAATATTAACCACATCCAAAAGCACTTCTCAGTAGCGTCAGCAACGCGGATGTTCGCGTATGTCATGGGATTATCTCTCTCCGGATTTATCTACGTGTGTGCTTTAATGTTATGCTAAAAACTAGTTGAGAAATAGAAGGGCTCTTCTCTGGTTTGTATTGTTTTGTCAAACAAATTATTGGGGATACACCCCCCCCCCCCCCCTAACCCCTGTAGCTATACATCACCGTATCATCCGTTTAAATCCATAACTCTAATTTTTGCAGTTTTATTCTGCAACAAAAACAAACACTTAAACTGTTTTGACTGTTGCCAGGAGATGACGAACTGACACAGCAATAAATCAATAGGTACATGTTGACCTAACTACAATTACAACGAAATCATTTCGTGACAATTGTCGTTGATAGTTAAATCTCAGGGATTCAAGTGTAGTGTTTTGGGGAGCTAAAACAAGCGTCTCTTTCCGTGATTCATCCGCCGCTCCGACTGTTTTAATCAGAGGCTGGACTATTAAAGCGGACAAGAAGAGGGGGGAGGGGGGGGGGGGGGGGAGTAATGCCCCTTTACTTGAAATAACTATGTGTGTCGCGGTGAACATACATTATATTTATCAGGGAGAAGATGAAATATTATTTTTGTATTCATTTATTTCTTTTTAAATTTTTTTTTTTTTTTTGAGGGGCTGCTTTTCAAGCTCATCGCATGAAAATAGTAACTCTAAAATATGCTTTGTATTGAACTCAGTGTTAATGTACGGTTCCTCTTTTATGATATTTTGGGGCTCTTTTGGGCATCTCGGGGGCTTAAAGGGATAGTTGAGTTCTGGTAAGGAGAGTACAGTTTTAGTGAAACTGAATTTTAGTAACCAAAACCTGCATCATTACATTACAAACTAATAGTTATAACTAGAAAGGAACACAAAATTACAAATGACGTAGTAAAGATCATGTTATCATTCAAAAAGAGCCGTTAAAACGTAGGAGGGCGCTCTCTAAACACTCATCGGTTTCAACCATTTTGAATAAAATATTGTGCATGTGATGCTTTGTTAAAATAGTGATTAGATAGAGAAATAACCAACAACTATTTAAATACCTATTTTGTAACTTTTTGAAAAGAGGAAGCATTTTTTTGAATTTGTAACGGCTGGTTCAAAATTCTCTAATAAACCCGGGGCCCCGGGTTTATTACAAATTGTTATATTTATGGATATTTCAGCCGTTTCTGAACCGATTTTGATCAAACAAAGATGATTTTATTGTTTAAATATTATGCTCTTTTAAATTTTACACTCAGTGTTTCATTACCTCACAAACCAATTAAGTAGTCTAGCGCCCTCTCTACCAAAACTCAACTTTCCCTTTAATCTCCCCTAGCCCCCGTGTATTTTAGCTGATACTTATTCGCACAAATATATTACATTCATATTTGTTCGCGTTCCATGTTCATGGAACGTTTATCGATTTTATAATAACTGCTCATTTTTTTTGTCTTCAAACTTTATATTAGCGGAATAAAATCTGGTTCAATTCGGTGGATTCACAATACAGTGCGCCACCTATCGGTTGCAGCGGACAGGCCGAAATCCGCAATGCCTCATGGGAAATGGTCGACATCGAAATATAAGGCCGTATACAGCTCAGTGGTGCTAGGCTGTAATATAATAATAGACATTTATATAGCGCAAATTGCAAAGAGCCTCTAAGCGCTTAAATAATTATTTAATTATTATTACCCATGATCAACAGGTAATTTCAAACCCACACAATGATATTGCAAAGGCAGTGCAGGGCAGTGTTCGAACCTATTAGTCCATGAGCCGAGGACGAAAAAAATCGATTTGGCTGCACCCCTCGGACGGCCAACTATTTCTGGTATCATTGTAAAGGTACAAATCTCATCTATCCGAAACTGGAATTTTCGACCCCAAAAAGTTGCACGTTACCATGGCAACGCCGTCTTTGTGACACATGGTCAAATACACCCCGCAAAAACGGTGGATTCCACTAAAAAACGAAATGTCGACAAAAAATAAAACATTTTGATATCCAATCATCATAGGTTTATGATTTTTTCAGGGACTAATGAGTGTTGTACCAGCTATCAGATTCTAGAATATCAAGTAGGAAACATTATTGCTAAGGTCATTAGCGGTCATTAGGGGTCAACTCAAGGACAGTGACATAATCCTAACTTCTAATTGCATTGATATTTGTATGTAATTCATGGAAACTCACATTACTCATTACTCTTACGGTGTATATGGCTGAATGTGATTTCCTCGGAAGGCATGAGGTCCAGGACCCCATATATACCATTTAAGGCTAAATTGATAAACCGTTGCTATGGCAACTAGTTTGATGTGAATGCTGCAAAGTGTGTGAAATGCGCAATAAGTGACATGCAAGAGCCAACATTTTAGATTGTAATGTACCTGGATGGATTAAAGTAACAACAAACCTCATTTTTAAGGGAATTGTCTGAAGTTATTGAAAATAACAACTTAAATTGCCGCAACTTGAATAATCACCATAGAAACCAATGCTGAATAGTCCACGCCCCCTTTACACAAGGAATCAAACTGGAATTTAAAAAATTACTCATTTACAACCATTGTAGACTTAACGATGTGTTTTCCTATGATGAAATCATTGTATTGTATTTAATAAATGGAAAGGCAAAATGCTGCCTGGTCGGCAAACATGAAGTTGAAGTTGATAGTTATCAAGTAATGTTTCCTAGCAACATAAATGGTCCCTAGCAACATAAATGTTCCCTAGCAACTAATGCATACTTCTGTAAACGCTTGATTCTTCATTTTATGTTACATGCCTCTTGGAGAAATAATAGATTCCATTGTGGTGCAATAGCTCGGCAAAATAGTTAGGTAAAGCCCAGATATTTTTATGAACTAGCCACAATTTTCAAGATAGGTCCAGAAATGTGTGAAGAATAGCACACTTTAGGTCCCCTATAATCAAATTTGAGGGTTTGGCAGAATCCAAGATGGCGTCCAAAATGGCCGTCATTTTTTATTTTCTTCCACTTGTTCCCTTATAGACAAGTTGGAAAGTTCATTAAAGTGTCAAAATATATGTTTTCAGATACGAGCAATCTTTTAAAACGATCGTATGAAGGTTTCAAGTTCAAGGAAACGTCTAATCCAAGATGGCGGCCATTATACAATACAAAATGGCCGCCGTTGTAAAGTGATTATTCCATAACTTTGCTTCTAGACAGATTAGAAAGTTCAAATAAGTGTCCAAACATATGTGTTCGGGTACAAGAAAATCATTTTGACGTATACCGAGATGTTTCAAGTCAAGTAAGTATCCTAATCTAAGATGACAGCCATTATAGGTTTCAACATGGCCGCCATAACATCATATTTGGTATAAATTCGCTTCTAGACAAGATATAAAGTTGAAATAAGTGTCTTAACATATGTTTTCAGATACAAACAAATCATATACGCATGTATACTTTGATTTACAGCCTTGTAAAAAATTATTAGACCAAGCACTTTTTGATCAAATCTTTAGAAGTATAACACTATTTTGTCTATCTTATAATAATTATTTTAAAGAAAATTAGTTAATGACATACCAAAAGGGGTATAGTTAATGGTGTTAGAAATACCTACCACATATTGTCTGCCTTTATTTTGATTAAAAACATAATTTGTATACAAATTGTATGGATTTTGTCAATTCCTTACATGTACATTTAAAGGCATAGGTTTTTATATACATTAATTTTTTTAATACAAAGTGCAAAATGTTATGATTTGTTTCCCTGTAAGTTGTGATTATCCATATAATGGTCTCTCCAGTTCCTAGTGTGGCCTGTAATAGCACTTTGATTCAGGGTAAGAGGTGCCAAGTGGCATTTAACTATGTTGGGGAAGCACATACTATTTGGATGCTGAACACATGTGCTTTAGCAGTATACCAGGATAGAGGCCATCTTCACCTGGTTTTACTTCTTTGATAAGAGTGATTGACTGTCACTCGGCAACTCTAATCACAATTCAAAATTAATAAGAATAAGAATCACTACGGAAACCAGCACTAAATAGACCACACCCCCTTCCACAAGGAAAACAAATGGAATTTGGCAAAAAAGATCTATACAAATGGTGCAATCATTGTGAATATAAATACATGTGTTTTCCTTTGATGAAATTACTGAAAATGGAAAAGCAAAATGGTGTCTGGCCGTCAGACATGACTTTGAAGTTTAAAAAAAAAAATCAAGTATAGTGTTTCGTAGCAACATACATTTTCCCTAGCAACCACTGCATACTTCTGTATAAACTTGATTTTTTATTTTCTGAGGGGATTCCTTTCTCAAAACTAAATAAAAAATGCCGACTCATGTTTATATGTGATGAACTTGACTTCCTACCATAATTTATTAAGATGTATGTTTGTTCGTCTACGTATGCCTAACCAAACACCAAATTTAAAATTTTGAAAGTTTATAGAAATAGAGAAATCGTAAAACCATTAACCTTGGTTTATGGAAAATACAATCATAAAATTCCATGGCGAATTGGCGTTAATCACACGGTCTTGCATGACCTTTGCCTTAGGTTCCCATTATGGGCAGTGGATAATTCTGATATGGTCAGGGAAAGGTCACAAACTTAAGTTTTAGATGAATTTGCTTGTAACTATATGGGTGGCACTTGGTGAAGTGCTGTTCTTCTGACGTATAAGGTAGCAAATAGTCTACGCGACGTCACACAAACATTATGTCAAGTTCAATGTTGTTCAGGTTTGGGTTTAGGTTACCGGTTTGGCAAACAATGTTTTGTTTTGCAGACGGTGGGGTTGGCATTTAGCTCGGATATGGGCCACATATTATGCATGCGTCCGCAGGTCTGAATAGGCCCAAGTGGTGTGAACGCTGCATGTTCAGCATACTCCAATCTCTGCATGATAGGTCTGCACAATGTGGTAGCTCATTTTGCGTGTGACTGCACATTTAGAGGACCGAGGGGTTAGTTGCAAGACGTCTTTCCATGACCTGTGGGTGCTGATATTCCCATTTTTAATAGGCTGACAGGGTGACTAGAGCAGCGCAGGCATTGGTGACCCACTTGCGCGTGCTGGGCAAGTACCAGACGAAGATGATTGGGGTGCCTTGGTAACCACTTTCTTGTTGTGATGCTCCTTGTGAAGCACCGGGAGTGCAAAGCTGGTGGGCAAATCCTGAAGTTAATCTCGTGGTCTCAATATTGAGTGTGACATCTAGTTTACATGCATGGGCACTTCATGGGCTTCAGCACGAAGCTTGGATGTTTTCATAATATGATGTCTTATAGACAAGAATGTAATATAATAGATGAACATTTCATGCCACAAGGGCCTACCATGCAGCATACGCAGTTGTTGGCATGTAGGTAGTCAAGGTGTTATTTTTAGGTCAACTGCCTGTCTCGATATACCGTAGAACACCATCGTCAAGCACCCCCAAGCACCTATACGCATCTTGCTTTTAAAGACGTTTCCATGAGATTCACCTCCATTATTATCTTCATGAATATTCCTCACCATTATTTGCATTCTTTGCATTCTTGACAGAGAGCGGGTGCTCTTTAAAAGCAAGATGCATATTGGTGCTTGGGGGTGCTTGACGATGGTGTTCTACGGTACCCTGAGATATGTTGGAGGGCAGAGTAGACCCATTGACGTTGGCTATGATATGGAAGTTTGCTTCATTGGCGAATTGCAGTCGGTTTGCAGCGCCCAGCGTTTGTGTCCAATGTAATAGGTCTTTTGCTATCAAGACCATTTCCGTTGCCAGACTATCATTTCCTTTTGAGCAAAGGCTGCCTTAGCAGAAAATGGCAAGATCAACTGCATAGTAGTATTGATGTGATGAAGTCTTGGCTGATGTACTTATTGTAAGGAGCAATTTGCCATGAGGTGGACCCTTTCCTAAGATGCCGAGAAGGATGGAACGGTCTTCAGTGGTTAGAGAGGGTGGATGCTGGTGATTGAACATACTAGGTGGCGGTCATGGACCATCTGAAGGAACTTCATGGTAATACCCGGATGTATTACATTCTGGTCTGCATCATCCATTATAGCAACGAGGGTGTAGATAAGCAAGATACGGTGACACTGTTGTAACTCACTGGCAGGTTTTGAGCATTTGGCAGGATCTCATTCATGCTGTCAGCATAGGCCTAGTGAAGACACAGAATCATCCGACTCTCCCAATAAATTTGGTAGATCAGTTAATGTTATTACTCTATAATATTACATAGTAAACAGCCTTGTCTTACACGCATGGTACAAGAGGCATATAATGTGGCAAAATCTTGACCTCTCCTCCCACGCTACAAGCCCAACGTATTTTTAAAAATTTGCTGGGACAATTTTGATCTGCAAGATCACTATGTCACAACTGTACCAGAAGCCTAGGAGACTGTCAGCACATGCTGTTTAAGACCCTCAAATGATGCTAGTAATGCCGAGTGAGCCACGATCAACATCATGAACACCACATCGTATCAAACAAGGAACGAATGTTCGTCGAAGAAACACAGACGGCAGTGGTGAACTCCATGTGTGATCAAGGGTAATAGAGACCAGTGGATGCATGCAGAAGCAGCGTTTGCTTACTGCAATAAGAAAAAAAAACACCTTTGGTGGTGTCTGCTATGGATGCCGTCCTCGGAAACGATCATCGTCTGGGATGACAGCAAATACGTATCATCAGTTCAAAGTTGAAGCGGATTTGCTGCAGAAGAACAGGGCAACTCCACAACTGAAATGTTGACTGTGTAGTGTGTGCACACTGCTTAGAAGATGGCCATGGCAAATGAACTGCACCAGCTAAACGACCATGCCAGATGATCTATTGCCAAATAGAACAATTGTTCTAACAAAATCCAGAAGAGTTTGCGCTCGTCGTTTCCATACTGGGAAGCCTCATATCACATGCTGCTTCCTCCGCTGCTCTTGGCAGTGTTATACATGGGAAACACCACAGCTGATCCATCAGGATACACAAGCTGGTAGCTGAAGCTATACAGCGCATGCGATGGAGAGTATTCAAAATCTGGATGCAGACATCTTGAAGATGAGGACGTTGATTATATATCGCTACTGAACATTCTTAGGGAGATGCGCCACCAACCCAACATTGAAAGGACTCGACATCACTTTACACGAGCTGTATGATGACTGCTGGGCCAGTCCTGATGTCCTTATGAAGGTGTCTCTATTCTTCACCAGTTCCTTCGGGGTCGACGTGTGAAAGGAGCCATACATGAACTAGCATTTGTCTGGCTATTCCTATACATTATCGCCTTTGACCATGTCAATTAGGAGAGGTATTTATCTAACTATATAAAAGGCAAATATATCGCAGTAGCCAGTCACTCATCCCAATACTCAAGTAGGCGATCGATCGTGATCAACTTTAGTAGTGAAGTGACCAGAGTGATTTGTGTGTGTATGTATGACATTGTAATATACACATTAGGGCATAAGTGATATCAAATCTAACTTGGGGGTAACTTTCAATATTGCAAACTGTCATATCATATCAATTATTATATCTGTACCAATGATTTGAAGGTTAATATGATGCCGATTTTGGGCTATATTCATCATCATAACATCAAGTTCTTTGCCACTTCTTATTAGTACGTCTTGTGCGTATGGATATTATTGTCGAGTACTGCCGAATCGTGACAATAAATATAATTTTGATTCTCCCCCACACAGCTGGACAAAAGCGATTGGATTGTAATAAACTAAGAAGCTCTAGACATGAATCTTTCGCTGCAGTATTCAGTTTGATACATTCCCTGGAACTGAAATCGCTATGTTTAGCCACTAACTTCAAGTTTGTAACTTGTCTTGAAGACTGGAAGTTATACACAGTTTGATGTTACAAAAATGGGGCCATTTTAAACACCATAATGACATGCATTTTGAACCCTAAAATGGCTGCCATATTGGATTAGGATACGTCCTTGACTTGATACATGTATGTAGATACGCAAATGATTTTCTAGTACTTGGAAACGCATGTTTAAACACTTATTTGAACTTTAACTTTTGTCTAGAAACGAATTTATACCAAGTGTGATGTTATGGCGGCCATTTTGAACACCATATGGCGGCCATTTTGAAACCTATAATGGCTGTCATCTTAGATTAGGATACTTCCTTGTCTTGAAACATCTTGGTATACGTCAAAATGATTTCCTCGTACCCGAACACATATGTTTGGACACTTATTTGAACTTTCTAACCTGTCTAGATGCAAAGTTATGGAATGTTCACTTTACGACGGTGGCCATTTTGTATTGTAAAATGGCCGCCATCTTGGATTAGACTTTTCCTCGGACTAGAAACCTTCATACGATCGTTTTAAAAGATTGATCGTATCAGAAAACATATATTTAGACACTTTAATAAACTTTCCAACTTGTCTTTATGGGAACAAGTGGAAGAAAACTTTAAAAATCGGCCATTTTGGACGCCATCTTGGATTCTGTCAAACCCTCAAATTGGATTATAAGGGATCTAAAGTGTGTTATTCGTCATACATTTCTGGACCTATCATGAAAATTGTGGCTTGTTCAGACTATTTTGCCAAGCTATTGCACCACACATTTCACACTGGAATCTATTCTTTCTCCAAGAGACATGCAACATAAAATGAAGAATCAAGCGTGTACAGAAGTATGCATTGGTTGCTAGGGAACATTTATGTTGCTAGGAAACATTACTTGATAGCTATCAACTTTTTTGCAGCATTTTTCCTTTCCATTTACAATGATTTCATCATAGGAAAACACATCGTTATGTCTACAATGGTTGTAAATGAGTTATTTTTTAAATTCTAGTTTGATTTCTTTTGTAAAGGGGGCGTGGCCTATTCAGCATTGGTTTCCATGGTGATTATTCAAGTGGCGGCAATTTAAGTTGCCATTTTTAATAACTTCAAACAATTTCATTTGAAATGAGGTATGTTGTTGCTTAAATCCATCCGGGTTCATTACAATCTAAAATGTAAGCTCTCGCTTGTCACTTATTGCGCATTTAACACACTTTGCAGCATTCACATCATACAAGTTGCCATAGCAACGGTTTATCAATTTAGCTTTAAATTGTGTATATGGATTCCTTGACCTCATGCCTTCCGAGGAAATCACATTCAGCCATATACACCGTAAGAGTAATGAGTAATGTGAGTTTCTATGAATCACATACAAATATTAATGCAATTAGAAGTTAGGATCATGTCACTGACCTTGAGTTGACCCCTAATGACCTCTAATGACCTCAGCAATAATGTTTCGTACTTAATATTCTGGAATCTGATAGCTGGTACAACACTCCTGAGTCCCTGAAAAAATCATAAACCTATGATGACTGGATATCAAAATGTTTTATTTTTTGTCGACATTTCGTTTTTTAGTGGAATCCACCGATTCTGCGGGGTGTATTTGACCATGTGTCACAAAAACGGCGTTGCCATGGTAACGTGCAACTTTTTGGGGTCGAAAATTCCAGTTTCGGATAGCTGAGACTTATACCTTCAAGATGATACCAGAAATAAATGGCCGTCCGAGGGGTGCAGCCAACTCCATTTTTAAGCCACTTTTCAGGTGTTGGCTCATGGACTATATGGTTCGAACTCGGGATCTCATGATCGGAAAGCGCGCGCTCTACCAATCTTGCCACAACCACATCCACATGGACCCCGAAGTTGGAAATTGGCCCGTCCGCTGCAACCGATAGGTGGCGCACTGTATTGTGAATCCACCGAATTCAATTCCAAGTTCAATTCCCATTCCGTGGCCGAACAGCTCTGACCAATGACCATGACCATCGTTTCCCCAGACTGACATATCACCCTGGATCCAGTGAAAAATCTCAAAACTAACGAACTGACCTCGTTTGAATAACCGGGTTCGCCCTCTGACCGTGTTCTTGACTCTTGCTTTTAACATGTTTAATAGTTTCCCCATTGGCAATGCCTCGCGTCTGAGCTGAATACATGCATGGCAGGAACATCTAGCAAACGCGACAATCACACGAGCAGCAACATCCCCGATTGAAGCTCGTAATGCACATGATGTACACTCGACTTTTCCTTCTCCAGTCGTTTCACTTCAACTGCAATCCTTCTAGAATGTGACATACTTTGGAAGCACATCTCCCTATACGTATCCTTTTTACAGGCCTAGTATAACTATAAGCCTCGCGTCTGAGCTGAATACATGGCTGGAACATCTAGAAAGCACGACTATCACACGAGCGGCAACAGCCACAAAGGTACAGGCTTATGGTTGGAGCCTCCTCCTGTACTACTTTTTCACCAGTCGTTTCTGACATCCAGATGCGAGGCCTTGCCCAAAAAAATCTACGATAGACTTAAAGCGATTTTCTTCCGTTCGCTATTCATTCAATTTTTGTTTGACTTAATCATGTAATTCGTGTTATTGTCCATCTATCCTTTTCAAAGATACCTTCGGAGAAAAGCCTTTTATAAGCAAAATATAGTTGTATGCCTACTCTATTAATTTTGGTAATTTGTACATTTGCCTTTACAGTTTTGTACAGTGATTTGCGCTGCAAGTCGTGATGATATTGATACATATAAATAATATTGATACATATAAATAATATTGATACATATAAATAATTTTACAAATAGTCAATAACATGAATAATGTTCATGTTCATTTGATTGTGACTTTGACATTGACTTTGAGATGGGGGTGAAAAGTTCACCTACTTTCTATGAGTGAGCGAACTGTAAATTACCGCAATGTGAGGGGGAAGATGAGCCGATGAGAATTAGTAGATAATTCTAGGCGTTCCTCTCTCAGAGTTGCCTCGGCGCCTGACTAATCGCAACGAATGAAGCTATCTCGCCTCGGAGACAAAGCACGAGGAGGAGGGGGGGGGGGGGGGGGGGGGGGGTGGTGAATCGTTCCATAGCCGTAGGAGGCAGGGGCTGGGGAGGAGGGGGGGGGGGGTCTGCGGCTTGTCCTGGAGATTTGAACATTGCCATATTTGGGCAAAAAGCACCAAACTTTTGGGTAAAAGCATATTATATTCGGGCAAACTCGTATCATATTGGGGCAAAAGCATGTCATATTCGGGCAGAATCATAATTCGAGCAAAAGCATGACATATTCGGGAAAACTACCAAATAGACAGAAAGTTTTTTGTTTTGCTCGTAAGGTGAAAATGGGGAAGATGTTATTCGGGCAAACGTCGATCCTCAGGACCTCTAACAAAATATGTGCCCCTATACACCCATGAATCGATCTCTACACTTATATCCCTCTAAGGGCTTCCTTGTCTCCCTCATATACCCCCCCCCCCCCCCCCTCCCCTCCACAGGGAGTTCTTTCCCCCTTCCCCTCAAACTGTCACCCCTCCTATATTAACACTACCAGAAAGTACACAGTGTGATAGAATATGTGGACCATGTACCATGTTAAATTCATCGCACATTCATCGCACTGTGACAAATAATGGCATCATACTATGTACCACACTGTGAACAGAGAGGTGCTCATGGTGTTTTCACGGTGTTTTCAGTGTCAGGGTGTTCACATCTGACAGTGTGATGTGAAAAGCGCGAATTTATCACACTCACTATAAATTGAAAATCATGTTATTAATAACTATCACGCAAACAACTATTTTGCATTGCTTAGGTTTTACTTCTGACATTAGTATGATGACATCTCGTTTGTAACACCACTAAGCTATATTTATTTCCAGTGGCCCCTGCGGATCCAATTTCAATGCGGTTTCATTTTATTTTTTCCTTTCGAAAAGCCCCTTCTCAGTCACCATATTCTCTCATCCGGCAGGGGAAAACTGCATCCGGAATAGAAAATGGGTCAGGAATGACTCAAAAATACAAAGTCATCCAGCTGATTCTTTTAATATTTGTTTTAATCAGTGTTGAAGAAACTTAAAGCACGTAGTATTTTTCGCAGAAATAATTCACATATATTCATACATTGTTCTGGCCTTTTAGCCAAGAGAAAATATCAAATGCCAACATGAACTATTCGCTTGGTCATCTAAACTGTCCCTACTGTGTTTTTGTACGACATCATCATGTTCAAACAGGTAAGTTGTCCGTGCAAGTATTCTTTGACGCCTCCGTACCCCCCCCCCCCCCCCCCCCTCCCCCACCCTTTCGGTAGAAATGACTTGGGATAGGGTAAAAGTATAAGGTTTCGTAATTACCTTTTTTCGATTAGTTAGGTTAACAATAAATTGGAGCTGTTGCCCTGAAGTTATAATAATTGGACACGTACAGCAATCGCAGAAGTTTTACGATACAGGGCCCAGATGGATATTGTTTCAAGAAAATTTGAAACCTAGTCGCCGGTTACGGTGATTTGTTTTTCTGAGAAAAATAGCGAGAGGTAATTCGTTTTTTAATAGTTGTACTATTTTATTGATCCCTTACATTGATTCTAATTTTAGAACTACTTGGGTGCATCTATACCACATAATCAGGAACTGGAATTAATTTGTTGACTTATTTTAGTGACCAATAGCCAAGGGAAAAGGGAACACTTGATTTTAAAAAATGGTTTAAACTCTCCCTCTCCTCGATCCCACTAGAAGCGCGCTTGAAAGGGAAAACTACGCAAACCAAAAAATGTTCCAGCATGTTCAACATGATTTCGGTGTTTCAGCATCTGCTTTTGGTTAACAGGGGGAAAACATTCCAAAAGAGTTACAGGCTAAAATGACCCCTTCCTCTGGGCACTCGGTATACCATAAATAGTAAGCTTCCTCTTACATTGTGGTTGAACTTAGCGTTTGCCTCGGGGTCTGGGGCTCGATGATGACCCGGGACTAGCCCTTCTTCAACTGGACTGCATGGGACTCGAAATACATGATACTGATTGGTCTAAAGTTATCTTAAGCTCGCTCCGATCGACCAAGCATTAATTATTTCGCATTTGGATTTGTATTTTCCAGTCATTCCGAGCAGAACTTTTAGGCACAGTCATAAATACATGTGGGAGGATCTTATCGATGTGAAATATTAGTTGCGATTGCGCCCTCTGATTGTTAATGACCGCACAGTGCCTCCGCCTTGACTATCGTACACTCTATCTAGTGTTCGACATCGATGGTGTTATTGGTGTATATAGGGTTCAGCAGGGCCACTGACTGACTGACTCGCCTACTCATGTGAGGGACTAAAAAAAGACCTAATCTGTTCTATCTCTAGCCCCCCTTACCCGCCCACGAACTACATTTATTGCAACACGGGCGCGTGAATTGCCAGGAAAAATCAATTTAGCGGCGAGCCCGGTGATCGCGAGTGATTCGGGCTTCCGCGCAATAACTCGGAACACCTCTGGTGCCAGATCGTCAAGACACCACGGCGTTACTATGCTGTGTATGAACCTCCATCGATATCGATGGCGCGCCCACGGTAAAGGAAGGGTTAATGAATGCTTTCAGGTAGTTTTAAGCACATGACAAGGGTTTGAACCACGAGCATTTATGCCGTCATTGAGAGTTCAACATAAGTGTGGCACTATGTACTGCTAACTATCAGGCAGCCTATCCCTCTTTCTGAAAATAGAAACCACCTCCAAAAGAAAAAAGAAAATCACCCAAGGCGCAAAAAGAAAAAAAACGAAATTATAATCACCGTTGACACGGTTGATGTAAGTGCCTTCCACAAATTATAGGTTCAGTTTCCAGAGCCGTCTACGGCTCTGTGTTTCTCCCGAGAATGCTGCCCCCAACGTTTGTGTACCTAAACTTACATTTTCCTTGCAACTAAATTATCGGTAAAATTTGCTCTTTAATGACAAATTCAGGGTCTTATGGTGCCGTTTAAATACCACATATAATTCATTTTCATACAATGATAAATAACTCAATTTTTACAAATGGTCCGACAGGTACACATTCATATCTGATTGCATTCACATTTGGAACACTATTATAAAAATAGTGCATGGTTTGGAGTTGAATATACCAGAATAGACAACGATACATTTTTAATTTCTCGAGAGCGATTATATTGCATCGAGGCCGCAGGCCTAGTGCAATATAATCGCACGAGAGAAATTAAAAATGTAGGTGTCTATTATGGAATATTTAACGACAGGAATCATGTACTATTTGTTATATAAGATGATTATTTTGAGGAACTGATTTTGTTATCATGTTGATAAACCCAAATTGACCTTGCTCAAATTGTGAGTGTTCTCTCGTCGGCCCTGCGTACTTTGTACAAGGGCCAGCGCGTATTAAAAATAATTGCGCGCTCTGCGCATTTTCCCTATTCAAGAACAAGCGCACATTACGCACTCCAAGGCCATCCCCTGCGCAGTTATAGTGCATAAGCACTATAACTTTACCATTTACTATACCGGATTAAGTATCAGTAATCAGCCAATAGGAATGCTCAATTTCCCTTAATTATGACGTCATCATCTTATATAAGAGAATAGTTTTTGTTTTCCTTTGATTATGGACCTAGTGAGTAGTGGATACATGTATTATGTGCTTAAGTGTATGTGTTTCAATAAGCATGATAAGGGGATCTAGTAATTATGTTAATTTGTTTGACATATGCAACAAATGACATCACAACTAAAAACAAATAATACTAAAAAACAGATGTGGACGCATTATGCAAGCATGCAAGTCATTGCGACTTTTATTTCGTTTAGTTTTTTAACAACTATGAACTCGAATCGTGAAAATCATTATCAATATCGAAAGGCACTGACAGAACCTATCAGTGCCACAATGAAATCACGAACAAACAAGGTTAACTTAAAACAGCTTTCTAACATTTCTGATAACAGATGGAGGAAATTGTGATTGAGGTAAGCGTCAGAACCTGTATGGCGCGCCTTCAGTGTCAATAAATTAGGATTTCAAATACATTATATGTCGCTTACTAGTAATTTGAGTACAAGATTTATCGATGCTTTGCAACGCAGCGAATTAAATTTATTCTTGGCCAATCACAGGTCTGGAATTCAAGATGAACATTGTCAGAATGATTTGCATCACTAAGATCAATTGATTGAACAAAATTGAACATTCGATGCCTGTATCTATATAGTTTGTTAGTTTGCTATTTTGCTTTCGGGTTATTGATTTGTTTGTTTGTTTGTGTGTATGTGTGTTGGTTTATTTCTTCGTTTTACACTTACTAATCCACTGATTAATTGACCATCTTGTATCAAAGATTAATATACTGAAGATGATCATGATACATATTAGTTCGTGCCCGACGCAAATCCCATATTTTTTTTAATTCCATGTACCGTTACATAATATCAAATTACATGTACTACCAACACGTTATAGACCAATCCGGTTTCAAGTCTACGTCTGCCATAACTGGGGGGGGTGCTTCAAGCATGTCTAGCATGCTGAACAAAGGTCACTGATTATTTAGGGTACATCTGACATGTTGCATAACGGTTAAAACTTATTCAAATTATATATTGTTGGAAGCCCCCCCCCCCCCTCCCCCCCCCCCCCCCCCCCAGTCATGGCCCTATAGACTTGAAACCGGATTCGTCTATATTCAAGATACCAAATATACTGACACTAAATGCAGGCCATACGCCCGTGCAGTGACGATTACAAGTCGCATGCAGCCTACTTTTGTTCACACAGGATGCCCAACTCTGTGAGTCACGGGCCCCTAGACCCCCGGCCTACGCACACACCGCGGGACCGTTGCTCTACCCGTATCGGTGTGGGACCACAAGCCCTGGGAATCTATTGCTAAAATAAGTCCCTTCACTAAGCTATAGGTCTACACCCAATTATGGTCTACTCCCATTTTATCAACTAGAAAACCCAGAGTTTAGTCAAACCCGCCCTCCTGTCTATAACAGCCAACCTGCCTATAGCTGCCACCGAAAGCACAAAGTGCAGAGAAAAACAATGTAATGGACCCCGTCTCCATGTCACCTGTGGGTTAGTGATGAGGTTTAGTAAGGGATGGGAATATGGATTTGAATTCGTGTCAGGTTTGGGGTTTAGGGTCAAGTTTGGATTTGGGAAAATTGGAGCTTCTGACATCGTATAGAAACGTACATGATCATATGTTAACCAGAATACCAGATGGATGTAGACCAAATAAACCTCTGTGAGAGGTCTAGTGTTTTGATCGTGTGGCTCATAACCAGAGGGTTGCGGGTTCGAAACTAAGGCATTGTAAAGACAAGGCATTGTATCCATAGTTGTCCCTTACTCTAATCACATTTAGTTGTTGGGGATTAGGCAGGAATTTATATGCTTTATCAATAATTGTACCTTGGCCAGATTCAGTATATCGAACATACTAATGCAGCAATATGTTAATAGTAGTACAATCCAACCTGTCTTAGCCGCCACCTATCTATAGCAGCGAACCTGCCTATAGTGGCCAACAAAAGTGATGCCTGCCGGGGGAAATATTCTGGACCCTGTTTATAGAGGTCACTTGCCTGCAGTGGCCACGTTTCTTTCACCCCTTCGATCTAGTCACTATTATTATTTTGTCAAAATGTGTATGATTCTTACTTGAGATGTCTGCGTTGTCGATGTGTCTGCTGGTCCTCCCGCCGTGGTCGACGACCGCTTCGTTCTCGTCGTTCGCCGGGCCGTTCATTGCGCCCTCTCTCGCTTGCTTCTTCCTGATTCGACTGGTCACTGGCGACTCTTGAAGAAGGCTCCTGTCCTGTAAGAGATTAACGAGAATGTAACGATATTTAATTGAAGAAGTTTGTTTGGGAGCATTTTTATTGTTGCATTCGTCCAAATACTGTAGCACACACACATATTTTTGTATACATACAATTAACAAATATGACTGCACAAATTACATCAAATATGATGCATACAAACACATTTGTTAAAACTTAAAAGCGATTACAAAATATGTACAAACAGGAGACCGGAATCATGAGCCGTAAGCTTGAAATCGATGGATGCCTATACAAAATAATAAAACATAACATCAACAACAACAAAAACGCAAATGATAATGATGATGATATCGATGATGGCATGTATAATGACAATACATAATGGCAATGACGGTGATAGCGAAGGAAGAGAAGGAGATAATGTTGATTATGATAATGATAATAATAGTGATAGGTAACTCGCGTTTCATTTTGACCGGAGGTTTTGTTTCTTTAAAAAAAATAAAAATATGATAATCGCATACAACAGTTGGTGTTACAATTACAATTAAATTTAAGCAACATGATCATAATACTTGGAATCCGTTCTAGAGTAACTGTCAAAATTATCATCATTAGCATGCCTGTCTTTCCTAAAAACACAATGTCATTCTATAACCTGACATGCTTAAATACAATGTAAGTAGTTTGAAATGTCATAATATTTCAAAAAGATATCTAAAGTAAATATCATAAATATACCGGTCATATACCAAAATACAGAAATAATTGAAGCTACACAAAATACATTTGTCTGACATTCACGAAGGCGAGGTTTATTGTCTTATATATCAATTTGATAAATCAATACCGCGAATGCGGGTCAAGTTAGCATTTTGAATTCGTTTTGGTTTCCGTGTATTTGAACATTGATAAACGATCGGTCATTCGCACAGAAGTTCAGACCTACTCTGATGTCAATGAGGGGCAAATAAGTTTGTAAAACTTTATAAGCCCACATCCAAGGTATATATCCAAGGTATAGGTATATTATGTGGACACTCACAATGAGAGGCGAGATTATCTCTCTCGGAAATATAATCGACCGATAATAATGACAGCAAATTGATAATCCAGGCCGTATTAGAAATAAAAACGTATCTGACATTCTAGCATCATATATATTTGGAAGTAATACAATGTAAGTACTTCGATTCAAAGGATATACTTTCATTTTCAACAACGAAATAAACCAAAGTAATCAATTAATGTACAATGAAATATTATGAAAATGAAATGAGGATGGTTCCTGATTACATGGTTAAACTTATTATATATATACAAAAATAATAATAATACTCCGTCTGCAGAATATGAATTATATTTCGATCGTAATTTGATAGATGCGTGTATACGGTATTGGTATATAGGCTTGATATGTTGGTAAGCTATTCATTTATACATACGTTTATTTTTTCAATCAAGTATAAATGTTTAGGGTTTGGGACCGTCCTTAACATCACCATCCGAGAGACACCGCCTTAATTCCGAACCCAGGTCAATGTGTGCGAAGGGCAGAGCTCTGACCACTACGTATCGCCAGACAGTTTTTGTATGTTATTACTTGTGGTGGTGATGGTGGTGGTGGTGGAAGTGGTGATGATGCTGGTGGCGGTGGTGCAGGTTTTGTTGTTGTTGATGTTGTTGATGCCAACGATCGCTCATTGGACATATCATATTATATTGTTTCAACCCTCCATCAGTTTATATCCCTTTAAATTTAATAATCCAAAAATATACTCGTTTCGGAGCGCAGTTAATACTCTTCGAAGCCTGACCACCGGGTGCATCTCTCTGTAGAAATATTAATATATGAAGAGCTCATTTGCAAAGGGGTTAGATCCACTTTCCATACACATTGAGTCAGCGATATCAGTACATTAATAAGCTACGTAACTATGTAGAATCCAAATTTTAGGACAATTTACTCACTCAAAATCAAAATATAGAAAGTTCAATTTTCATATTCCCATAGGCATGTGTACAAAATTTGACAAAGAAACCTGCTTTACTCCAAAGTTGAAAAAATTGATCTAACCCCTTTTGCAAATGAGCTCTTCATATGTACTATAACAGATTCACAATGAATTTACAGGCAATGGAAATATCAGAAAACTAATTAGTAAAAGATAAACAATTTAGTCAACTTTTTTGTAGGACATACCCTCCGGATCGCATGCATACCAACACACGCCACTCCATCGTCACAGGCGCCGGAACAACCGGCGTGCGATTTCCGGGCGGATGGTCGAACGCGGAAGACATTGATACCGTGAAAACTAGACATACTTTTTCTCCCAAACGTTTACCGGTACGAAGGCACTCGATCAAAATCGGTTGATCATGAGACTTTATTTCAACAATAAATAATATATTAAGACGTTCTTCTGCTCATTTCGAAGTTTGAAATGCTTCTGTAACAACGCGGAGAAGAATGAACCGTAGAGGTGGTATGATCGTCTAAGATGGTTATGAACTTCTGAACGGATATATTCGTATTACAAACAGAACACGCCGAACTTGGTTTGAATTTGGTTTGGCGTGCTGCCGTGTTGGGATCATCCTTATCACTGAGAGCGCGTGTACTTGGAACTTGGTCTTTGTTTGACTGAGGAGAGGATGACGTTTTTTGTCTGGGGGTAATATTGCGTAATAGGACAAAGAGGAAGGGGGAAATACAACGAACAATGAACGATAAGCTGTGGGTACATTACGAACAATGTCCTACTTTATAGGTGGAGTTGAAACACACGCAAGATGGTTACGGTTGGTTACCCCTTAAAGTCCCCAATCACAATAGCGACATTGAGTCATCACACGCGTCACGTGCTGGTTCTAATGAGATGGGTTAACATTGTTATTGCCTTTGAAGTGTCTCAAAAGCCAAGAACTTGGTCTTTCTATCTCAAAACATTATTCATATAGATTTAGCATAATTATATCTGTACTTATCAAAGAGGGGGATGGGTGGGTGTGGTCGAGGGTGTCATCGACCTGAGTCAAGAGATATTTAGCGTAAGACAACTTATTCTTGGCGGGATGAGTAGGTTATAGATAACACTATGCCAATATGTACGGATGGGTTGTTTGTTTGTTTGTTTGTTTTGTTTGTTTGTTTATTTATTATTAATTTGTTTGTTTCAACATTTAATACTTTGCCAAAACCGTTAACTATTTCTCTAGTATAAGTTTACATCATGTTTCGAGGTTGTCGTAGGTTTAGAGGTAATCGGACCAAAGAGGTACTAAAGTATTTCAGTGATCGAACCGAGGAGTTAGGATAGTCATACGTATTAACCATTTTGGATCACAATTCCCTTGATTTGATCGATCTAAAATTGGTCCACGCTGGTCAAGATTTCATTTTCTTCTTGGTATCAATATTTTGACTGACCAATTGGTCGCCACTAAGGGGTCTAGGAAGGCTATTCAGTATTTGTATTATATCGATTGGGCTATTTCACTTGGACTGACCGGATATGACCGATTATGCAGTCCATCTACCTAGCACGGTCAACGAAAATCCCCTATAACAAACAACTTGACTAATCTTTAAAGTGATCCTACAGCTATAACACTTTAAATATAGGATTTCTCGGTCAATTTCGTAAGTTGGCCACACGAATTCATTTTGTGTGCATTCAATTTCGCCGATTTTGTCACCGCAGCTGTATTTTGCAGTTCAAATTCGTTTTTTAGCATTCGAATTCATATAACGATCATTCGAAAACATTTTGTTTGCATTCGATTTAAAACGTGTTTCTATTTCGTAAAATTGTCAATCAATTTAAAGCGAGAAAAATCGTGATTACGTAATACCGCCTTCTGTGAAATCCTTTAGCGAAATTGAATGCAAATAGTGTGTTTTTTAAATTGAATGCTAAACGTGGTAAATCACTTGACCGAAGAGCTAAATCGTATGAACACAATGCAATTTTGAACCACAATTGCAAGCCTTCAGCTCAATTTCGCGAAATTGAATGACACGCTTATCAAAACGAATGAGAGGCTTACGAAATCGGCCGAGAAAACCTATATTTAGCTTTTTTAAATGTGAATCCAATTGAGCTAATGCACAGGGCTAAATATTCCAGGAGTCATGGTTGTCATTATACAGTAGTCATGCATTAATGTCGTTGAGATAATATGTACGGATTAACTCAATTGTTAATTAACCGTTGTTGTTCAGCGCTAAGACAACTAAATATACTGCTCTTAATGATGTGTGAAACGCGATAAGTAAGGGGGTTAATAAGCAATCAACCATTACACGTGAACACATTGCATTTATGTGAGAAGGAAGGGGTGTGCATGTGATGATGCGCAAACATCCGTATATTACGGTAAATTGAGTTCATGACTTTGTGAAAATCCTGCACGTGCTTAAAGGTTCTCCTGCCTGGAGATGTGAGGGCACTGTTTGAAATGTTACAAAGCGGAAGGCCATTTTTAACCAGCGCCAAATTTGATAGATGCTCGTAGTTTCGGTCATTCTGTCCATTTCGGACAAACGGACATAATGTTCTCAATTCTTGACCGTTTTGGGTCAAATTTGCACCAATGACTCCTCTCACTCTGCTCATTATTTCCAAAACGACTTTATCTTCAGCGTTTTCTATTCCTTTATTTCATTTTCAAATTAATTTTAATAAGTTCGGGAACGAAACTAAAGACGAATGTACGAAACTAAAGACGAATGTACAATCAACCCTCACCCACCCCATGAACACTCCCTCCCCCACCCCCATACCCCGCATCTAAATACCACAAACATCGTCAAGATGACACTAGGGTCATGCAACGGTGATCGCACGGGGATGAGTCGGCTGGATCTCACCTGTCACGCCCGCTCGTGCCTCATTAGAAATTTCCGCCAGAAGGACCCATGCACTATTATACAACCACTGTGTGCGGACTTGACACATGACAACACCTACGTGCATAACTCACGCATCATAGTTTATTTTTCTCAGCAGCATTAAAGGACAGTGATACCCTGGCAAAATATTACTATCACTATAACAAAACTCATGTGGTGGAAACAATTTGTAAAAGTTTGAGTAAGATCCGTCAAGAAAAAAGAAAGTTATGACCGTATGTTCGACATTGTGGACGGAAATACGAAAATATATAGAATCCGTGTCCGGGATGGCCAAAATTACGATTACGCTTAAAATTTGACACCCTCTTTAATTTGACTGGGACGTCTGTTTTGGTGTATGCCATATGTTTTGTACAGGTATGTCGGAACAGACGTCCAATGAGACAGATTGCTAAATTTGAAAGAAAAGCGTAACTTCGGTCATTCCGATCATTTCGGGCAAATGGCCGGAACCTTGTATATTCCTTTCTCAATTTTTTCTCAAATTTGTACCTGTCCAGTTATTTCTCGAATCCTTCTATACATTTCGAAAAACTTTATATCATGTGTTCCTTGTCTTTCAGCCATATATAGTAACCGACTGTGTCTAAGATAAACGGGCTAACGGTTTTCAAGTGACGCGCAATCATTTTGTCGATCTCATCGTATATATGGGTAGGGGCGCCAAATTTGATAGAAAATCGTTATCTCAGTAATCTCGGTAAATCTATGCAAACTTTCAATCATCTGATTTCAAGTTGCTTGTGTTGGCGGTTCATTGATTTACTATTTTGCGTACAAATCAGTCATACAATGAGTAACTCAGTTTGTAGCGATTTATCAAAAATTCAAAATTAATCAATAAGATTATGTTGGGTATGATGATGATGATGAAAAATTTGATGATAATGATGATGATGATGATGGAAAAGATGAAGAAGAAGAATGATATTAAAAAGCAAACAAAATAGCGAACAAACGAACAAAGGAGAAAAGAAGAAATTAAAGACGAGCCACACACTTGGACGAGTCAGCTGAAAAATCCGCTGAATCTTACGTTGACGTCATCTTAATATTATTCATAAATAAGCGTCTCTTTTTGTGTTCTTTTTTCTTCCCCCTTTTCACTTTCTTCATATTTCTATGTGTATTTAAATCTTTCTCACTCAGTCATGCAGGAACTAGAAGATTATCGAGTCCACAAAGTTGTCGATATTTAATTTAACGCCGATCGCGAAATGTGTAAACAACTTCAGACAAGCAGAAGTCGTGTGCACGGATTTTGTTAAAGCAATGCAAGAGTCCACGGTTATAAGTGACTGGATAATGTTTACCTTTCAACAATTGTGTGAACAGTTGGAACTATCTAGCAGCCATGTTATGACACGACTGGGTGTGTTTGTTATTTGGTTGTTTTGTTTTTGCATTGTCCATATCCATTGTGCGACGCGCCGATTTGCATACAATCCTGGGAATGAGTTTGTTTGATTTATTATAATGATGTTCCAATGCATGTAGACATGATTGACAATCATATAGTATCGTTTTGTACCAGCTCGCGTACATTGTGGCCATTTTATCCACTCCCTGGGGAACATTCCTTCCAAGCGGTTCAAGCATGGCCATTGAGAAGATAGTTAACATAGAGGCTTTCAACTCCTACCGGTATAACCGGGTCCCCATTCATACACCTGGGGATGTTGCACGAAAAAGTCGCAATTCTAAAGTTGCGGATAATTCAGAATTCAGATTATGTGTCTAAATACGGAAATCTGATCCAATCGGGTTCAAAATGTGCACATTTTCTGACTTGCAATTAATTGCAACTTCACAATTGATTGTAACTCGTTCTGCAACGGGGTCCATGTTAGAGAGCAGCAATAGTGGATACATTGTTTTTGCTGAAGGACTGCACGGTGTACTTGATAAGACATCGGGATCCCATGATTGTAAAGCACGCGTTCTACCAGTCTTGCCACACAACATCCACAGAGATAATTGTTTTCACTCAAACGGTAACACTTGTTTGATAACATTTGATCGCTATTGTTTACTTTAAACATGATAAATATCCGGTTATTCGCATTCCATCAACCGACTAGGAAAAAAATCAGTCGATGAAAACGAGATTCCGTATCATGAAAACTGCAGTCAGACCTTTGTATAGTAACCTGCTAAGTTAACGTTAGTTGGTTTACTAAATTTTTTTTTTTTTGCATACTGTCTTGTCCTATCATCAAATATTTTCCTTAGCATGAAACTAGTCTAACAGGTGGGCCTTAGTTTAACGTTGAACATTCGAAATTGATGTTTCCATTCGCTCTCAACAGTTCGAAATGCACAGGGCATGATACGTTGGAAGTACATCGATTAATATTTGTAAGATTCAATAAACTTCGAATTAATTATTACGAACATTTTCATCAACATTGTTTATTTTACTCCACCCTTGACCTATAGAGCATCACTCTAATTCGGGCGGGACTCAATTTAATTGTACAATCATTTAACATGTTTAAAGGAACTATATATAGATCCCTTTCTACAAGGTTGCAACATGTCCAGTGCCCAGGCCTGCCAGTGCCAACTTTCCGTTATACCCATGTGATGCAATCGGCTACAATGCTGTGAAAAGTTGGAAACGGTTAATTTAATGATGTACGAATCACAATTTAATCGCTATGCAGAAGACCCCTTTCTAAAATGCTTGGGTGAATCACTATTTAATTTTATAATGGAAGAGTGAAGAAATCGGATTACATATATTGAAATAAATGTCTAAGTATAAAGAATGAGGTACTAAACAAATATTTCGTTATAAAACAAATAAAAGTGTTTATTTTATATATACATATATATGAAATATGTTTATACCTTTTGTGAAATGTGGTTAAAACCCAATGACCAAAATTATTATCCAAACAAATCCAGGTGCCACGCCTTTGTAACCACATTATCCTTTCTACCTTGACATTCGTATGACTGCAAACTCCAAAAACGTTTACTTCTTTATAGGTACAATTTAACATTAATGTGCATTTGCCAACTGTTAGCCAAAAACATAATCCTGTTAGTCTTACAATACAACATTGGTACTTTTTTTTAATCGAAAAGATTCATTTTGTTACTGAAATTCAATATTTCTTATCAATTTTTGCCTTTTCTGAAACTCACGTTTTGCTGGAATGTTCTTGTGCATGTCTGAATTTTACCATGAATTTTCCAGATGAAAACAATATGAACGGAGTATTCAAATACTGATCGTAAACATTATCCGAGGAAAGTTTCGATTTCGATTATTTCAAATTAATGACAAATAAAGAATTTAAACAAACAAAACTGAGCTGTCAGTAGTATGAAACCACAATGCACACTAGATCCAGTTCCGAATGATTTCGGTCGATTTAGATAAAGTTAATTATTCCCTTTAAAACACTTACCTTTTTAATTCGCATTCGTCGAACATGTCTCCACATTATCGGTACGATGTAAAGTCTCCAAACGCGGTAAATATGAATATTTAATTCAGCACTTTCATGAAATATAGTGTGTCCAAATTCTTGTTGCTAACCATTACGAATTAACCAAGAACACTCAATTGCAAAATAAAGACAAATCTTTATCCACATTCTTGCAGCATATTTCTTCACAAGTGTCCCTAAAACTGGTATTAACCAACTGGCATGATTATATAAGTTGGATCTTTCTTCCACAGGCGGTAGATGCATCCCTACAACGAGTAAACTAAGATATGACAATTAGCCTATATACGAAATAAAGACTTACATGGCTCGGAACCGATAAGTCAATTTAATTTTGTGTCCACATGATTATCCTTTTAATTGGTCTGACCTAAGAATCTTTGGTCCATCTATACACCCCAAATTACGTTTTATGTAATTTCTTTTTTATCATCTTTGTTTCTAAAAATCGACCTTACAGTGGGGCGCACCCTAGCACTTTGCATAAGAAATTCTCACAGTTAAACCGTCCATTATTTAACCCATCAAGGGCCGCTGGTACAACATTCACCATTGCTTAATACATTTACAGACCTATCAAACAAGTATAAGCAATCATTATCATGCTACGGGTTAAAACATAAATAAACACTGGCGCGTCGGTGCGCATATTAGAAATTATCCCCATATAATCTCCTTCCATCAATGGAGTGACTGGTTGCATATTTATGGCGATTAAAGAAAGGGGCTAAGCCCCACCCATGATGATGATAGAATTAAGACAAATTTCAGAGTGTCTCCTAATGACCTCTTATGAATTTGAACGAGTGGACCAGTAAACAAATTGATAAAACAAAATAATAACACTAATAATATAAATACTTATATAGCGCACTTCTCTCAAAACTTACTCAAGGCCATAAGAAGAAACCGATTATCATTATAATTTTCATAACATACTTAAATTTCTATCGCGCAATATATATTCTGTAATAAAAATCGAGAAACTTAGTACCTGAATATTAAAAAAAAAACAAGTTCTCTCCAAAACAATATTCCTTTCAGATAAAAATTAAATTTGTTATAGTGTATTGGTCAGTGTTCTACTCGTCTAACAAATCGTACCGAGTTAGAAACCTCGGCTGCGTCTCTCGGATGGTGATGATAAAAGGGGATCCCATCGGTTAATACTCATAACTGATGATGCTTGAATGCGTCTGTCAAAACTAGAACAACAACCGATTAACATTTGTTGGAGTATAAATTATTACAAAACAACATCATAGTCCCAATAAAACACTGTTTTTTGTTTTTTTTCAAATCAAAACCAATGTTAGTCTTTTAACTTAGATAGGAACGTGAGATAAAAGGAAATGTGAAGCAAGAGTTTTAAACTAGTATTTTGCATTCGTCTTACCTTCTTAAAAAACAGGGCATACACACTTCAAGAACGATTGGAAACAGCAAACTCTTATATCAGAAAGATCGATATTCAAAATAAGTCTATACTGTTTGTCTTGAAACTACCATAAAACAATGAAAACGTTAACACTTACGTTGAAACTTAAACTTTGATGATCGATTTCTATCACAACATGCATGCCCGTTCTTCACGACAGCTCCATAATTCGTCATAATTATACCCCATATTCGTCATTAATTATGAGCCAGACGTCTTAATACACTCACGAATATTCCATAAACGTCACTGAACTTGGCACGTTGGGCTAACTCGAGGGTAATTGAGAGTTGTTGAATGCCAACAAAAATGGTGTTGAGGGAGTCGAACATGGGGGCAATTGCAGCACCCCCCCCCCCCCCCCCACCCCCGTCCCCGCCCCTTAGAAATTCTTTCTCGTCTCTGTGCGTTTTCCAGTGGACCAAATGTGAAGAAATAAATACATTTTTTCATGGCGCGATTTACAAATTATATTATTGTATGGCACCGGTTATCCCGCCATGGATAGGCTATCTATGTTGCCATCTCTGTCCCATCCCAACCCCCATCTTCGCCTCTGAATATTATTCCTAAATATGTCCCTAAATTTGCCCTTTATTTGTCCCTATACTTGCTCCTCTAAATATTTCTTCTAAATTTGTCCCCATAATTGTCCTATAATGAGCTCGTAAGGGCTCCTATATTTGATCCTATAATTTAAAAAATGCCCCTTTATTTGCCCCCCCCCCCCCCCCCCCGTGGGTAGGTTGTCAGTCTTGTTATAGCCTAGTCCCAATGCAACATTTCTCCTTCCGTTTCCTAACCGTTTGACATCCGGAAGGTACTAGCAGATACTGGCAGGAAACGAAATGATGCGGACCAAGTTCGGAATGGACATATTTGGCTCCGTTTCGTGTGAAACGAAACGTCATCCAAAGGGAAATTTTGCTAGATACTGACCGTTTCGCCACATTTTGGTCGGATATGAAACGGAAGGAGAAACGATGTAATGGGACTAGGCCAATACAGTAGTGCTGCTGAGACCAAGTATCAGGCTGCTCTATTTATCTTGGCTCCTTCTCGATCTCGGTAACTCATCAGTTCCGTTGTCATCGACGTCATACACCGCGTCCAAACATCATCACGACTAGAGTAATATCTGACATTTAATCGTATGACGAACATTATTCTCATGACTGTCATGAAAATACCTCTAATATGCTTAGTTCCCCCTCCCCCTTGCAGTCAGAATCGTGTTGTTGTTTTTGTTTGTGTTTTTGCTTGTCAGCTGGTAAGAGGGTGATTTCTCCCCCCCCCCCCCCCCCCCCAATCATCTTGGTTACAAGTAATTTCTCTCAAAAGGTTCGTTTATTTTAGGCGTTGAACGGAAGGAGTTCAATTTGCAATCTCCGCAGCTTGTTTGTGTGACCTTTTATCTGAATACCACGAAAATAATGTCTTTTATGGTTTAAGATTTTATTGAAATTACCATGATATATTGATTTATCTATCTATCTATCTATCTATCTATCTATCTATCTATCTATCTATCTATCTATCTATCTATCTATCTATCTATCTATCTATCTATCTATCTATCTATCTATCTATCTATCTATCTATATATATATATATCTATCTATCTATCTAGCTATCTATCTATCTATCTAGCTATCTATCTATCTATCTATCTATCTATCTATCTATCTATCTATATATCTATCTATATATCTATCTATTTATCTATTTATCTATCTATCTATATATCTATCTATCTATCTATCTATCTATTTATCTATCTATCTATCTATCTATCTATCTATCTATCTATCTATCTATCTATCTATCTATCTATCTATCTATCTATCTATCTATCTATCTATCTATCTATCTATCTATCTATCTATCTATCTATCTATTTATCTATCTATATATCTATCTATCTATCTATCTATCTATCTATCTATCTATATATCTCTCTCTCTATCTATATATCTATCTATCTACCTATAAATTAGTTTTACCTCCTCCGCAATAAATTGCAAGGAGGAATACTATGACTACGAATAACCACTATAAATAGCACAAAGTCATGAATGATGTTAAGATGACCACTCAGCTTGTATATTAATGGGTGATAATTCTATAACACAATTTGCCGGATAAGGTAGACGTTTTCTCTGTCCCTGCACGCAACATCCTATACGATAATCAAACTGATCCGGTGCGAACGTACGAACTTTGATCTTAAAGGACCTATAGCGTCTAGATGGCCTAATTTTCACTATTCGGCTCTCTATATGTAATTTTTCCTGAAGAAAAATAATTTGGCAGTCATTTCTCATGAAATCAATCAATCAATTTTGGGGTAATTAGTAAATATCCAATTGTCCTGGGAACACCCCTTTTAAATCGCCAAAATGTGTAATCTAAAGTACGGACTAATGAACTAAATTATGTAGATGACGCGTCATGACGTAAGCCAATGAATTGTCAATCACATGTCAATCACGCTGCCGATTCTGGACCCTAAATGTGGGTGGGCCGTAAACTGGCTGCTAAATGAGATTTGGCATTAGAAAATTAGTCTTAAATCACTACTGTGTTTATTTTCATGGATTTTTTTCGGCAGACCTATTTTACAAGTCATCAACTATGGAATAAGTGCCAAAGTACGTTGTATTCTTTAGGTCCTTTAAACGAGTGGGGATGCTTTACACCGCGATTCGTCATTTCGAACTTACTATAGGCTACTGTGTGCGCACTACATAACGCCGAGCCAGCGTGTATTACGCACCAAGCGTTAGCAAGATGGCGCCGTGCATATATTTGACATGAAATGTTTTGTTTTAATGTTTGATCCCTATAATCACTGATTATAATACTGAAGAAGTATGCAATAATACTGTAGAGTCTCTAAAGGCGAATTAGTGTGTATAATTGAGTAACCCCTATCCTACTAACCTACTCATGTTATATTATCCCTATATATTATAATACACATTTGTTCATCTTCATATCGATAATAAATACGTGTATATAACATACGTTATTGCACATACAAAATTATGCATATACGGTATTTAAAGTGTTGATTAAGGTTAGGTAGCTCTTCATTGCTCATAATCATGTAACTCTTTATTTTACTGCCAACTGTGATTAGCATTCCAAGAAAGGTTTGTCTAGAAGTCATCTCCAAATGTTTTGTGTTTAAATTTGATGTAATCTCATGTTACTCAATCATGTTTGGTAATATTGACACATTCTATCCATGTAATGTTTCCACTAGCTTGTTGAACGCTCTGGAAATCTGAAAAGGTTTTCCAATAATATTACTAAATGTTAGTTCCGCGTTTGAATCCCAAAATACATAACACAAATGATATCAAAATAAACACATACCAGGGACGGGTACTGGTAGTATTTTGAAATAAGAGCTATACTATATACTATAGTAGTTCTCTTAGTAGGATTTTTGATAAGACAGAAGCGACCTTGAGTAAAACAAATATTATTTGCACAGCAAGGTAACTGTTTAAAAAAACAGAACATTTTTTAAATAATCACAATCTCTTAATGAATCAACAAGTTATAGTTCAAATAATGTGCATATAGATACGGATATGTGCACGGGCGTAGCGACTTACGTAATACCTATTCATCAGGGGGGATGAATGAATAGATCACCCCCCCCCCCCCCCCCCCCCAGTTGAATGGGTATCAATGGTTGAATGTGCATACCGGGGCTCCGATCGATCATAATAATACTATGAAACATACAAAAATATAATTGGCAAATGTCGGAAATTAAGCCAAGCAACTTTGAACTCATGGATTTAGGGGAGGGGGGGGGGGGGGGTCTGTGGCCGAACTAGCTTTGTTTTTATATTGTTTATTATATAAGATGTGTAACCTTTCTGTTAGAAATGAAGAACTTAGAACTTGAACTTGAAATTAGTCTATAGCTTATTCGGCTGTGTAGGTGTAATATACAATAATCATAACCATTCATTGTTCGTGAATTTATGCATTTTATACATCTGACAGATATTTAACTTGCATTACTCGGTCTGCATGCAAGTGCTCGCTCTTACCTCTTAATCTTTAACTTTATATGCGATAAAATTGCCATCAAATAATAGAATACTAGATACAGATTTGTTACAACTAACTTGAAGTCAAACCGCACTCTGTCACCAAATATCCCTATAACATTTGTATGCGGTAACATTACCATTAAACTATAGGATTCTAGCTACAGATTTTTTACAACCAATACAACTTAATGAAGTCAAGATACACTCTGTCATCGAGTATTCATACAACTTCGTATGCGATGAAATTACCAATAATTATAGAAATAATATACAACTATACAACTATACAACTAGCTTGTCAAAGTCAAGTCAAGTCAATCTGTCACTGAGAATCCCAGACGGTAAATACTCGGACAAAGTTCAACTTGGCTGTCCTGACATTGACTCCAGAGAGCGATTGACCGGGCAAATCATGCGACAGAAGAGTCAACATGATCTATGAATATGTCTCGCCACACTTAAACAAATATTTAAATTGACGTTATTTGATACCCCTGAACATAATTATGATAACTTAACTTACAAAGCGCTGAACAAAGTTTAACTATATGATAAAGAAAGACGCTTGAGGTCGTTCAGACATGTCAAGAGTTGGGCCTGGGGGCACCACGTCCATGACGGTACGTAATCTAACTTGATTCTTTATATTGTTCCAAACATTTTCATTTTGATACTTTATTGTATGTTTGCCAATCACACATTCAGGTCTTATAACAAAACAAAAATAATGACAGTCATTTTTCCAAACAAACGATTTCTCTAAATATCACGTTTATAATTATATTTCATGAACATCCAAACACAAACATAATTAAAGTAATTCTACCAAACAAGTAATTTCTCCAAATATCACGTTTATAATTATGTTCCATGTTGCAACATCCAAACGCAAAGAAAATAGACATGAAAAGTGTAACAATCTCGTGTCATATAATTAGCATCTGCACACATTGTCAATGATTCAGAAGAGGATATAATTATGTATGGCATAGCACGCGCGTAGTTAATTACACATTGTATGGGTAGGTCCGAGGGTAGGTCGGTGCTCAGTCAATATTCTACGAACTTTTGCCGGTAAAGTTTAGATACTTATCTCCCAAACAATGGATTATTTGGAAATTAAGTATAGTATTGTTCATATTGCAGTGTCATATATCGCCCTTATATTTGTTTTGTTATAGGAATGAGAAGGAAAGAACGAGAAGAACTCAAACAATGGTGAATTAATTTTGCTGACCCAAAAATATATACCTTGTAATTGTGTAACCTTCCGATATCAATATTAAATTAATATTGTAATTCGTCATTAGATCGGGTTTATTAAGTTCGAATAAACTCAAATGAATACAATGGGATTATGACCAACTATTCAAATTGGTAACAATAATAAGGAATCTTCGAGACGCATTGAAAAGACCATTTTAAATACAAGCAGTCGCTTAGTACCCCCAAATAATACGTAGCCCCACATGAGTATATCCGTGTGAGTGATTGTGCATGTACATGACCGGCTGCGCATACTTTTGTATAGTTTTGTTACAATTTTACTACTCAATGAAGTGAATGAACCGCCCAGAGCAATAGCAACATCTTCGAATTCTTACTTTTGAATGTGTGCAAATAAAAAATACCACCAACGAAAAATAGTAGGCTTCGATGGGGCTCGAACCTTGGACCTTCTGGTTGCTATGTCAGCGCTCTATACCGACTGAGCTACGGAGCATACTGCATCAATGATTATATCAGGCAGAATGTTAAAGAGATCCATTAACTGCGTAGGATATTTCCCAAAGTGATAAATGAGACTTCAATATCGTGCCGATATATTTATAAGAACTTTCTGAATGATGTGGGGTAGAAGTTTTATAGAAAAGGAACACTGTAAACTTTTTTTTTTTTAAAGGTGAAAACTAATGTCAGGTTATATCACCTACTGCCCGTTGGTGTTGACTACAATCGAAAAGCGTTCCGGAACTGTTTTCAGTTCAATCATAAATATCTCCTAAGTAGAGAGGGAGACATATGGAAAAATACAAACCAATTCAATTTTTACCCTATTACCATCATATTATATACCATCAATGTACAAGAGAAATGGTATATCTCAAAGTGATGTTGGTGGAATTTAACAAAGTTAATGGATCACTTTAATATATTGCCTACTGATAATATGCTTGAATAAATCAAACATACATACAACAACTTCGCAAAAGTCTAGATAATTTCATTTGATGGGGAAAATATCGTGATGGGATGCACTATACATCAGCAATAGAGTACGCATATACACCGGCAATGCGAGAAAATTATATTAAACGCTTCTTCTTTTATAAAGGACAATGAAACACAAGCAAACGGTTGCTTTCATAGACTCTAAGAAAATAATCCTGAGGAATACTAATTATCTGAAAGTTGAAGCACAATCGGGCAAGTAACAATACAATTACGGCTCATTATGGATGATGTCCATTTATTTCAACGGGGGACGCAAATTGGCAACGCACTCTGATAAGTTGTTGGACTTAACCCCAAATGTTTTGTTCACAAGTTTTCACTTTTGTTTTCAGTTTTCTCCATAGTCACACTTTTCCATTCCCAAACTCATGAAATGTTGCGTATAAATGTGTTCTACAAAACATATGTTGAACTCAAACGAAGGGTGAACGTATATTTTGGGCAACATGTATCTAGGGAGTTGTCCACAGATTTGCCAGAGTGTGTTGAGTTACTCGTATAAATAATTGGCCATTTTGTAATAGCCATACTTTTCTTATTTCTTGACCAATCATGCTCAAACTTTCAGAGACTATTGATCATATTCCATGTCTAATAGTTCAAACAACGATTTGTCAGAGTTTCAGACCTGTAGAGCTATGTTCAGCAGTAATGTTCATATCCACACAATCATTGTTGCATTATCATCTTGTTCTGTGTCTGGTAAGATAATTTCGTAACAATTTCCAAGTGGGACAGTCTAACAATTATCATTATATATTCATACAACGAAATAATTGAACATCTTCTGGATGACAAGATTAGATCAAAATTTATTAAAATGATGAAAAAACTTACCGATTATTTCTCGGAGATGGCCAAGACGTATGAATTCCAATGGAATGGGGTCCAGTGGATGCGATTGCGGCAGTCAGTTGTTTTAAATGAATTGTGTGCTAATTCTTAAAAGCAAAATAAAATTGCTGAAGAAGGGCTACTTGTGTTCTCCTCTTCTTCTTCTTCTTATCATCCACCCCACAACACAGACAGCGTTTCTATAGGGTGCTCCCGCCACCTGACCAGACTGCGCGCTTCTACCCTCCTCACCGCGGATCTAGCCTCGAAGTGAACGACTTTCCTCCAATCATGAGACTTTTGCTTCTTTGCTCCTTGGCGAGCCGTGAGCCAATCATATGGAAGCGGGCGGAAGACTCCGAGGGGTGCGCTGTAAAGTTTAAGGGGGAGGGGTGGCTAATAAGAGTTTGAGCGTGTAAGACAGTCTCTCTATTAAATTTTGCAAATCCGCTTGCTCACGTTGCGCGTGTAACGCAGTGACGATATCGATAGTTGCTTGACTACAACCCTAGTTAAAAGGTTTTGAAGGGGGAGGGGTAAACCCTGCCATGGCAAGCAGCTGTTACAATATAGCATGCATGCTCGGAAGCGCGTGCTACTACGAAAGCGCATGCGCAGTAACCCATCTAACCACCACTAGTTTTAGTCTAAAAATTTGTTTCCCCTCCCCCTTTCTCTCTTTCTCTCTCGCTCCCTTAGTTGATGGTTTAACCGTTCCGTATAAGTCAGCCCAACTCGTGTGTGACAGCCACATGTCCCTTTCACATTTGTACCACACATCTACACCACAGGTCTACATGGTCTAAAGGCGCGGCGTTGCAGAATTTCGGGAGCGAGACAGTCTCTTCGCTTGATCGCTTGATAAATTTACTTACTTATGCCATTTTCATATAACGTAGATAATAGATATATGTCATCTTTGTTATGTCAATATAAGCTATGACATAGCTTTATATTTATTCGTAGTCGGGTTTGGTTCATTCTATACAGTAGGCTAGTTATACATGTTATATTTATTTTTGGGGTGTTTGATGTTGTTCTTGTTATTGTTATTTTGTTGGTGGTGTTGTTGTTTCGAAATTGTTTCAAAAAGTATAGTCAGAAATCCGTGAGAGTTTGTTCCCTAACCCGTTTTAAAATTTGTAATTGAGTCCAGTTTCTGAATGAGGTATCATTATGTTGTTGTTTTTCGAACGGAACTTACGCAAAGTTGTAGAATTGGACGTTTTACAAAAAAAAGGCCTAACTATCGGTTCAGATGTTTTTTCCGACAATTTCTTTAAATATTTAGAAGCCGTCTAGTTGTAAGTGCGAAATGCTAGACGATAAAGCCAACAACTTTTAACCAGGGAGCTGGTATTAAAGTATTACCTCAATATGCTTTGAACCGTTTTAAAAATTGGTACCATTTGATATGAAAGGGGTACTAGTGTGTGTTGTTTTGCGTCTGTGTGTCACGAGTCTCTGTCTTGTAAGTGAGAAGCTTTGCTTAATTTAATTAGTCAAACAGGACGAATGGCAGTTGCCTCTTAAGACTGGTTTCCTTTTTTGAATGAGCGATTATAATTCTATTTCTGTGATGCATGCATTTCAGTTGGTAACTTCGTTGTTTTCTTCTCCTGCGTTGCTTTTCTCATTTTCTATGTTTTCTATTTCTAACTGCTACGTCTTCTTATCCTTCCTTTCCTGTTTTGTCTTATTCTTCATCTTCTTTTCCTTCATTTCCTTTTTTCCTTTTTTTTCTTTTTGATGGGTGCCAAGACGTAGTGTTAGACGAAATGGTCGTAAAGCAAATGGAAATGTTCCATTACAAATACTAGAGACGTGATAACGTAATGACTGGATTACCTTCACCCGTCTCTCCATTGAGACAGAGCCATAACCGTCATCCTAACTTCTTCTTCTTCTTATTGTTCTTCTTCTTCATCTTCTTCATCTTCTTTTCCTTCAATTCCTTCTTTTTCTTCTTCTTTTTTTCTTCTTCTTCTTCTTCTTCTTCTTCTTCTTCTTCTTCTTCCTCCTACTCCACCTCCTCCTTCTTCGTCGTTATCTTCTTGTTTTGGGGGCTTTTTCGAAGTCGACGGTGGTCGCAATATTCAGACGAACTGTTAGTCGAATTGGTTGAGGAGCAAATTTGACTTTTCCATTACCAATACTAGAGACTGGATTATCTTCACTCTTCTCTCCATTGTGACAGAGCCGTAACCGTCATTCCTACGCTTATAGTCATGATAGTTGTCACTGCTATCCACGTGTAACCACCGAACCTCTCTACAGTGGCCACGTTATTTGGTTTCCTTATTTGGTCACTGTACACATGTTTGACTGTATATGATTTGCAATTATTCCTGTTGGAAATGAAAAATGTTCTCCTCCTCATTGTATTTCTTCCTTCCCATGCTCTTCCTATTTTTCCATCTTCTCCCTCATCACATCATCATCATCATCGTCCGCATCAGCATCAGCAGCATCCTTTTCTGAGCATTATATACAATAAATTTAAGGGGTAACGTGTTTTATTTATCTATCCAACATTTCAATCATACGAAATATGCTGATTGCTATTCTGATTTTGTTAATGTAAAAACAAAAGCCCATTGTATATGTATTAACCTTATGTAGCGTCGTGGTATATTGGTTCGGCCTCCGTCTTGCAATGCGAGGGTTGTAGGTTCGAGACTCAACCGCGGCCCATGCATTACCTCAGTAAGGCACTATATCCACATTAGCTGCTCTAAATCCAGTGTAGGAAATGGGTACCTTGCAGTAATAAATTCCTTGAATAGCTTGATGCGAAATATATTGGCAGCTTGGTAGAGTAAAAATAGTACAGCCCTGTGAAGAATTACTGTAACCCATCAGTGCCCCGTTGCTGAAAGACTTGCAATCGATTGTAAAGTTGTTATTGATTGCATGTCAGAAAATATGCACAAGTTGAACCAATCAGATTTGTGCATTAAGCCACATGATCTGTCTTGCAATCGATTGCAATACCTTCTGCAACAGGGCACTGCTCGTATAGAATGTTCACACTCTCATAGTGCTTTCACAAGATATACACGGTTCCCATTAAATGAATCCATTAAAATAAACTTCATACAACATTTTCAGAAATTATATATTTGAGACTACAATCATACACCAATATCATCGTAATATCCTTCTCAATGGTACGTGAAAGTTTCATAGAAATGGAACACTGTTTACCTAGTAAAATAAAGTGAACATTTATGTCAGATTTTATCACCTACTGCCCATTGATTTTGTCTACAATCGAAAATGCGTTCCGGAACGCATTTCAGTTCAATCATAAATATCTCATTGATTGAGGAGACATTTGTAAATCGATACCCATTTTATTTTGTTATTATAAGCCTTACAATAATGTACAAGAGAAATCTGAAAGCTCCAAGTGATTTGATTGAATTTGACAAAGTTATGGATGAAGTCACTCAACAAAAAGTTGAGATCTGATATGTCCACCGAGTAATGTGTGAACATGTCACGTTATATGGATGTTATATGGCCGAGTAATGAGCGAAGATATAAAGTGATATTTACTGTCAGCTTGAACTGACTTTGTACACGGTTATGACTATCCGGTGGACAGTTACAAAACCGAACACTTCAATCGTAAATATATTTGTAACGAAAGATTTGTAACAACAAGATATGAGAGAACCGCTAGAGTTCAAAGTAAGTTTTGAGGATTTAGACAATGTTACTAGATCCTTTTCTTTAACCCATCTACTCACATACAGTATATGCCACCATTCCCATAAGGCTATCCCAAGGATGCAAAGTTCCCGTTCAGAATATGTTAAAGAACCAAATAAACTCAACATAACATTATAATCATTAAAATGTGAATCCGGATGAACGACTCATAAACTGTATGTTGATGTCACAGAACCGTTTTTTTATCGGGGAAATAAATGCCAAAGAGAACGTCAAGAACATGTGAGTAAGTGATCGTTGATTGGTGGAAAATTGTGTTTGCATACGCTATCTGTTTCAAAGGAAACATTGCTCCAGACACGCCTTGCAACATACCCACTTACATGTAATACAAGTCTGGTAGTATATCATAAAGTCTACATATCATTAAAATATATTATAATACACATACTAATATTAGATAACAATTATAATATAAGGGTGTCTGATAGTGAGTTCACTGTTCTCACAGTATGTTCACAGTATGTTCACAGAGTGTCCATAGTGTGTTCAGAGTGTAATTAGAGTGTGCCCCATAGTGTGGTCACAGTGTAGTCAGAGTGTGGTCACAGTGTATCTGCAGTGTGTTCAATTCGAATAACTACCAACTCTGTGAAAAGCGAGAGTTTACCACGGTCTAATCAGTGTGTTCACCATGTGCTACACTGTGAAACACTCCCAGTGGGCTAACATTGAAATGCACGATGTGTTCTTTCTGGTGGGAAAATTCCATACGTCATTGAATAAATCACCCTGACCGTGCATGTAATGTGCGTGTCTTTCACATCAAATTGATAGTTATGTATTCAAACAGACAATAACATCCAATATAAATCCGATAAGACGGTAAGCTATAAAGCAATTTATTAATACATATCACACTCGGTTCAATATGTTTACGAGGTTCATCATGAAGTCCATGTGAATGCCACGAGCGGATAAAAAGTAAACACCGTATTAATTCGCATTTGAATTCACTTTGGACTCCAAGTGGAGCATTTTATACCCTTTGTATTGATGTGTTTGATATCAAATTGTAATTTTGTGCATTTTGATAGTTGACAGGTTTATAAAGACAACCATTCATAAAAGTCTTATTAAAGCGGTTAGAAAAGCACGTCATTTATTATTTATACTATATTTGCTTGTCAGAATTATTTCTCGGCAAATGTTTTTACGCGAATAACGTGTTCGCAAATACAGACTTTATGTAAATAAGATCAAATCTAATTTCTTTTAAATAAATCAAACGAGTTTGTGTGTATTGATCACCGATACATAATATTGAAATTCATGAAAGTATTGATATCATATATTTTGTTGGAGCATATAGTGATGGTTCTCAATGACTTTTCCATTGATTCGGGATACGGTATGCGGATAAAGGCGTGGCATTGGAGCTAGGAGACTGCCTCCTTAGCAACCACTAGGTCGCAACATTTCTAGCTTGCCTGACATCGTTCATAACCATTACCCGCGATAATGAATATCCGCGACGTCACACATGGGTACTATATTTCACATAACTAATAATTCCCTTACAATGCAACCGTTTGATTTTATGAAATTATCTACGTTACAGATATACGTGTCTCACAAAGATCCTAAGTTGAACCTAACTCTAAGTTGGACTTAACAATTATGGAAAGCCGTAAGTTTCTTTGAACATTTGATGTAAAAGTTCTTCTAAAAGCTATACAATTTGGATTCAAAATCATGAATATTTTCTTTTAAAAAGTGATTTCATGTTCTTGATTTAAAATTGATGAAATGTTTATACAAAATACTTGCATTTTTGCTTTTAAATAGGTTTTATACAAGGCTACAAATGACATTCCATAATAGTTAGGTCTAACTTAGATTTAAGTTAAACTTTGAATCTTTGTGAAACATCCCCAGAACCTACAACTCAGTTCAGATCCGCAGAACTATCCGCAAAGTATATATTGTATGACAGTTCCCGATCCAAATCCAATCACGTGGGGGTATATAAGGACTTTTTGTTATTTTCATGTCCGGTCAGGGGGGAAAGGAGGGGAGATAGTAGACGCCGCTGTGACGTCACTCGTTCCTCTGACGTCACGTGTTCCTTTGACATCACAGGGCACTTGCAATTTCGGAAAACAACACACATATTCTCAGGCAATAACAACATGGGAGTTTGTTTTAAAAAGAGCTGTGTAGAATATGTGTAAAAGTGGGAAGACCAGCAAACCAGTGTCACTCCGTCAATCCATATAGGATAAATGTTTTTTTATAAATTAAATGTACAAACAATTGCTGTATGACGCCGAACATCAATTCTTTGACCCCATGTCCATTTATTCATCAAATGGTTAAGTTAGTTTTCATTACTTATAGTCTTTACTCTAATATCGGGACATGCACTTTGAAATTAAAAATGTCAATGTGTGACTTTATTTCCCCACAGGCGATAGAGCAACACTGTGGGAGTATTGTTTTTCGTTCGCTCGGTCTATTCCCATTTTGTTTCCGTCACATCTATTCTACAACATGATGACTGAAACTTACATTTCCCCATCTATGTACAAAAATTGTCCCCATCCCTAAATCTAACCCTTGACCCTAAACCACACCCCCTTACACTAATCCGTATTACTAATCCTAATTTAACGTCTCTTCATTACTATTTCATCCGCTGTACAGCGTCACTAACCGTACATTAGTTCAGACCTTCTCTGATGTCAACGAGGGTAAATAAGTCTTTACAACTGTGTAAGCCCACATCCAAGGTATATATCCAAGGTATACAAATGGGAGTAGACCAAATGGGAGTAGACCAAATGGGAGTAGACCAAATGGGAGTAGACCAAATGGGAGTAGACCAAATGGGAGTAGACCAAACTGGTGTACACCAAATGATTGTAGACCTAATAGTCGTAGACCAAGTGGCACGGGGCTTGTCTCTTTACTACTTTTTAGATATATGCCACCGAAGAGGAAGGGGTTGCTAATTTGTATGAGGCATGAAGGAAGGCAGTACAGTCACAAGACATCTTTATCGCGGAGTTGTTATTAGAAGCGATACATCCGGAGTGAAACGCAGTTTCGGTGATTTGATCCAGTCCATGCTGTAACGGAATACAAAATACGTTAGCAAATTATACGGTATAGGCGGTGTAGACATACATTATGTACGAATATTCACCTTATATTTAGTATTCAATAATGATTAATCAGTAGTAACTAATTTAAACGTTTTGAAAGAAGTTCCTCCTGATGATTTTGTGAGTAGTTAACTATTGTTAACTACTATAACCCTTAATTGTGTTTGTCCATTAAGAATATATGTTGTGACAAAAAGTGGTCGCCCACAGCACATCATCTCATAATCATATTAATTTACGATATGCCTCATATGGAACACAGTTCTATTCCTTTACTGAGTAGAGCTTTTATCTACATATACATAGTTGAAATAAATGAAGATGATAATGGCGATGATGATGATGATGATGATGATGATGATGATGATGATGATGATGATGATGATGATGATGATGATGATGATGATGATGATGATGCTGAAAGAAGATACTAATACTGATGATGTTGATAATGAAGAAGAAGAAGAAGAAGACGAAGAAGAAGAATAACAAGAAGAAGAACAAGTATAAGAAGAAGAAGGGTCTGTATCAACGAGTCGTATGTGGTGGCTGCTCGTGTCTGGCAATGGCAATGTCAGGGTGTTGTATTAGGATGACTGTTATGGCTCTGTCACAATGGAGAGACGAGTGAAGGTAATCCAGTCATTAAGTTATCACGTCTCTAGTATTTGTAATGGAACATTTCCATTTTTTTTACGACCATTTCATCTAACACTACGTCTTGGCACCCATCAACTTCAAACAATTGGTGTGGGATGTCTGTCTCCTGCTATTCATCGTTCGGATAGTCTATGAAAAATTTTTAAAAAATGTTTTTTAACTGACAAACATACAAACTAGACTCTAATTTTGTGAATTATGTTTGCTACTTGTTTGCATTTTGCTTAAATCCGTATGATTGTGATAAATTGTATCCTTCGATCGCACCGTATCTCATTTCATGATACATTTAAAAAAGTGATGTTCGCCTATAGAATGAGATGCAGTTTGTACGTTTGACAATCATTTATGTACCTTTTCCCGGGTAATTTTCCACTAATCAAAGAGCTTATTAAACACAGTGATAAAGGTCACGGTTAAGCTACGTATATCCAACATATTATTCTAAAGAAAAAATTTCAGACAATATGCCATGGCTTGAACATTCCTTAAATTATTAGACGTGTACATATTATTGAAAGATATCAAAAGCCAGCCCTCAAATCCGACACGCGGCCTCCTTCCCGCTAGTCGGGATATACCCGTAGCTTCCGCCGCGGCACGCTCTGTGAATTTAGATAGTACTTGCCGAACACGGGCGTACGAGGTGGGTGGGCTAGAGAGGCTACAGCCCACTCCCCTCTCCCCTGGATTTTGGCAAACGACCATATTCGGGCATAAGCACTCAAAATTCGGGCAAACCATTTCATATTCGACTAAAGAGCAACTCAAATCCGGGCAAAACCGTGTCATTTTCGGGCAAAAACACAATAAACATGTAATAATTTGAGCAAGTTCATGATGTATTCGGGCAAGCTCATATCATTTTTGGTCAAATCATATCATATTCCGGCTAACGCATATAATATCCGGGCAAAATCATGTCATTTCTGACAAAATCACATCATATTCGGGCTAAAATCATTTAAAAATATGTAATTTTGAGGCAGCAAAATTATGCGATCCCCTTTTCTGCCTATAAAATGAAAAAACGGGTAAGATAGTATTAGGGCAAAAGACCTCGGCCCCCTGGAATAAATGTGCCCAAATGCCTATGATGGATCGGGTTCATGGTAGGGTTCGATCAGAGCGACTTAGCTTCCCCTCCCTCGTAAAAACTCTGTCAAGAAGCATGTCTGATAATCCATATTTGCTCGACAGATTGATAACGTATCTCCCCGTGACACGGCGTTACCACGTGATCAGTCGTAATTTTGATACTCTAGAATCTTTGGGAAGTAGTAAATAGGGAGTAAATAGCGACATCAGCTTGACGCACAGCCTAAGGGAAAAAACGAGATCACTGAAGATGCATACTATAGGGAATATCTAACATTATTTTCTAACGTTAGTTAAATGTTAAGCATACAGTCATCATCGTGTACATGTGAAGAGCTTTCTTCCAAAAGGCGCTAAATCCACTTTTTCAACTTTCGAGGTAAACAGGTTTCTTTGCCCAACTTTGTACACGTGCCTAAGGGAATATGAAAATTGAACTTTCTATATTTTGATTTTTAGTGAGTAATTTGTCACAAATTATTAAGATCATAACTACTATAGATACAAAGTAGAGTCCAAAGAGTATAATAACGAAGATTCCGGCTGGATAATTTATATTCATATTCATATATAGTGAAACGAAATTTAATTGTATAAGCATTTATTGTAGGGATAGTTGAGTTTTGGTATAGAGGGCGCTACACAGAATAATTTGATAGTGAGATAACGAAAAACTGAGTGTCAAATTTAAAAGAGCATACAATTTTAATGACAGAATAAACTTTATTTGATAAAATCGGTTCAGAAACGGCTGAAATATCCATAAACATAACAATTTGTAATAATTGTGGGGCCCCACAAATATTCAATAACTTTGAACCAGCCGCTAAAAAAATAAAAATGCTTCCTCTTTTCATAAATGTACACAAGTGGTTTATAAATAGTTGTTGATTATCTCTCTATCTACTCACTATTTCAACAAAACATCACATGCACAGTACAATATTTTATTTTAAAACCAATGAGTATTTAGAAAATGCCCTCTTGAGTTTGAACGGCTCTTTTTGAATAACATACCTTTTACTTAGTCATTTGTATTTTTTATTCCTTTTGAGCATGGTGGAGTTATAACTATTAGGTTACTAAAATTCAGTTTGACCAAAACGGTACTCTCTTTACCAAAACTCAACTATCCCTTTAAATCGGCTGAGTGGAGTGGATCACCGATATAGGCTGATATTATTTCAATATTAGAAAGCGCTTAGCATACAGTAATAATTGTGTGCTTTTGCACATATAGTGACATGACATTTAATCATACAACCATTTATAAAATAAACTGAGCAAAGCGGCTCAGCGGTGGATATACTATGTTATTAATTATATTAATGTTTAAAAAGCGTTGAGAAAACAGCAATCATCATGTATGGTTTTAATCATATATTTAAAGGGACTTAGTAACATTGTCCAAATCCTCAAAATCCAATTGGAATTCTAGCGGTTCCCTAGCGATTCGTATTAACAATAAAAGCATGGGACAGGTTTTGGTTTTTCAAATTTCCATTTAGTTCAAAAGATATTTATGATTGAAGTGTTCGGATATGAAATTATCTACGGGACCTTTTCAGCCGTGTACAAAGTAAGTGCAATGAGTGAGTGAATATCACTTTGCATTTTCGCTCATTTCTCGGCCAAAAAACATCCAATTAACTTGAAATTTTCACACATTACTTTCTGGACATATTGGACCACACCAATACTTATTTAATAACCACTCATCACTTTTTGCCTTGTTAACAAAGTTACTAGATCCCTTTAATATTGTAAAGCGCTATGGAACATATTTATGTATTTAGCGCTATATAAGAAACTATATTATTATTATTATTATTAATCATATATTTGAAGAAGAGTTATCAATGTGGCTAAGTGCTGGAGCGCCCGCCTCCTTCATGTGAGGTCATGAGTTCAAACGACCTATGATGTACGGCCTTAAAGGGGTAGTAAAGTTTTGGTAAGGCTGAACTTTAGTAACCAAACCTGGACAGTAACATTATAAACTAATAGTTATAACTCCACCATGCTAGAAAGGTATACAAAATTACAAACGACTAAGTAAAAAGCCCATTATCATTCATAAAGAGCCATTAAAACACAAGAGGGCGCTCTCTAAAAATGCATTGGTTTTAACTATTTTTCATACAAAATTGTGCATGTGATGTTTTTATTGAAATCATGATTAAATAGAGAGATCATCAACAACTATTTAAAAAACGCTTTTGAAATTTTTTGAAAAAGTGTATGCATTTTATTTTTTTTTGTGAAAAATTCATCTAATTATATGGGCCCCAAATAATTATAAGATCATATATATTTATTGATATTTCAGCCGTTTCTGGACCGATTTTGACCAAATAGAGTTTATTCTGCCATTAAAATTGCATGTTCTCTCCAATTCGACACTCAGTTTTTCATTACCTCACAAAAAAATTGTGATGTACAGCGCCCTCTCTACCAAAACTAAACTACCCCTTTAACGACGATGTAACATGAATGTTTCACCGAATGTTCCTGAAGATACGGGAATGACTTTGACTTCAACTTCGTTGAACCCCTTGCCTTAGGGTAATCTGATGGACCCTTTATTGGGTTCGCAACATGTTGTATGGGGAAAATTAATATATTTTTATATTACGGTTATACTTCATGTAGAATTGTGTAGAGTGATAACAGCCCTCGAGAATTGAAGAAGGATTAATATAATTACGATGCCCTACTTTTGTTATACTTCACCTGGTTATATGTCAACTCTCACATGCATATGTAGGTTAACACAATGTACAACTTGTGTCCCGAAAATAGTAGTACATGTAGTAGTAGTAGTAGTAGTAGTAGTAGTAGTAGTAGTAGTAGTAGTAGTAGTAGTAGTAGTAGTAGTAGTAGTAGTAGTAGTAGTAGTAGTAGTAGTAGTAGTAGTAGTAGTAGTAGTAGTAGTAGTAGTAGTAGTAGTAGTAGTAGTAGTAGTAGTAGTAGTAGTAGTAGTAGTAGTAGTAGTAGTAGTAGTAGTAGCAGTATAAGTAGTAGTAGATGCTGTTGTTGTTGTTGTTGTATATAAGTAATGATCAAGTGCATAAATAATGTTATCATAATTATAAAGAAATAAGTATTCGTATTTTGAAGACACTTTTCTGTTGCGGTCGTGACTATGGCAACCTAGCTAACCAACTTGGATAATATGACAATTAGTAGCAAGGAAATTGAAATCCTCTTCCCGTTTAGTTACCAGGAAACTTTGAAAACTTTCTCCTACTTTAGACACAAAAGTGCGGAAGGGTGGCGGAATTTGACGTTGGATGTCTAATCCAAAGATTAAATAGATTTCAGGGATTAAGACTATAGGCGTGCCTTTGTCACCATGGGCAGTCCAGGGTCAAGTCACGTGACCACATAAATCTAATGGGCTTAGCATCAGTGACGTTGCCGTTGTCATATTGTTTTGTGGGGGCGGTATAAATTAGAAACGAAAACAAATTAAGGAAGTTATATATTTTGCTATGGTGATTTTATGATGAATTGAAATGTTAATTACTATAAACAAATATAATGTCATATGAACACAAATAGAGCGTATTAAAAGCTTAACTCTCTTCCGTGGAAATTCGATCCTCGTCATACAGAATGGAAAATATTCAAATTTTACATAAAATTATGTTTTTGTTTTTTTTATATAATTCATTTTGTCTTTTTTAAATAGAGTGGCCCATCAGAGATCTGGCCATGTTTTTTCAGGGGACACATGTTTAACACTATACCACATAACACATACATAAATGCATAATAAACCAAAGTGCAATATCTAAATTAAATATGAAAAGAAAACATAAAATCATTATATATAATCACTAACAAACAAAGATCAACTTCGTGGTTTGTTTGTTTCTAATTCACATTTGTGTGTACAAAATGCCTGTTTGGTAGGAGCATTTTGCACTACATTAGGTAAGTTGTTCCAAATCAATGAACCATCAATAGAAAAGTCTCTTTTTCCACTCTCAGATCTTGCCACATTAGGAATGATTCGATAATAACATGTGAACAATTGGAAAGGGGAGGGGACATCTATCACGGCGCGTTTGTTTTAAAGGCTCTAATAACGTTGTCCGAATCCTCAAAACTTACTTAGAACTCTAGTGGCTCTCTCATACCTTGTTGTATGTGTAATACCAATAGAAGCATGGGACCGGTTCTGCATTTTTTTTAATTTGCCTTTCGTTAAAATATGTTTACGATTGATGTGTTTGGATTTTGAATTATAATCTGGAAAGTTGTTACCGTATATAACATACATTTTACACATTTGTTCACACATTACCTATATAGTGGACAGATCAGATACACAAAGTACACATTTTATCAACCATTCATCAGTCTTTGCACAATGTCAAGAAAATTACTAGATCCCTTTAAAGTGGTAACGAGTTTCGGTCATGTTAAATCGGATGCAAGCGGTGTAATTAATTATTCGACAGGAAATTTTCAACATGATTCAATAGACAGAAAAGTAAGCGATAATAAATGATTCACCGCCTACTGGGTCCTGGTGCGAGCACATGGCAAATAAACCGGGTAACTCCAATTAACCCGGTATCCACAGCCGGTGCACAAGTCGGCCACCCGCTAAAATCGTCTGTCACGAATGTTGCATAATAACGTAGTGTTTTGTAATGAGTATGCAACTTTATCCTAAACATATCCTATAGGTCTATAATACAAAATAAAATAAACAATTATCGACTCAAGCAGTCAACGCACGCTGATAATTAATTAATGAATAAATTAGGTTAGTTAGCAACTGCCTATTGGCGGGCCCCACCCTAATTGTTGGGGATACTCACACCAAGCCCCCCCCCCCCCCCCCCTCCTCATGAATGAATAGAATACATCAAACATTTTTTGCCATTTCTGGCGATGGCTGCAGCCAACCTCCCCCTCCCCGCCGTGTTAACTTTGCCCCCTCGTTAGTGCTTGTTCGGGATGATATACGCAATAGCAATTACGATAATAATGAGTAGACTCAATAATTAAATAAAAGTCACGTGGCTTGTGGCGTGACTCGACTAAACATGAACTTCAAGAGCCCCGCCCCACCCCCTCCCCTTCCCCCCCCCCCCCCCCCCAAACAGAAAAAAGAAAGAAAGGAATAAAGAAAAGAAGAAAACACACACACACACACACACACACACACACACACACACACACACACACACACACACACACACACACACGCACACACACACACACACACACACACACACACACACACACACACACACGCACACACACACACACACACACACACATACACCCACGTACAGTTTCTTCTGGGTGGCCATTTATACACGGGGGTGGGATACAGCAAATTCTCTGCTTTAATACCGGTATAGGACACACGCGATTCGCAGACTGACTCTGGTTTCGAACCCGGCACCTCATAATTTGAAGACGCGTGCATCTCATCTGTACCTTTCAATCTTGTCCACAAGATTACTCTATATGTCACGAGTCTCTCACGTGTTAAAACTTAATATAAATATATATTCGATAAATTCAATAAAAAAGATCGTTATCTTTATTATATGGGCGAGGTTCCCATAATATTGTTAAATCTTTACTAGTAATAATTATGCCAATGGGCCAACTCAAATTAGTAGTTGATGGGGGGGGGGGGGGGGGGGTTGAATAATGGAAGGGGAACTTACCTGCTACATGGTTTGTTTTTATTACGGTTTTCATTTCTAAGTGCTAAGAAACTGCTGTAACAAGCGCTATGAACGAACAAAAATACTAAAACAAATTAATGAGAATTATTATTGATATTGTTATAATTATAATTATTATTATTAATATTATTATTGTTGTTTTTATTATCATTAACATTATTATTATTATTATTTTGTTTGTATCATTATTATTATTATTATTATTATTATTATAATTATTGTTCTTATTATTATTATTATTATTATTATTATTATTATTATTATTATTATTATTATTATTATTATTATTATTATTATCATTATCATTATTATAATTACTATTATGATTATTATTCTGATGACTATTATTATTATATTAGGTGTTCACGCCCCATGTTACGAGTTCGACGAGGTGGCACTGCACCTGTACAATCGATAAGATAAGGTTATAATATTTATGATATTTGGTGTGAAATAATAGCCGATTAATTGTCAAGATTAGCAGTTAAATGATTAATGTACTGCCCATGGTTCAAGGGGAGTTCGCAGACATTTTACGATGTCTAGCGGAAGTTGATTGATTTGAAACTTTCTTTACCAAACTCCTTATATCAAGAAACTGTTTACGTTACTTGAATAAAAGGCGCGAATCTAAGTAAATACTCAATAAAGTCGAAAGCTTTGATATAAAAATGCATTGTAATCATGAGTCTATTTACACATACATATAATGGTATTAAAAAACATTTACAGACTGTTATATCTTTTTTTAAATTTCCTCCTGTCAAATTTTAATTTTAACAATAACAAGGAGTGTCAAGTATGATAAATAAAAAAAAAAACATAAGCGTAGGAGGCGGGGCTGGAGGCTGCGGCTCCCCAGGAGATTTGAAAACGGCCACAATCGGGCAAAAGGCACCTCAAATTCGGGCAAAACATATCATATTCTGTCAAAACCATGTCATATTCGGGCAAATTTATGTCATATTCTGGCAAAACCATTACATGTCATATTCGGGCAAACTCATAATCACGTTTGAGCAAAATTTTGTTTTTTTCAGTCTAAACCATCAACAATATATTTTTTCGAGCATTAAAGGGATAGTTGAGTTCTGGTAAAAGAGAGTAAAGTTTTAGGTAACCAAAACCTGCACCATTATATTACAAACTAATAGTTATAACTCTAAAGGAATGCAAAATTACAAATGACTTAGTAAAGATCCTGTTATCATTAAAAAAAGAGCCGTTTAAACTCAAGAGGGCGCTCTCTAAACACTCATCGGTTTCAATCATTTTAAATAAAATATTTTGCATGTGATGTTTTGTTGAAATAGTGATTAGATAGAGAGATAATCAACAACTATTCAAATACCTTTTTTGTACATTTTTGAAAAGAGGAAGCACCTTTTTGAATTTTGTAACGGCTGGTTCAAAATTATCGAATAACCATTACAAATGGTTATGTTTATGGATATTTCAGCCATTTCTGAACCGATTTTGATGAAATAAAGTTTATTCTGTCATTAAAATTGTATGCTCTTTTGAATTTGACACTCAGTTTTTCATTATCTTGCAAACAAATTATTTTGTGTAGCGCCCTCTATACCAAAACTCAACTATCCCTTTAAAGAGGCAGAAACCTTTTTTGTTTTGTTTTGATTTCTTGTCAGGTGAAAAACTGGAAGGATAATTTTTCGGGCAAAAGACCCCCCTAAGCATGCTAAGAAAAACTGTGCCCCCTACGCCCACGTGATGATATAATTCATGTTCACGGTGTATTAAGATAACGAGGGGCATTGACACTCTATTTCGTAGGGTCATCCCTATTAGGGCAAATATAGTATATAGCGTACTTACAAATATATATAAATTTAATTTTATTTGATTCGATTTTACTGTCAATTAAATGGGCTTTTATAATCAAAACAAATCTAATCTAGAGCAAATGCTATTAAAAAAAACTTTTAAAAACTGTTACTTTTGTAATGGTAAGGGTTAGAAAATAACATTATCTTTGAATAAGTTGGGCCTAGATTTGTTATGATTTAAGACTTGGTATGCTTATTGATTACCAACATGCGAACATTAAATCATGAATAAATGAACAAATGATGAACAAATGATCCTCCTAAATTTTAGACATTTAATTTGTGATCCACAACATGCTAGTGAAAGTCTGTACACGGCTATGTATTCGTAGGACTGTTTTATTACAATTCCACAATGAATTTTGCCGTTTTGTCATCACTTTAGAAAAGAAAGCAATTCTGTCTCCGTTTCTTTGGCCGATTTCCTCGAGAAAAACTTATTTTAAGCTTTAGAATGACCACATTAATCCATTTACAACGTCTTCTTCTTTCTACCATAAAAAAAAATTGTTTTTTAATATTAAGAACAATTATCCACAATATTATTGCTGCATGCTCTCCACACAGGTGTATAAATGGGTACCCAGAAGGATAGAACGTAGTTCATTAGCAATGTGTGCACCTACAAGGTTGCAGGATGCATCCGATGACAGGGATAATAATATCATTGTAAAGCGCTTAGAGATGATTATCAATCATATTAAGCGCTTTATAAATCGAGCATATTATTATTATATCGTGGAAATACTACCAAACGCCTTTTTATAACCTGCGCTTTTATTTGTTTAACTCAATATTTGTTAGTTTCGTGTGTATATACATATATATTCTTGAATAAACATTTGACGGGAAGTGCATTTCACTCATAATTTAGAATATTCTATAGAATATTTTTGGTTATCATTAATTCAGATTTAAACATCATTCTATTTCGAAACTTGTAGCTCGTGATCGGTAAATATACGGACATAACCTAATTGTGCCGTAAATGTCTCAACCAGTTTCCATAAATTGAAGAAGAAAAAAAAAATGATTATGATATATTTAGGGGTTTTACCCCCAAAGTCCCATCAAATCCCAAGAGATATACACACGAAATTCACATTCCCACGTTGCTATTTCTAAAAAAAAAATGTAAAAAATTATTTTTATCGGTTCAGTTTCAACATGAAACATTAAACATTAAACATACAATTTCCTGCCCCGCCGCATAGATCTCCCCGTGAGAGGTAAGTTTGGGGGTCATGTGATAATTGCGATATTTAAAAGTACGCCTCAATATTCGCATATATACTGCCGATTTTCTCCCGTTATCGTAGGCCCCTTTATGAAAACCACCGTATGTGGCTAATAAGGTGTTTCGCCCGTGAGTCTCGAACTATACAGTAAAACCTGTGTATATATTAGTGACCACTTAAGGGAAACAAGAAAATGGCCACTCTTGACAGTTGACCTATATAGACATATACAAAAAACGCAGCCAGGACCATGTTGCAAAACATTTTTACCGAACATATTATCCTGTCAAAATATGCTTTAATGAAAAATCCAAAAATAAATATTATCCTGTATTATCCCGTCAAAATATACTTTAATGAAAAATCCAAAAATAAATACCTTTGTCCATGTTTGGGAAAGTATATGAAGATCGCATGGGAAGATAGCAGTATGCTCTGGGCACACATGGGTATGGTTAGGCCCCCTTCTCGATTTCGAGAATACTCTAACACGCGAAATTCTCACACCGCGTCGCTTTGTGCCTGTTTTGTCTATTATAGAGTTGTGCGCATAAATAACAATATGATTGATAATCATCTCTAAGCGCTTTACAATGATATTATTACCCCGGTCGTAGGATACAATACAAACCAGCACACAATGTGTGCACCATCTCCGCTCCCCGGGAGCATTCCTTCCAAGCGGCTCATATTTTGATACTTAAGTTTTGCGTGTAGCGAATACAGTTGTGGTGTCTATTGTTTTGTCTATTATAGAGTTGTGCGCATAAATAACAATATGATTGATAATCATCTCTAAGCGCTTTACAATGATATTATTACCCCGGTCATAGGATACAATACAAACCAGCACACAATGTGTGCACCATCTCCACTCCCCGGGGAGCATTCCTTCCAAGCGGCTCATATTTTGATACTTAAGTTTTGGGTGTCGCGAATACAGTTGTGGTGTCAGGTCCATTATAAAAAACAAGAACGCAATCACATCGTGGAACATTGAAGTGCATTATCATCCTCGGCAACATGACTAACCTGCCCAAGGCCGTTTGCGCATGCGCAAGGTAGTACGCCATACATCACGTGCCACTTCCTGTTCATGTGTTTGCAGTACACTACTACGACTCATGTTTTGTACAAAAATAAAATCAACAATTAATGAATAAACGAATCACTCAATCAATCGATCAATCAATCGATTAATCAATCAATTATACACGTACTATCTTCGGCTTTTGTTGCACCAATACCCAGAAAATGCACATAAATTGATAACTAGACTACTTCCTGTGATGCAGATAGGTATATTTGATGAATATCATCATGTTCGGGAATCAAATTTTAACGCGTTGACACAAGACATTATAGAACTAAATCAATCTCAATTTGATTCATCAGTTTTATTTAAAATATAGTAAACATCAGTCTATAAACAATTACGAAATGATTTTACAAACACAGTTTTAAAAAGACACAATTATGGGGTATACAGTGCGCATGAAAAAAAAAGTTACACTTTTGAAAAATCTGTCAAAATTACATTTCAAAATATTTAGAAGATTTGTTCATGTCGATAGATGCCCAATAGTCTCATCTATCAAGTGCCACTAACAAAACACATTTTCGTTCACGCTCGGGCGAACACTGTCTGTTTTTGTCCAGAGTGTGAAAAATGACTTGCGCCAAATTGAAAGAAGAGGGAAAATTAAACCAGCAGTCCGAATAAGTACTCCCATTAAAACAAATTGCTCTTTGCCATAATTTTAATGAGGATTTCATTGCTTTATGCCAGAAAATTCCTAGACTATCATAACATAATCCTAAATTTATGCAAACGAGCAATTTGTTTGAATGGGAGTTCTTATAATTGGCGCAAGTCATTTTTCACACTCTGGACAAAAACGGTCAGTGCTCACCCAAGCGTGAACAAAAATTTGTTTTGTTAGTGGCACTTGATAGAAGAGACTATTGGGCATCTATCAACATGAACAAATATTCTATACATTTTGAAAAGTGTAACGTTTTTTGTATACGCACGGTATATCAGCCTACAAGATTGGACGTGTTGGTAGCTTGTGAGATGGCGACATTCTCTATAGTCAAACCTGTTTAAGTGGCCACCTGTCGATAGCAGCCAACCTGCCTTTAATGGCCACTAAAAGTGTTATCCTGCAGGGAAACCCAGTGTTATGAAACCTGTCTATAGAGGCCACCTGTCTTCAATGGTCACTTTTCTTGTTACCCCTAATAGGTGACCACTATGCATAGGTTTGACTGTAAACAAATAATTATGACGTATAATAACTAGGTTGGGTTCGACTGGATCCCTTTGTTCGAGGTGCCATATGACTTTCTTCACTTCCTTTCTCCTCTCGTTTGGAAAAATAAAAATAACTGGTGAAACTTCACAGGATGCGAATATGTGAGATATTGGATGAGTCAAGTGGCTTAGAGCTAGAAATCAAGAAATAGGGTAATGGATGACAAACGGTGAGGGGGTGCTGGATGTGAAATAGGAACGTAATGGGTGTAAAAAGTTTGGGTGGATTTTATATGAAATGGGGGAGGGGCGTTATTGATGTGAAACCGGGGGAGGGGGGGGGGGGGGTGCGGATTGTGGGCCAGAGGGTGTAATATACATGGGATTACAAAATCAGATATGTAAACCATATTCTTCTTCTTCTTCATCGTTCATGATTTTGCATATGGACCGTTCGCCATAATTATAACGGTTACGTCACTCAAGTTTTCATTTTATTTTTTGTTTAATTTCATTTTTTGTTTCGTTTAATTTAATTTCATTTCATTTATTTAGCAATTTCCATCGAAATGAATTAATACAGAATGAATATACAACTATTATTTAACAATAAACAATACAAGAAGAACACAAACATCGCAAATGGGATTGGTAACAATTAACAACAAAGAGCACTTACATGTACACGTTTGGTCATCTGGCTTGAAATCAAGTTAGAGAGAAAAGCAGGTTAATAGGGTACGAGGTGGGGTGGGGGCAGAGATAGGATAGAGGTGGGGTGGTAAGGATGATCATGATTCACATTGGGGGCGCAGCCCTTGCCAAAACAAACCCATGCCGTATCCATGGTGATCCCAACAATAGATACAGAGTTGCCAGGTAGAATAAAACTAGCATTTCGACAATGCAGTGTCACAATCTTAAAGGGATCTACAGTTGACATGTTCAAAGAGTGGTGAATGATGAATAAAATGAATATTGCTGTGATTGAATATTTCCACTAAGTAATGTGTGAAAGTGTCACGTTAAATGGATGTTATATGGCCGAGTAATAAGCAAAAATGGAAAGTGATATTTTCTAACCCAATGCAATGATTTTGTACACAGTTATAACTTTCCAGTGGATAATTACAAATCCGAACACTTAAATCGTGAATAAATTTTTACGAAAGCAAAATTGGAAAAACCCAAAACCTGTTCCACGATTCTACCTTACAACAATGTATGAGAGAGCAACTAGAGTTCTTAGTAGTTTTCTGGATTTTGACAGTGTTACTAGATCCCTTTAATTTCAGGAACGACTGATTAAAGAATAGAGCGCGTAAATGAAATGAATATTGTTATGTGGTGGTCTAGTGGTCAGAGCTCCTCTCTTCACACCAATCGGCCCGGATTCGAACCTAGGCTGCGTCTATCGGATGGTGACGTTAAAGGACGATCCCAGCCGTAAAATAATCATAATTGAATTATTTCACGGACGCGTTCAATCAATTATGATTATTTACGTATGAGACCAACCTTTATCGTCACCATCCGAGAGACACAGTCTAGGCTTCGTATCCGGTCCGATTCGTGAGAAGAGCAGAGCTCTGACCACTACACAATAATAAATCTTCATTTAATAGTATTTGGATAAGCCGACAGGGAAAAAGAAAATAGTTTCCCCTCAAAGAGGAGGGGGGAGGGGAGGGGGCATGTTGTGATGGCAAGAGATTGGGGGGGTGGGGGGGGGGGGGGTAATGCCCCTGTGTCTCCTTATAGCTATACGACCCTATAATATAGTAATCATGGTATAATGGTAATGTGTCAAAAATAGAACTCCCGGGCCATATGCACATATTTAGCATTTATCATGCACGTTTAGTGGAAGTGATCTTGTCATTGGGGTATCCCTTGCGTAATGAGTGTATTCTATCTTGTGTTTGATCATACGAACACATTTGTTATTCGGAATGTTGGTTGAATTAGTCTTATTAACTACTTTATATTTGATTTTTATGTTGCTGTTTGCTTGGCATTTGATATAAATGATTGTATTTTTGCCCTCACCGACATAATGTTTTACAGGAGATGCTTAGTGTGTGTTTGAGTGGCTCGCCTAAAGTTGTACAACAGTTTGTTTCATAAGTGGCCAAGGCCAATTTTCTTTGCTCATTTTCATTTGAATAATACGTTCTGGTCAGTTTTGTCTATATATGATAAAATTTACTTTGTAATAAAGCAGCATCATTTCGCGTGATCCCTCTGACTTTCCATTAAGTTGATTTATTTTCTTTCAGGTTTTTGTCGGGTTTAAAGTTGCCGAAAGCATCAACTAAAGTATACGGCGCTATATTACCCGGTCAATCATTTCGCTGCTCCCGGCCTCTTGACCACTACCCACAATTTTATTGCCCATATTTTCGCTGTCCCTTTAACTCCTCCCGTTGTTCCACCTTTGAAAAATATCACTGACCAGTTTAACAATATAAATAATCAACCCCTGGCCCCTGAAATCAGTGCCAACATGTCATACTCATAGTTTGGTGACGGTATGTACACAGCAAAAAAAAAATTAAACAACTTTTTAAACAGCCAAAAACGCTGTTTAAGCCGGTCCCTCTAACAACATTGTTTAAAATTTTGAACAACCAAGATAGGCTATCTTGGTTGTTCAAAATTTTAAACAATGTTGTTAGAGGGACCGGCTTGGTTGTTCAAAATTGTAAACAATGTTGTTAGAGGGAGCGGCTTAAACAGCGTTTTTGGCTGTTTAAAAAGTTGTTTTTTTTTTTTTTGCTGTGTAGACACGTGACCGCCTGATGTACCACCAACTCAAGTGTCCCGTAATGTGCTTCGATTCTGTGACACATTTTCCGACTTAAAGTGAGTGATCCATTAACATTATATTTTCCCCTGAAGTTATTTGAGAATTCAATTATATACCAATTTCATTGTAAAATTCTTGAGAATGATACGAAAGACTTTCATAGAAAAGGAATAATGATGATCTAGTGGAAACAGAGAAAATCAATGTTTGATTATTTTATCCCGATCGTTCGCGTGAAGTATCCGAATTCGGATTCTCTTGACTACGATCAAATTAAATCTTAAATATCTCCATAACTAGGGAGACATTTGACAAATCAAAACGTATTTCCTTCGTCTGTTACCATAAGTCAAACAACAAGGTACAAGAGAAGTGTGAAATCTCCAAATGATTTTGGTTGAATTTTACAAATTTATGAATTACATTCATCCTGAAAAAAAAAGAATAGTTTTGATAATATAACTTTTTGAAAATATTTTGATTCCAATATAGGAGAAGACATGATCAAGAATGTTTTAGTGTCACGTGCAGCATTAAACCTTGTACACGGTTTTGGATGACACATCTGATGGTATGAAAGAAGATAATCATCGTTGTCACATTTGTAGTATTACTACGTGTAGTTATTATGATAATATACTTGATGCCATCATGACTATCAAAGACTATCCTATTTTTAAAGATAATACTAATATTATTCATGATCATGATCATAACCATCATTGTCATATTGCGCTGTCACATGGTCCTTTTGTTCTGAAGATAATACTAGAAATGGTTGTTCATCCATCATCCTGATTATCATGATCATCGTTGTCATGTTGTCGTATGACATGTTCCTTTTTCTTTACGAAGGTACTATCATGAACATGTGCAAAAAGATTGGAAAGTTGCCCAATATCGTAAACGCGATTTTCAGTGTCATGTGGCCTTTCTGTGGTTGACATCTTTCAATTAGAATGCGCACAATCACAAGATCATGCGTGCAAGCTTGTCAATGTTATGGCATTTCCGAAGCACACATTGTCATTATCTTGATATTGATCCGCACACTTTATTAAAATACTAGGTTTAGTTTCCACAATGAATTTAATTACTATTTTAATTATTTTGAAGAAATGTTGGAAGGCTTATTGATTGGAATGTTCGCAATTCTGAAAATGAAATACCGTTAGGTTCATCATCAAGTGCCGTCCCTTAGTAAGGGGTTGGCGGCTATGCACCTCCATCTACTTCTGTCCCAAACAATTGTTCGCACATCAGCATAACTAAGTCCAGTCCATTTCTTGACATCATCAAACCAAGTGGTTCGCTGTCTGCCTCTTTCCCGTTTACCTTCTATCATTCCTTCAAGTAACATCTTCTGCAGTCCTCCTCCTCTCATTACATGACCAACATACACAAGTTTCCTCTTCTGAACTGTCTTCATCAGATCTCTTTCTTTGCTTGCTCTATTCAATACTTCTTTATTACTAATTTTCATCACCCAGCTGATTCTTTGCATTCTCCGGAAGCACCACATTTCAAATGATTCCAACTTTCGTTCTGTTTCTTTGCATAGAGTCCATGTTTCAACTCCATACAACAGAGTACTCCAGATGTAGCATTTCCAGATTCTGCATCTCAGCTCAAAGTTCAGCTTCCTACAACATAATATCTTGTCCATTTTCATGAAGACTGATCTTGCAATCTCTATCCTCTGCTTTATTGCGCTGTCACACTTCCCATCTTCTGTGACTGTCTGCCCAAGGTAGACAAACTTATTGACTTGTTCTATTAATGTGTCATTAATTTGAATACTAACATTAGGAACTTCTTTTTTCCGCGATGCCACCATAGTCTTAGTCTTAGTCTTAGAGACCTTAATTGCCATACCAAAACGTTCACCTTCATCATTCACCTTTTCTACAAGTCTCTGTAACTCCTCCTCCGATTCCGCTAATAGCACAGAATCGTCGGCATACCTCAGGTTGTTAATGTTTTCACCTCCAATCGTGACACCTTTTTCATTATTCAGCACTCTAAAAATCATCTCTGAATAGATGTTGAACAATAGAGGCGAGATTATACAACCCTGTCGCACACCTTTCTGTATTTCAACCTCTGGCGATAACTCTTCCCTGCCTCGTATCACTGCCTTCTGACTCCAGTACAGACTTGCAATCAGACGTACATCCTTCCCATCCAGACCCAGTGAGTTCAGACAGTTAATCAATTTCTCATGATTAACTCTGTCAAATGCCTTTTGATAGTCCAGAAAGCACATGTAGACATCCTTCTTTTTCTCCAGGTAACGCTCCATAATCATACGCAGATTGAAGATTCCTTCTCTTGTGCCTTTGCCTGGTATGAACCCACTTTGGCAGTCATTAATTTCCTTAAGAATAGTTAACTGTATTCTATTTGTGAGAATAATTAACAAAATCTTAGATGCATGGCTTATGAGGCTTATGGTTCTAAAGTCTGTGCATTTTGTACTTTTAGTTTTCTTTGGGATCATAACAAACTCTGACACCACAAAGTCTTCTGGCCATTTGCCTGTCGTATAAATTACATTACATAGCATAGTGAGCTCTTTAACCTCTGACTCTCCTAAGCTTGTAAGCATCTCTGTAGAAACTCTATCTAATCCACAAGCTTTCCCTGCCTTCAATTTTTTAAGAGCAGCCTTAACCTCTTCTACTAGAATATCTGGTCCTTGTTCATTTTCTTCTTTCACTTGTTCATTTCTATCATCTTCATAAAGCTCTTTAATATATTCCATCCATCTACTTTGAATTTGTTGTCCTTCAAACAATACGTTAGGGTTAACCCTAAGATAAAGTAATTCTGATACGAATTTGAGCAAAAACGTTCTAGGTTTAAGAAAGAGATGACCGCTTGTCCGAAATAGACAGAATGACGGAAATTACGTGTGTTTTTTCTTCAAAATTGGCGCCCTTTCTCATTTGACTGCGTCTCTGTGGCGTCTGTTTGAACTTACCTGTACAAAACATAACATTAAATGCAGAACAGACGTCACAGTCAAATGGGAAGGTCACCACATTTGAAGCGAAAAATCGAAATTTCAGTCATACCATTTGCATGCGGAATACTATCATTCCGTCATTCCGTCCACCATTTCAAACAAATGATCATAACCTGTGTTTCAAAACTTGTTATATGGTATCATATGTACACTTGTGTTTGTGTTTATATATATGTGTGTGTGTGTGTGTGTGTGTGTGTGTGTGTTTATGTGCGCGCGTACAGCATATTACATAATATTATTATCACTCATGACGACGGATAGTCAACCTATTTGAAACGTCGAGTCCCTCCTACCATCCACCCTCTCCTCGCAATACCAACAGTCCTTTCTAGGACTATCAACAGTCCTTTCTAGGACTACCAACTGTCCTTTTTAGGACTCTCCTAGAAAGAATACCAACAGTCCTTTTCAGGACTATCCCAACAGTCCTTTCTAGGACTAACAACAGTCCTTTCTAGGACTACCAATTGTCCTTTTTAGGACTCTCCTAGAAAGAATACCAACAGTCTTTTTCAGGACTATCCCAACAGTCCTTTATAGGACTACCAACAGTCCTTTCTAGGACTATCAACAGTCCTTTCTAGGACTACCAACAGTTCTTTTTAGAACTCTCCTAGAAAGAATACCAACAGTTCTTTTCAGAACTACACCAACAGTCCTTTCTAGGACTACCATAGTCCTTTTCAGGGCTTACTAATCCACCCATCTCACATGGTGTACCCGTAAACCACACGTATTATAATATTATTATCGTTTCAGTGATTAGTTGTTGTTGTCATCGTCGTCGTCGTCGTGGTCAATGTAGTCGTTGGTGTAAATGTGGTTGTCAAAATAATAAAAAATCGTGACTGGGTTTTTAATGGAGAAATCGTCTTGTGACTGCGATGTTATTACATAATTATACAGTACATTAAAATATAAAAACGTCCCTTCACCCATATGAAATTATACTCTCTACATATCGGTCTGACCACTTAGGACGGCTAGAGTCGGCTTTAAATAGCCAGGCGTGTCAAAACGTATTTATACGTCGGTGAAAAATGGATACCATATTATATTTGAAAAGTGATTTTGAAATGTCACCCCATCCCCGTTTACCGGTGCTAAAAAAAAAAGCTCCGATGGCTCCGGGCTGAGTCTGTGATGGCTGAATTTAAGGCGCTAAGGAAGTATGAATGTTTTGAATATGGTTTGTGCACGATACAGATGTGAACTTTTAACCTGGTCCGGGATTGAAGTCAGATTTGCTACTATGGCTACTGGAAGATACCGTTCTTACGGGATGGAACGTTCTGGTTCGGTTATATTAAGGATCTCGTTACCAAGCTGCCACCACATGTAACAAATGACACGGGGCTCGTGCTAAAGTGGGGCTAAAGTACGCTATACATCCGCTGAGTAATTTATAAAAGTCTCTTGATAATCGAATATCGTATGGCCGAGTAATGAGCGAAAATGGGAAGAAATCTGAGTACATTGAAACATTTGCTCCCGGCTCACCTATTGTGTGCAATAGTGAACGAATCCATTGATATGTGACCAGAGGCAGAATCGCTGATTCCAGAGGGCACAGGCTATCTCTTATTTGATATTGAAAATAATAAATGTTTTAGACCACTTTTATCTGATTTGACTTATTATTTGAGGTTCTCATATTTTCCAACGGTATCGCATGAAACGTCATCTGAGCGTGCACTAACAAATGCATACGTAACCACTGACATAGCAGCAAACTCAATAACAGCGGTTACGTAACCCGCTTTTGTTTAAACAGTGCACGCTCAGATGACGTTTCATGTGGAACAGTTGGAAAGGATGGCAGTCTCCAGTGGTCTGTCAAAATAGATTTTTAGCTGACATGAAAATACAAAAAACAGCATCATACATTTTCTGGCTAACAGGAATAAAAAAGTTCACGTGACTTCGTAACGTAGGTCCGATTTTCGCAAATTTCGGTGTTGAAATGTGCGCAAGTCTTGGAAAAGAAAGGTCACGAAACGGCGGGGCGACATCTTCACGCGGACCCCGGCCTTTTGAGGGTTAAAACATGGCGCGTCTCTTGTTAGCTCTGTAAAAGATCCGTGTCACACGGCGATGCAGGTGCTTCAAGGTGTTGCATGATTCATTTATCATTATCGACAAACGCCACGCATCAGCTCCGATCAAGAGAGATTACAGGGGATATAACGGATGCAGCAACAGTTGAAAGAAAATGTCTTTATCACATACCGTCCCGAAAACGGTACGGTATGGTTTTGCTTCAAAGTTAGGGTTTTTTACTCTCAAACGTGGCGATTTTGCCTTTAAAAATACAAGTTTTCGCCCTCGAAAGTAAGACGATTTTGCTCAAACACTGTTTACGCCACTGGCTTCCCTGGTTGATAACTGATTTAACGTCTTCTAAAATCAACCTATATCCAAAGTTCAAAGACGTTGCTATGGGTCCGTCACCTTCCGTCGGACATAGCGAGACAAGGCGCATGATGACGTTATCTATCCTGTTTATGACCAAACGAAAAACACACCTTTATGAACAGATGAACGCCCCCGCGTAATGTGTCACCCAACCGTAATATGTGTAAAACGGACCGTCCGAGCGCGCTAGTTAGCGCTCTTAATTCCCGTGGAGCGAATGCGGTCGTTGAGCGCTCAAATTGCAACTAGCAGCCGTCGATCAAATATATCGATGAAAATACCTTATCATTAAAGTAGCCACACATGGCCTTTTCTAAAAGATAACCTGGCATAGACTCCTTCAGTCAAGTTTACGGATTATTTTTTCGTATTTCAGAGTATGAACTCGTGTAACTGACTCAAATAGCCTAGGGACCAACTCGCACATTATTGTGCAAACTCCGATCGTGTTCCTATTCCCGTTCACAAAAATTACGCGAACATACGCGCCAAGCGCACGCAAAAATTCCAGAATATTCCAGACTCGTGGAAGATAATTCGTGAACCTGACCATCTAGGAACTCATTGGTGTAGCATTGAATCAGGGTAGTTTATTTTCCATGATGGTTTACAAAGCAATGGACGTATACGGGCAATTAGACTTCAGGGAGTTGAGATCGTTTGCCCGGCGACTTACATAATCTCCCCAACAAATCTTCAGTAATAGTCACGGTTCGAACAGATTACAATCACTTGTTATAGTTAAACTATTACCTAGTAGAGTGCAATCCCAGTAGAGTTAATGTACGGCATACCAGGTTCAGACTATTTCAAAAGAATCTTATTACGAGTATACGAGTATTATAAGTTTCGATAACCTCACATTTCAGATACATTTGAGACTTTCCGGAACCTAGTGAACGGTGACTTACAACAACGATCTTATTTACAACCACAAAGGTACAATGTAGGCTGTATAATAAGCGTAGTATACTGACTATTAAATCATATTCATGTAAGACTTTTAAAGTCAATACTCTGTAGTTCTGAAAATGGTTTTGACCAAGATGGCATATCTGTAGCACATAGTTTAGATTATGATAAGAAGAAGAGTGTGACATAAATAACTTTCATATCATCATCGTCATCATCATCATTATCATCATCATCATCATCGTCATCATCGTTATCATCGTCATCATCAGCATCATCAGCATCAAAATTAACTTCATCATCATCATCGTCATCATCGTCATCATCATCATCATCATCATCATCATCATCATCATCATCATCATCATCATCATCATCATCATTTTCATCCTAACACTACATGGCCCCGTTGCAGAAAGAGATACAATCAATTGTAAGTCAGATCATGTGTTCTAAATGCGCAAATCTGATTGGTTGAAACGCGCAATATCTGATATAATCAGTATTGACAGGCCATAACACATGAATGTTACCTTCATACACGGTCAGCAACTGCAGTCGTCTAGCACTTATCTTTAACATACCCGGAATATACTTATTACACTTCGAATAACTTTACTGACTTCTCAAGCATTGAAGGCGAAACAAGAAGGCTAATATAATAGACCTTCGACCAATGATTCGCAATTTGTGTTCTAACAATTTAAAGCTGATATGAGTTGCGTGGTACTAAAACTTTGAATAGCGTAATAATTCTGATGAAGCCGGGCATTTGCGGTGCAATGGAAATATACCTATAAGACTTCGAATAACTGGTACTGACTTTTTCCAGCATTTAAAAGTCTACACAAGGAGGCTGATATAGACCTTCGACCATCGATTCACATAGTCTTTGTAACAATTTTGTACGTCTATATGAGACTTTTCTTTTGAGTAGTCCTAAAACTTTGAAGAGAGTAATACTTTTTGATGAAGCCCGGCATTCGCGGTGTCATGGAGAGGCTAAATTTGTCATAGGGTGAACGTTTCAGAGAGCGTGCAGCCTAGCCTGCCCTCCAGGCCTTTTAGCTGGATTATCATATCATCATCAATCTATAAAGTTTACCTGGTAAATGGTAATGCAACGCTTTACAGGCCGATCATGAAATTGGCAGATTAGATGGGGCAATCGACTCTCCGTACGTGACTCGCTATTAAGACAGATTGCGAAAATAAAAATGTATGAAGCATTCCTTTTTCCTTATTCCTATAGTCATAATTGCAACAAGTAAAGGCCAAACCACACTTGTCTTCCAAATTAATACAGTGGATTATCAATGGGCGTAATAGCACAATTTTTCCGGGGAGGGGGGGGTCTTTTGCCCGAAAATCATCTTCTTCATTTCACATCACAAGCAAAAACCCAACAACAATGGTTATCACGATTTAACCGCACTAAAATTATACAACTTTTTTGAATTTTCGAGAATATGATATGACTTTGCCTCAAAACGATATGAGTTTGCCCGACTAAGACATGATTTTCCCTTTTTTGCTCGAATATGGCCGCGTTTTCAAAACCCCATAGGGCTGCAGCGCTCCCAGCCTCCCCCCCCCCCCCCCCCCCCCCCCTCATCCGCCTCCTACGCCTATGGACTCGTCGCCTTTGGAAATTCAGCTCTTCAAACGATATTATTTGCATTAGTGCCTGGTCTAAAGTAGATATTAAACTGTACCCTACTAGATTTTGCAATCCCCATAGGGTTAATACAGACACCACGGGTTCCCATAGCCAATGGGTTAACACCGTTAGGCATTGAAGCTATCGTGATACATTAAACAAAAAAAATGAATTGAACTTTTAGTACGCCACACTCGAACCCACGACCCCTTGATCGAAGGCTCGCGCCCTAACCAAATGTCATACAACCTTGGTATTCGCTGTCAAGGAGCTCGGCTACCATTGGTAAAGTACAATCAAACCTGTGCATAAAGTGACCAACTAAGGGAAATTAGGAAAGTGGCCACTGCAGACAGCTGACCTCTATTAATAGACGGTTCCATAACATTGGTAACCATTATAGACAGGTTGGCTACTATGGAAATTTGGCCACTAAGACAGGTTTGACTGTAACTGGACACAGTTGATGTCATTAGACGCGAGTCACCATTAGTACTAGTGTATGACTCGAACCAACGACCTACTGATTGAAAGGCTAGCCTCTATTTATAATTATGTCGTAGGTTTATTAAAGTACCTTAATGATGTTACTGTTAGTATTATTTATCAGCCTTGGGGCACGGCTAATACTGGACGAGTTGCAGAGCATAGTGGATGCTACGTGACGCAAGTTACTTTCAGTCCTTACCCAGATAACAATGCTACGTTGGCCCATCGTTGGCCCAATGTAGGCGGTCATGTTGGGCCAACGTCAAAACGTGACGTTTTGCCCACGTCATTCTTGCCGCTGGGCCCTCGTCGGCCCAACCCCCATAAGCCAACGTCAATTGCCAATGTTGCGCCAACGTTTGCCCAACCTTTTATTTTGCTATTTCTGACGTCAAGCCAACATTGAGCCGACTAAACCCCAACGTTCATACGACTATATAAGTGAACGTTGGCCCTACGTTGGCTTGCCTACCGTCGTAATGCGGTTGTTTGTCAAACGTTAGTACGACGTCAACTAGCCAACCAATATCCAACGTAGTAGGCGAAACGTTGGCCCAACGTTTGCTTTTCGACCATATAAATATGATTGTTCGTCTGACTATCACCCAACGTTGTTTCAACGTACATTTGCCGACCAGTTTGCCAACAGTCAACAGCCAACGTCGGCTTAACGTTGTTTTAACGTCAGCTCGCCGACTGCAAAAATATGGTTGTGAATTTACCGTAGGCCAACGTTGGCTAAACGTTGTTTTTCCAACCGCGACGGTGCCGACTATAGACTACGTTCCGCCAACGTCGCATTGTTATCTGGGTAGCCAACATGATTCGAACCTACGATATCTTGATTGAAAGGTTCACTTCTTAAAGGCATATATGCGTGGGTTATAAAGGGTAGTCAGCAAATTCCAACTCGACTCTACCGTAATCTCTCGAGGTAAACTCACGATATGTGTTGGATCGATCGAAGAGCGGTGCTTCGAAATATCTGAACACGGGCCTTCTTATGAAATTGCATGCAGCAAGAATTTCTCACGCTGTCACCTAAGACATCAAACAGCGGCGCTTTGAAGTATTTGCGGTTAAGCGTGTTACGTGATATTTTCGCTCGTAAACATCTCTGATGGATCTCCATTCGACTAGTACAAACATTCCGAACGCGACTATTTTTTATGCATTTTTTACTCGGGTATTCGGAAGTGGGGACAGTTTGCGATCGCTACTTATAACTGAGCCAATGGGGATTACGTACCGTGCGTAAAAGTGCGCAAGATGGATCCACGCGTCTAATAACCCACGCATATATGTCTTTAAGTTAATACAACGTTCAGTCTTGGAGCACGGCTATTACTGGCAGAGTAGCAGGGCATAGTGAATGCTACGTGACGTGAGTTACTTTCAGTCCTTAGCCAACATGATTCGAACCTACGACCTCTTGATCGAAAGGTTCGCTTCTTAAGTTAATACAACTTTCAGTCTTGGAGCACGGCTATAACTGGCAGAGTGGCAGGACATAGTGGATGTTACGTGACGTGAGTCACTTTCAGGCGCTCGGATTTGGCAGCGCTCAAAATAGAACGCCTGACGACAGCTTTGGGACAGGAATCGAGTCTTTAGGCAGAAAAGAAAGACAAATAAAACAAGAAAATAGAAAGGAAACTGTGAAAAAGAACAAAAAATCAGCGCGCAGAATCATGAAGGCAAAGCCAAGCATCACTTCCGCTATGCATCATGTCTTGGGACTTGATGATTAAGTTACAGACCGCTACTTCATGCATCGATGTCGAGATTTTATGCGGTACATTATACAATTGTCGTTTCATTGCAATCATATTCGGCAATATTTGTACTTGAAATTATCCGGGAGATTATAGTTGATGCGATCCGTCTAGAAAAATCATAATCAACGCGGGATCATATCGACCTTTTACCCCAATATTTGAGGGGGAAGTTAATGATAGAATAAATATGAATTGTATATTCGTCCCGTGGACGTATTGAGTAGTGATACAGAGGACTAAGCACGATTTCATTGAATTGAAAAACATTTGTTCCATATATATATATCAACTTGTTTAACTTCTGTTTGAGCATACAGGTACCCCAAAGAGATTGATTCTGAACCAGGTTAATAATAACTATAATTGAGAATACGATGGTATTCTATTCTTACTTGCTTTGTTTTAATTGAAACACTTCATTTTCTCGCCTCCTCCTGAATCATCACACTCTTATTCTTCCTCCCCTCAACTTAACATCATCATCATCATCATCATCATCATCATCATCATCATCATCATCATCATCGTCACCATCAACATCATTATCATCATCATCATGGTTAAAATCTCCTTATTTTTCTTTGGGGGCTTCTTTGAAGTCGACCGCGGTCGCAATGTTCACACAGACTTTTAGTGTTAGACGAATTGGTTGTATTGGAATTGCCCGTTGCCAATACTAGGTAGATATGCGATTACTTATGGTTGGAATTCCTTCACTCTTCGCTCCATTGTGACAGAGCCATACGAGTCGCCCTAACACTACGCGTTGTCACGCGCACCCAACGTATACGACTCGGTGATGTCAGACCCTCCTTCTTCTTCTTTTCCACGTGTCTTTGACATGACGCTTTAGATCAATAATTTCCTTTTTTTATTACGTAATATCAAACAGTCTAATTTAGTGAGGTGATTCAAATCGATGGAGTAACTTTATTTCATTACGTAATAACCATGACATGATGACACAACAAGGAATCATATGTGTGACATCCATTCTTGAAGGTTGTTCCACACGTCTACAAGCCATCTCCGTTCGTAGTACCACTGATTTACTGGCAGTAGATTCGTTATATGCCCAAGGTATTATGACACATCGCAGTTCTAGACCTATTTATATCCCGCGTCTATTTTTAGTCCAACTATGGGTGGCTAAGTTTAGCTGAAAATCAGGTCTGATTCAAATATAGATCGTCTATTTTCAGTCGCGGAATCGTGACTTGTCTGGAGAGGAATGTCTGATTTCTCGAACCGGAAATAACAACTCAGCTGTGGTGCAAACATACATCAATAGAGTATTATCACTCCACGTGGTCAGACCATATGTAGTTGAGGTGGGTGCGGTTCGTTATTCCGAAGGTTCGTTATTCCGAAGGTTCGTTATTCCGAACACGCAAATTTCCTATACCTGAGTGTTCGTTAATCCGAAAATGAAATAGGGTTCGTTAATCCGAACATTTGTTGCATTATTCCGAAGGTTCGTTATTCCGAAGGTTCGTTATTCCGAAGGTTCGTTATTCCGAAGGTTCGTTATTCCGAAGGTTCGTTATTCCGAAGGTTCGCTATTCCTAAAATGAAATCGGGTTCGTTATTCCGAAGGTTCGTTATTCCGAAGGTCCGTTATTCCGAAGGTTCGTTATTCCGAAGGTTCGCTATTCCTAAAATGAAATCGGGTTCGTTAATCGGAAAATGAATTTGGGTTTGTTATAATGCTATAATTTCATATAAAGAGATAAAATAAACTTAAATGTTTGATTGGTCTGGCCAAGGGAGGGAAAGGGGGAGGGGTATGCTTAATGCAGGCTGTAAATTAAATAAACAAAACCCAAACTATAGTATTATAACAAGCCCGATTTAATTTTCGGAATAACGAACCCGATTTTATTTTCGGATCAACGAACCTTCGGAATAACGAACCTTCGGAATAACGAACCTTCGGAATAACGAACCCGATTTTATTTTCGGATCAACGAACCTTCGGAATAACGAACCTTCGGAATAACGAACCTTCGGAATAACGAACCTTCGGAATAACGAACCTTCGGAATAACGAACCTTCGGAATAACGAACCTTCGGAATAACGAACCTTCGGAATAACTGAACCTTCGGAATAACGAACCTTCGGAATAACGGACTGTAACCGTTGAGGTTCATTCACGTGGGATACATACTCATATGCAGCAGCGAAGTAAGACAGTATCTGGCGTTGTGTTATTCTTATTCATGTAGTAAAAAAAAGACACAGTCAGAGTTAATCAAACCACGTGGTCAGACCATAATTAGTTGAGGTTCATTCACGTGTGCTCACATGAAGCGGTGAAAGATATCTCTAGTCAGCATGATCAGTAAGTGGCAGTACATGTAGTCTTTATTTACAACAAAAATCGGTCAGGGTAAATTAGAAATAACCGACTCGACATGGGGTTTTCTTGTATAAATCTGACTTTGTTAATGCGTGGTCAGAGGATCAACCATCGGAATAGAAACTGATTTTCTGTCTAATTCAGGGGTAGGTTGCTTAATTAGGCTCTGCACACAGCGCCAACTCGACCCGATCCGACTTGTTTTCAGTCGGTTCAGCTAAGTATAAAGCCCACCGCACACAGAGCCGACTCGATCTGGTTTTCAGTCAGGCTAGGGTCTCGCTCAGTCGGAGCCGATCCAACATGTTGAATTGGCCTCGAGTTACCTCAGACTGGCTCTTGGCTGTCAAACCGGAGTCCCGAGGCAACGCATACTGAGCCAAACCGACTAGAAGCCAGTCGGATCGGGTCCAGTCGGCTCTGTCTGCGCGGGGCTTAAGTTGCCTCAGGACTCCTGTTTTGCCGGTCAAGAGCCAGTCGGAGATCATTCGAGGCCGATTCAACATGTTGAATCGGCTACGACTGAGCGAAACCGACTCTAGCCTGACTGAAAACCTGTCGGGTCGGGTCGAGTCGGCTCTGTATGCGGAGGGCTTTACAATAATGTCTCAGTCACGTGATGTGTACACTTTGGCGTTTACCAAAGCGTACTAATGCACGGCGGTAAACCATGGATGATTGAACGGTTAATAACATTTATTTCATGTGTAAAACATAACCAATGATATGTCCAAACAATGGCAGTCACGTGACAAACTGAAGACAGCACTCTACACATCCACTATACTTTGGTGCGACTACTTTGAATGGGCTGTTATGTCCTTGCCAACTATGAATATCTGTACAAACTTTAGAACCATGTTGTTTTTATCTTCTAAGTTTTTGTGTAACATGCTAATTTTGTTGAAAACCATTGCATCACTGTCTCCAGGTTTAGTTCCCCTTTTAATCATTATGCACTCTTCAATTAATTGGGAGCATTCCATACACACACACACAACACATAATAATATAGCATAAATAAATGCATTTATATAGCGCATTTTCAATATAAAATGCATACATACATACATATACACACGTACAGGCGCACACAACCCCCCCCCCCCCCCCCCCCACACACACACACACCACATATATATACACACACATGTAAAATATAGTACAAGATATAAGTACTGTAAACGGGCCGAGTTACTCAAATTACACTAACTACGCTTCTATTTAATCCATCACAAGAAACTGACAATCTATCATAACATATACAGGCATCAAGCAAATAGCAAAATAATAAGAAAGACAAATGCAGTTTTTGGTGATTGTGAAATTTCTGTTTTTATTTGCCCCGCTGCATGCGCTACTGGATTAGGCATCCGACTTACGGGGAGGCATTGCACACACAAATGATTCTTACCAATAAGTGAAAAATATAGATAAATATCACAGAAGAACATTTTGTTTACAATAATACAAAAAGCTTACAATAATTTACTTCATCTACATCATTCACTCGTCACACCCATAAAACCAAATTGGCATATCATACAAAATAATATACCATGTTAATTATACATCTTAATTAGAATTATAGCATAGCAAGTTGTGCAAATTGGCAACAATATTACAAACAAAACGTGATAGAGATTCAATATAGCCTACTAAAAGTCAGATAGAACATTATTATAGTGGGAGAGATACACTGCAACTATTGTGACTTCTATTTCGGGGCAAGTGAAATATTTCAGACAGAAAATTTGGCGATAATGTTACTTTATTTCAAATTTAGCAATGCCTTTTGGCAAACAGGTGCTATAATAGGAACCAACATTATTATAGTGGGAGAGATACACTGCAACTATTGTGACTTTTATTTCGGGGCAAGTGAAATATTTCAGACAGAAAATTTGGCGATAATGCTACTTTATTTCAAATTTAGCAATGCCTTTTGGCAAACAGGTGCTATAATAGGAACCAATGTTAATAATAATAATAAGAAGAAAAATAATTTTAAATGTGCAAGGAAGCTGTCATTGTGATAAACTTGTCGGATTTGTTAGATAAACAAATTAACAAAAAAATAACTTTGTTTTTCTTCAAATGCCATTGTTGTAAGAACTATTAAAGCGTAGACAAACTTCCTGCCTGGTCTATCACATTGACGTAGAAATTTGTTAATATAATTACAATTCTTGTGCATTCATGTTTTAACAAAATGTTCTTTGATCATTCCCTTTATTACCAAGCATATACAGATTTTCTCTGCTATAGAATAAACAAGATACATCCTTGCATTGCGTGTAATAAATTACATTTATGCTTTATTGTTTGTTTATGATTTATTGAAAATGTGGAAATAAGTAGATCAAATCGAATAAAATCAAAGAAATTAAAACAAAATCTGACTTCATATCATCCAAATCACCTCTGCGTTTAAAGATAAAGAATTTATTAAATGATGTGTTTCTGTTTAAGGAAGGCCTACCCATACTTTCTATATTATTTGTTATTATGTACAACGTTTAAAAAAAGGACTGCTCGGCTATACAAAATTATTAAAAAAACATTCTACTCACACAGCCCAAACTATTCAAACGTTATACATACCTGAATTGAACATTATTCATCCATTGCCAAAACACACACCACAAACGTTCATGCAATTTTTATATATTTTCTTTAAAAAGTTACTCTGCAAAAAAAGTACCTGAGTATTTTTTTTATTTTTTGCAAAAAAGCTAAATTTTATGATAAAAACAAACATGCCCCCCAAAAAGGAGCACAGAACTCTCAAGAGAATTGGGTGCTTAGCCACACTGATAGCATACGAACATTGGTTTTAATTTCTTACATTATGAATAAAGCACCATCATCGGAATCAAATAAACCTCTCAAATTGCATTTAGCCTGTTCAAACTAGTCCATTCCAGATACAACCAGAATTCAGAAGCAGAATGTCATATAATAAATTCATGATAATTATGTGAATCTTCGTAAATATCAAAAAAGCCCCACATCTCACCCCCGAAATTCAATGACCTTTTCTTTTTTTCTTTTTTGCCTTTTTAAGTGCAATCATGTGAAGGAGAACAAATCCAATATGACTGATTTCCACAAATTTAAAGGTGGTTTCCACTGCAGACAATTTTTATGGAGTACTGCACATACCTTTTATTTTGTATTAATTGTTATTCAATTAATAAAAGCTTATTAAAAACAATTAATGCAATGTTTAATGCTTTAGACATTTGCATTATTTACTTGATAACTACTTGATGTTAATTGTAATTGTTGTACTTCTAAACAGATAACTTAAAAGGCAAACACTGCACAAACAATTGAATGAAATAAAAACAATAATAACACATTTTTACAAACTTATCTATATAGTGATCAATGTGTAGATATAGATAATTGAAGTTTCAATATATATAAATATATATGTATAAATAATTATAGTTTTCAAAAATAAATTTTGAGTGATTTAAAACAAATTCAATAAATCATTCTCCATACCATAATTGCATGTACACTATCACAACTCTTAATTCATACTATGTAATGAATAATAATTCTCCATATAATAATAAATTATATATTCTCTCTTCTCTATTTCAGTGTAAAACAGTTGTTCCTTTTCGATGAATAATAATTTGGCATTTAATAATTATTCTAATAAATTCTCTCTTATCTATTTCAGTATAATACATACTTGTCCCTATTTGATAAATACATTATCCATACAATAGTCATATATATATATTATCTCTTTTCTATTTCAGTGTAAAACAAAGTTGTTCCTTTTAAATTCATAAATCATAAGGTGTGTTTAAATATAATTTTCTAGCCCATGAACAGCATTTTGAAACATGTTTCAAACTTATGATTAGTAATAAAAAAAATTATACCAAGTTAAAGGGATAGTACAGTTTTGGTCAAACTTAAATTTGTACAATAACCATTTTTAAATTATCGTTAAAAACTAATAATTATAATTCAATGATGCTTGAATGGTAGTAAAAATATAAACAGTTAAGTTGCAGGACTGTTTTCATTTTTTTAAAGAGTTGTTAACACAAGAGGACGCCCTCCAGACACCTGAAAGTTTCAATCATTTTTATAAGAAAGTGTGAATGTAATGTTGGGTTAAAATAATGATTCAATAGAGAGATCATCAAAAACAAGTTGAGAAACATTTTGGTATATTTTTTAATAAATACGTAGGATTTTAAAATATTTTCTTAAATTAATGAATTATTGAAAAGTTGGTCTCCAACATTTATTCCAATCGGATATACTGTATCTATGGATATTTCAGCTGTTTCTGAACCTATTTTGATCAAACAAAGCCGATTCTGTCTTCAAAATTGTGTGCTTTTTCACATTTTACACTATATTTTCATTACCCCACAAAATATTACTTCTCAGAGCAGCCTCTAAACCAAAATTGAACTATCCCTTTAAGAGATTAACCTGAAACCGTCCAAAATGCCAATCTAGGCTAGACCAATCTATATTTAAACCATTTTGCATAAACAATATTTGGCATAACACTAAATTAAGCTGCTAACAAAACAATCCTTCAGCTGACATAACAAAACATATTTATGAAAAGAATATACATTTATAAGCTGCAATGATAAATTGATCCAAAGAGACATATGCCTACAAAAGCCAGTGTAGTGAGTGTTTTGAACCATTTGCCAACTTCCTTGTTCTGCCTATCATTTTGCCTCTAATAATAATGATAACATAATAGTAGTAATAATAATAATTATAATTATAATAATAATACTAATAATAATAATAACTTTAAATAACTTTAATTAACTTTAATAATAATAATAATAATAGTAATAAAACAAATATCAGTATTCAAATACGCATGTATACCTAATAGCTTAGCTATATTGATAGAAACATTTCGCTCAAATTTGTCAAGGTATGAACATATGAAAGCATTACATATAGAGCCTCTTCATATAATACTTCTTCACAATAAACAAATAATAGCATATAAAATATACATAGTGCATAATACAACCTTATCTAAGCGCAGCTAGTATAACTTATATTCTTTATTATCATTTTCACTCATCTTAACAAAAAAATAATAAGTATCCCATAAAATGTGTACACTATTTCACAAGCACAGACAATTAAACTGATATATAATTTGCACAGCCAGCTATTATTTTTGAACAAGAGAACTATTTTATCAAGAAACTTTGAGGCAAAACTGTTAAAATTTGCACAAATAATTGTTAAAACATGCTGAAAAACTACATGTACATTGCCTAGCGAGTGTCGGTAGGATGTGAATTTTGCAAATTGTAACTTGCGAAAAACAAATATTACATATTTTATCAAACATGATCATAGATATTTACAGTCTTTGGAAAATAAGTAAATAACCTTTCAAGATATTTCAAGATACAGAGTAATATTTCAAAGCCAACACTTAAATAATTTGTATTTCAAGTTATCTAGTATTATTTCAACAATGTAGTTTCAAGAAAATAAATATAAATAGTTCAATGCAAGATATTTCAAGATATGCAGTAATATTTCAAAAATATGTGCTAACGTATCAATATCTGTATTTCTGATTTCAATGATGTAGTATCAGGAAAAAAATAAATGTTGTTCAATTTTAAGATATTTTGAGATATATGTATGCACTTAATATTTCAAAAATATAAGCTACCATTTCAATATCTGTATTTCACGTTATGTAGTATAATTTCAAAAAAATACATTTATATTTCAATATATATTTTTCACTACATGAAGCAACATTAAAATAGTTCAATATATTCTAAAGTGATCCATTAACTTTTTCCCAAATTAGTATTTGAGACTTCCATCATGTGTGATAGCTTCATAGAAAAAGAACACTGTTAACCTAGTGAAAAGGTGAAAATAATGTCAAATTCAATCACCTACTGCCCATTATTTTGATTTATTCCTGATCATCCGCACAAAGTATCTGAATTTGGATACTTTGAACGATCAAAGTAACCGTGGTTTTTCAATTATATTACTATTGCCAAAGAAACCAAATCCACACATTTCAACCTGTAATAGCAGTAATCATGTTTTCTTGCAATTGTGTGTATTATTTTGAAATTTTAAAGCCATATTTGGATGTTTTTCCAGATGAAATGCAGTTCCCCCCATGACAGTTGCATGCGCAGGCTATAAATTGGGTATTGGACTCTAGATACCTGAAACATGAGATTCTCTCAACGGCAGGTTTCAACTCAACTCTAATCTAAAAAAATATTTATAATATTCATCGCCAAATTGTATTTATTCAATTTCACACTCGCATTCAATTCAACTTCTAAAATTCTGTGAACAAATATTGTTTATAATAATTTTATAAAAATCACTTTGTGCACTGATTTTCGCTTATAAATAGATTTATAAAAAACATTTGGAAGCAGCCGAGCACATTAAATATGATATCATTCTTTATACCGTCTCTTTTCAATATGAAAAATAATATTTAAAATCTTCATTTGATGCAAGGTTTCATTTCAAACAAGGAGAAAACTGACCCCAAAATAAATTAAAATAAACAAAGATCATTTAGATATATTTGTGAACAGTCGGCATGTACATATAGTACCAATAGTGCATTGTATCTAAATAGCCCTGTTTTCATACTGATCTATAGGAATATAATACATTCAGACTCGGTATACGTATAACTAGTGAGCATTCCAAGCCAAAAATAGTTTGTTTTTTAAACTACACTGTAACTGCAATATTCCTTTTAGATTCATTGTATTTCTATTAATAATAAATAGCTCCTGTTTAGACAGCAGATCACTGTAAAGTACTATATACAGTACATCTAGTTGAAATACAATAATAATAATAATAATAATAAATTCAATTTTTATAGCGCATTATAATGCACAATGCATTCCCTATATAATATACTTTCCAATACTTTTCTACTTTTCTTCTATAGATATACATGTATATGTATGACGAGTGGCCAAGCGCCACTCTGCAACGCCGTGCGTGCGTGCACAGGATCCTGTATACAGTAATTGCTCGAGTCATTTCGATGAGCGTATCATCACATAAATAAAATGCCGCTCACAGTGCGTACAAACATATGCATGATTTACTCATTGAACATTTTCCTGTGATCAGGATTTAGAGCGCAATATGGATTTAGATGCCACAGACATTGGAGATATACTAGTGGCCAAGCGCGACGCAATGCGTGCGTGCATAGGGTCCTGTATACAGCAATCACTTGTGCTCAGAGTTTTTTCGATATGCTCATCGAACAGTTTTCCCCATGTTGGGGATTTAGAGCGCAACGCCACAAACATTGGAGGTATACATTGTATAGATTATTTAGCATTGGTTTGATTACAAGGTTACTTTGAGGGGGCTTGGTGGGATTACAGCCTAAAAAAAACACATTATTTAGGAAGCATGTACGCTCATGCACACACTTTTATATTATATATCGTCAGCTGAGAGAGAAGAGGGCGCTATATCCTTTTTGTAGTTCGGAAATAAGAGTGTTTACATTTCTGAGGCCTTGCTAAAAACCCTGGGCGGAATATAGCTCTGTTACATTTGTAATTAATACTAGTATCTCAAAATCAGAAATATTAATATAACCAACAAATTTGGCATCTAATAGGTGAAACTCAGACCTACTAGATGTTATGCAGAACTTAATTTTGCACCAAAAAAAGACTTAACGTCTTTCTCACTCTCACCCAATGATATAAGGATGCTCGTATTTATGCTGAACGTTAAGGCATTTGCATGATTTGCATTTGTGACCCTTCACCACAAAACGACTGATAAGTCCGGAAAATGATTATGCTGATTTTCACAGGAAATTAAAGTAGAAGTCATTACCTTTCTAATGATATATCATTTTTCATATTCAGACTAAGAGAACCCTCTGAAAATGAGCACCAAAGAATTGGATCACGGCTGAAGCAGTTTGAAAATAAGGGACTGCTTCAAAGATCGGAGTCCATTCAAGCACTGTAATCTGATCATTTTCATTTGATGTAAAATCATATTTAAACATGATTTCTGATGCTCATATTTTCACAGAAGGTTGATTAAGATACTCTTATTCAAGTAATACAACAATTCTGAATCAAATATTTTAACGAAAGTTTGACTATTCAAACTGATTAAGAGTTAAAGTAACCACCGTGAACAGTCGTTTTGTGGTGTAAGGTCACATTTGATCATTCTAAGAATAGTATTAAGCATATATGTTTCACATCCTCACAGAAAGGCAACATGTGTTTTAGTGCGTTAACAGTCTAGTTAGCATGGTTATCGAGTACAAAAAATACACACACACTCCACTTTATATAGCTCTAATTTCATGTACAGTATGTACACAACATGTATAATAATGCAATTGCAATAACACAACCCTAATTGCACAAACATAGAACAATTATGTAAATGTGTGTGCATTTTAATATACTCATCCAATTAATGCCCATGTACACATAACTGCAAATGCATGATAATCATAACTTCATGCTTTAGCCAATTTCAATGTACTGTACTCACATACTTTCACACACATATACCGGCCTACAAACACGTACATTTACATGAATAAATAAAACAAAAAATATGCCTCCCCCTTAAAGAGATCTAGTAACTTTGTTGACATGTACAAAAAGTGATGAAAGTTTAATAAAATGTGTATTTCTGTGACTTGGTATGTCCACTAGATAATTTGTGGAAATTTCACATTAAATCGATGTTATATGGCTGAGTAAATAGCAAAAATGCAAAGAGATATTCGCTAACTCATTGCACTGACTTTGTACACAGTTATAATTTTCCAGTGGATAATTAAAAATCCAAACACTTCAATCGTAAATATCTATTCAACAAAAGGGGAATTATAAAGACCAAAACCGTTTCCATGCTTCTATTGGTAATACAAATACCACAAGGTGTGAGAGAACTGCTGGAGTTCTAATTAAGTTTTGCAGATTAAGTTAATGTTACTAGATCCCTTTAAATGAGAGTAATTCTAAATTGTGGCGATTAAATTTAAATAGATGTATGACTTCAAAATCTTTTCAAATCATCTACCTCTCATCTTAAATGCATCTACCAAATTTTATTACAATATCAGTATAAGAAAGTAAGACCACACTGAAACTAGTTTGAAGAAGTTCAGAGAAAACAATTCAGATGTGTAAAAGACAATGAAACAATGAACACAATTTAAACATTTGTACGCAGTTTGAACATATGAGCCAAAGAAAATTACTATGATCTTTAAAATCCATCTGTACATGTACATATGAAAGTATGAACACACTGAACTAGTGTGAAGAAGTTTTAAAAACTTTTTTAAAAATTAATTCATAATCTACATATTTGTATGCAGCTTTGACCATAAGAACCAAATAAACTATTGTGACCTCTGAAATAAGTTTCTGTAAGAAAGTACCAAGTACACACTAAAACGGTTTAAAGAAAAGACCAGATCCCCATTCGTAAACCTTGGTGGAGAGCAGCAAATGAGGATAAAGTGCCTCGCTGAAACACACACACACACATGCATGCTAGGATGGCATGGCATTGAACCCATGATCTTTGCACTGAAAGACAAAGACAAATCCTCAAACCAATAATAATTCATTCTTATACTGTAAACGTGGTAATGTTCGCGGTGCATTAATTTTTGCTGATTTCGCGCTGAAGTCGGCGTCCGCGAATATAAATGCGCGATTTGCAATGCGTGTGAATACTTGCTTGGCCGCAAAATTTAAAATCCGCGAAATATAAATCGCGCGAAAATAACAACGTTTACAGTACAGCGCATTACCAATTAAAAACTGTTTGATACACTTTACAACCTCTCCAAAAATGCAATCTGCAACAAAAATAAATATGTCTTCAAGTTTCTTTTAAAAATGTCTAATGTGGGAGACAATAACAATTATGACTCCTACATATGCGTTTCCTTAGGTTTCTTTAGGCTTGATTTAGAGGGTGGTCTCAGGGGCATTAGCTCCGGAACGTCGATGCTAAATTCCTCAAAGAATCCCCTGCCTTTGCTGGACTCCATGTAGGTGGGACTGCCAGGGATCGTGGACAGCTTCGGAGTCAGGACTAGGGATGTGCGACTGAGAACAAAAAGAGAAGAATCAGTCATTATTATTAATAAAAATGATTTTAAAAAGCATCAAAATATGCAGAATAGAACAAGGGTATTGATCTAGGAAGAACCCCTACCCTTCACTTGACTCCATGTACATGGGACTGCCCAGGATTATGAAGAGCCTTGGAGTTGGAACTAAAGATGAACAATTTTTAGGCTTTGAAATTGCCATCTACTACTTAATCTTTTTCGGTCATATTACCACAATCTGTTGAATCAATATACTTTCTGTAACTGTACATCAATGATGCGATTTAGCTCTTATATATAGGTACGCAAGGAAAAGTGATAAAGAAATTTACTCTTTCTGCTTGGTACAAGGAGCTATTTAGCTTAATACATACAGGAATCTGGAGGGGCCTGCGTTAACATTTTGGAGATTGCAAAAATATAGCAGGGAACGGGTTGAATAAAGCAAGCAAAACTGATGAAGGAACTTTACTCTTTCTGCTTGGACTGCTTGGACTTCTCGGCCTCCTTCTTCTTCCTCCGGATCACCGAGCCCCCCTCGGCATTCCTGGCGAGGGTCTTCCAGACGTCCGTCTTGGCCATGTCCTCAGAGATGTTGATGGTGGTCGCGTCGGGGTGGAACTCCACCTTGTCCACCGGGATGCTCAGCATGTTGCCGTCGGAGAGGGGCACCTGGACACGGCCAGGGATGTTCTTGATCTGCGAGGGAAAAGGATCAATGGAATAATATAATAAAATAATAATAATATGCTGATCATCCTCCAATCATCTCAATGGAAGGTTAACAGATTAAAGGGATAGTTGAGTTTTGGTAAAGAGAATACAGTTTTGGTCAAACTTAATTTTAGTAACCAAAACCTGCACCATTACAGTACAAACTAATAGTAATAACTCCACCATGCTCAAAAAAGGAATACAAAATTATAAGTGACAAAGTAAATAGCCCGTTATCATTCAAAAAGAGCCGTTAAAACTCAAGAGGGCGCTCTCTATTAAAACACTCATCGGTTTCAACCATTTTAAATAAAATATTGTGCATGTGATGTTTTTTTGAAATAGTGATTAGATAGAGAGATAATCAACAACTATTTATAAACCTTTTTTTGTAAATTTTTGAAAAGAGGAATCATTAAAAACAAAATTTAACAGCTGGTTCAAAATTATCGAATAATTGTGGGGCTCCACAATTATTACAAATGGTTATGTTAATGGATATTTCAGCCATTTTTGAACTGATTTTGATCAAATAAAGTTTATTCTGTCAATAAAATTGTCTGCTTTTTTAAATTTGACACTCAGTTTTTCATTATCTCACAAAAAATTATTTTGTGTAGCGCCCTCTATACCAAAACTCTACTATCCCTTTAAGGAAGTCAATTTACATGGCATAAACATTTATCTCAGTTACAAATGATAACACTAATACATAAATCAGGTTAATGATAATGAATTTGATTATGAGAAAAAACATAACATTAATAATTTAACAAACAGCAACACTAGAGCAATATTTGAACATTACTTGTTTTTTAAATCAGGATAAACCAGGATAGTATGAACAATACATGAAGATAATGAAGATAATCTTGATCTACAACACTTGTTGGCATCATTTATCAAATGTTTAAGTTATGTATGGGTCAGAGTAAAGAAGACAAGTGAGTTTTTCATTCTAGCACAATCTTGATCAAACCACGGCAAAATTACAACGTGATGAATGATTTGCCAATTTTAATTTGATAAAGATTGTGCTAGAATCGAAAGAACAGGGTCTGTTTGACTCCCCATTTTTACTACACTGGCTTTTTATAGCGGATTTATAAGCATTTTTTCAGCACAATTTTTCAATTTACACAAAATGAGCGTGGAATATAGATGGTAACAAAATAGGGTACAATAGTTACTTGGTTTCTTGAAATAATGGTAAGGGACTTATTCAAATTGTGCAAAGACATAGTTAATATGGTAGATAATTCATTGATCTATTAAAAATATAAACAAATTGGGAGCATTTTCTTGAATTTATTTCTTAATAGGAAATAAAGTGATCAAATAAATGAGAAGTTGAACAAAAATTACATCATTTTGAAAGCTAAATTTCACTATTATGATGATCTATAATAGCGGATATGAAGTTTTAAGCTTTTTTCAAAACATTTCTGACTATTTAATAAAGTAATTAGGAAAGTTAGGGAAGAAGAATACACAATGTGGTTATATTCATTCATGTTCATGAATATATGCCTGTTTTATAAGTACTTCGAGTGAAGGTTAAAGTATGAAGGTATTTTAATAATTATTCCATATGGCGATCTAAAGTCAAACAAAAAGTGAAATGAATAAGAACTTGTGGCATCAAATGGAAATACATGTATACATTCAATGGTGTTTCACAAAGATCCTATAAAGTTAAACTTGAATTCTATTTTTTTTAAAGCATAAATAGTTTCCATTATCAAGGACATTTAATATTCTTATTCTTATTCGGGGGCATAGTACATCAATCTGGTGTGCAATATTAAACTGTGAAAGGTAATGTGCAAGATAGCGTTTGTAGGGTGCATCTACTGTAGTCCTTCAAGCAGTGCCCACCACAATATACATGTACATTTTGAACAACTTTCCACAACTTTTAAAATGAAAAGGAAGGAACAGCTAATTCTTATTTTTTGGGCTGGTGATTTTTTTAATTACCCAGACGCTGACTATATATATTAATAGAAGAGCTTTTTTAAGCAGCGATCTCCAAATATAATTATACAAGACATAAACAGGGACGAAACTCTAGCACAATGGTGATTTTATACATAGTACATGAACAGTTTTCAGCAGTTTTTCTTCAAATCTACAAGGCATAGACAGGGACTAAACTTTAGCACAGTTGGTGATTTTAACATTGGTGATTTCATATATACATGTATTTTAAGTTTTCCGCATATTGTCTCCAAATCTAAAAGGCATAGACGGGAACAAAACTGTAGCACATTTTTCATTTTATTTATATAATAGAAGAGCAGTTTTCAGCAGTTTTCTCCAGATCTACAAGGCATATACAGGAACAAAATTCTAGCACATACTGTAGGTGATTTTAAACATTGGTGATTTTATACAGCAATTTTTCTTCAACTAAACAAGGCAGTCAGAGACGAAACTGTAGCAAATTGGTGATTTTATACATAGAGTAGATGAGCAGTGTGCAGCAGACTTTCTTGAAATATACAAGGCATAGAGTACCAAAATAGTGATGTCACATTTATGAGGGCTACTTTGATCGATGGTTCTAATTAACTTGTCTTTTAATTCAGGCTTTTGATAGATGGTTGGAGCTGGGGGATTACTTTCTTAGCAACTGCTAGGGCACACGTTTCTGGCTTGCCTGACATATTGTTTAAAACCATTACACAATGAATAGCTGTGACGTCAAACTTTGGTACTTTAAAGATGGGGACGAAACTCTAGCACATTGGTGATTGAAATTTATATATTGATGAGCATTTTGCAGCAGTCTTTCTCCATAATATATACAACACAAAGACAAGAAAGAAACTCAAGCATACTGGTGAGTTTATATATACAATCGAAGAGCAGATGTTGGCAGTCTTTTTCCAACTATACAAGGCGAAACACTAGCACATTGGTGATTTTAACACTGGTGATTTCATATATAATTGATGAGCATTTTACAGCAGTCTTTCTTCAAATACACAAGGCATAGACAGGGACGAAACTCTAGCAAAATGGACCTCAACATTGTGATAAATAATTAATGACAGTATAGTGAGCAGTGCATTGTGGACTTGTTACCTCCGCTGTTGTACACTCTTCTTTGTTGCAATCTTCTAGTAGGCTTTTACGTTCCTGTGCAAATAAAGAAATGCCATATCAGAACACCAGTGTTTTAACCCATGGCCAACGGGAACCGGGTGGGCTTTGTACAAAGCCTATAGGGATTTCAGAATCTCAAAGAGAATGTGTTAAAGGACCTAAAGAATACAACGTACTTTGACACTTATTCCATAGTTGATGACTTGAAACATAGGTCTGCCGAAAAAAAATCTATGAAAATAAACACAGTAGTGATTTAAGACTAGTTTTCTGATGCCAAATCTCACTTAGCAGCCAGTTTACGCCCCACCCACATTTAGGGTCCGGAATCGGCAGCGTGATCGACATGTGATTGACAATTCATTGGCTTACGTCATAACGCGTCATCTACAGAATTTAGTTCATTAGTCCGTTCTTTAGATGACGTCACATTATGGCGCTTTAAAAGGGGCGTTCCCAGGACAATTAGATATTTACTAATTACCCCAAAATTTATTGATTTCATGAGAAATGACTGCCAAATTCTTTTTCTTCGGGAAAAATTGCATATAGAGAGCCGAATTGTGAAAATTAGGCCATCTAGACGCTGTACCGTAGTTCCTTCAACCCATGGCCAACGGGAACCGGGTGGGCTTTGGACAAAGCCTATGGGGATCTAAGAATCTTGAAGGTAATGGGTTAACCGAATAAATGGAAATGGTGTGACGTCAGTCTTGGGAACGAGATATCATTAGTGCATACATGTACATTCACATTTATTGTACATGTACACGACTCGGTTCACTACCTTAGCTCACCGTTGATGACTAATTTCCCTATATTTGTAAGTTTCAATGCATTTCTACTTTAACATTTAACTTAACTTGAAATCTCCATACTACATGTATACTATAAAATGTTTTATTTCATTCCTGAAATTGTGTTTGCGCTTCTGTAACCAATTCATACTCCTTAATTGAACTGTTCAGGACTACTAATATTCTCTTCAATCTTCCACTCAACCATTACATTTCTATCCTCCCTATCTTATTCATCCACAAGTAATATACCATTAAATAGTTCTAGTTCTTAGTGCAGTCCTCTATGGCCTATGTTCTCGCTGATACCCCACAACACATTGCAATTCAGATATCTACAATGTCGCAGAGGGGCAAACAAGTCTTGGTGTTTATCTTGGTGTTAATCGAGTGGAGAAATTTACCTGTTCGCAAGCTTCAATCTCTCGCTGCTTTTTCTTCTTGCGATCCTGTTTGTCCCTCTTTGCTCTCTCTGGCATCACATCGTCGAGCATCTTCAGTTCCTGCTGGGTGAAGATCTTGTCCATCAGCTTCCGGACAATGACCATTGCCAAAACCTGTGGGGTCAGGTCAAGGGGGAAATTATATGTAAATTACAACACTTTGCCTTCTTGTCTATTATATACATGTACATGTTCCTCATCACACTTTGCCCTGGATCACTTTGATCTTTCCTACCCATTCATCTTTTAAACATACACCCTTAATCTACCACCTTGGACCTTAGTTTAAAACTTAACTATTCCTTTGTGCACATTCACTCCAGTCCCAGCCTAGTCTGATTGGCTACACAGCCCTGACTCTCATAGTGGATGATTGCAACTGCTAGGGCCCAAATTTCTGGGTTGCCTGACATTTAATAGAACCCTCACCCATGACAATGAAGAGCTGTGTTTTCACACTGAAGAGCTGTGTTTTCACACTGAAGAGCTGTGTTTTCACACTTCTGTATGCTTTAAGAATAAAAATAGATTACACTTTATATAGCGCTTTAAATAAAGGGCAATGCAACTCAAGAATACATCTACTACTACTTTATACATCGTAATATTCCTGTTTATTATATGTAACATTATTCCGACTCAGATTTCTGCTATTTACGCGAGCACTGGAGGCCGCCATTATTAGGTTTGTACGGACCTCATGCATTAATGCACTTCAATAGCTCCTATTCAAACCATTGTCTGAATACTTGTAGATGCGCATCTACTACAAGTATTCAGACAATGGTTTGAATAGGTGCTATTGAAGTGCATTAATGCATATCATTGACCGAAGTCCGTACAAACCTAATAATGGCGGCCTCCAGTGTTCGTGTAAATAGTGGTAAAGCCGATAGAGTTTTCACATTTTTTTTCCAAAGCAGAAATCTGAGTCGGAGTAATGTTATATATAATAAACAGGAATATTACGATGTATAAAGTAGTATTATAAACTCTTTTCTTGAGTTGCATTGCCCTTTAAAGAGTCATGTCCTCTTTTACAAAACGTCTGAACAGTTTCCAGTTGACGGATGGGGATTAATGTAACACACACACAAGAAATCAGATCGAACAGCCCTGTAATTTGGATTCTACGAATGAAAAACGAATGCGTCCCTCCATCAAACTATATATCGGTCAATAAAAGAGTTTAACTGATTTAGCATAATATTACAACAATATTGTACTTATTCTTGTCAAGGTATTGTGAAGCCGACATTTGTAAAGGTATTTAACGGAAAAAAAATCCCCAAAATGAAGAATATATATATCTAGTCAGTTTAAGCGAGGTTTGGTTATTTTGCTTAGTATCCGCTCATGCCATTGTTATTTATGCGCGGGTCACGTAGGGGTCACGCATAGCATTGTGGTACTCCGTGGAATCCGTGAACGAACTGGGTGAATACACGTATAATGCATAATTAACCGTTGGACGATGGTTTATTAGTTTTAGGTCTATAACTCCACGAAAAAGAGATTTCAAGCCCTAATTTGTTCAGGCATGCTATTAAATGACATTTTCTTTCATATAAGACAATAACCTCGCAACTTTTGAAATTTGGCTTGCAAAAGAGGGGCTATCCCTTTAATACAGGGATAAGCGCTGTAGCAGTATTATTTCCCTTAGTCATCAGGTACTGTTCTAACCCATGCAATTATCTCGTGCACCATCTCAACTCCATGAGGAGCATGTGCACCATCTCAGCTCCATGAGCATGTGCACCATCTCAACTCCCTGGGGAGCATACTAATCAAAGCTGCTCAGGGCCCTACAGGCTAATTAATAATGGAAGATGAAAGATTGCTGGCGAAGCCAAATTTTATTTGCTGAATTTTTTCATTTACAAAATAAATGGAATTCAATTATAGTCACCATGATGGGAAAGATAATGGCAGCCTTGGTGGACTTGATAACCCAAAGGACGACGAGACACAGAAACTGGATAAACGTGAAGAGGTGAACTCTTTTGATCCCAACGTGGCGCACGTAGACGTAGTCCGGTTGGTACTTGAGGGGCATGAAGAACAGGGCCAAACGATCCACGAGCTATAAAGTAAAAGTATAAATAAATAAAGGAATAAATTTAAAAATAGTAATTAATATGACAAAAGTATAACGTAATCAAGTTGGATTAGGGTATTAAAAGGGGTGAAGTCTTTTGATTCCAACGTGGCCCAGACAGACGTAGTCTGGTTGGTACTTGAGGGGCATGAAGTACAGCGCCAAGGGATCCACAAGCTAAGTAAAAATAAACAATAAATAACAGAATAAATGATACAAGAGTAATCAATAGGAGAATAGTATAACATAATCAAGTTGGATTATTAGCAAAGAATAAATTACATTAATTATATATTACATATTTACAAATATACAGTCAAACCTTTCATAGCAGAAACCTGTCTCTAGCAGCCAACCTGCCTAAAGTGGCCACCAAAAGTTATCCCCTGCAGGGAAAACAGGTGTTATGGAACCTGTCTATTGAGTAAACCTGTCTACAGTGGCCACTTTTCTTGTTTCTTTAAGGTGGTCACTACACACAAGTTTGACTGTATATTTCATTGAACAATATATTCAGGTACATACTCTTCAAACATCAACACATGTTGCTGGGAATAGCCTACCTTCATCGTTAAATTTATGTTATGTTTGAATTAATAGATATACATGTATTTCACATCAAAAGAAAATTAGAAATATAAATAATTACCTGGACTCCTCTCAGTGATGAAATACCCATGAACAGGAACACTCCATACAGAACAGGCATCGGCACAAACTGACAATTGGAATACAAAAACATACATAGAGGAGAAAAATTACATAAAATAGCTTAAATTGTAACGGATAAACTGCAACAGAGACCCGAAGTACAAATCAATCAAAACTCATTTCATTCTTCTGTCACCATAAGTCAAACAACAAGGTAGAAAAGAAATATGGACGCTGCAAGTGTTTTGGGTCGAATTTGACAAAGTTAGTAGATCACTTTAAGGAGAAAACAGGTATTACAACAAATATCTAACACATTGTGTACAAATATTGTTTCAATCTTTTTACTGAAGTGTATAAAAGAACATACATTTGTAAAGAATATAATTAAATAAACTATGTATTTAAACATTTTCAACATTGCCATATTAAGGTGTGAACTACTTTAATTCAATTGACAGGAATTTAGTTTAGTAAATGAAGAGATTTTTTATACTTACTCCTAAAATTCCTGTCATGAGAGTAGCCAGGCCAACCAGAGTGAATGTCGCTATGCCAGTCACTCTCTGCTCCCTGGGGAAAACAACAAACATTACGCAAGAAAATAATCAAATCTAGGTCAAATAGAGCCCAGCTTTCGAACCTAAAAGGTTTTTTTATCAAGGCAAATGACAAGTGAACATACAACTAAATATACAGCCTTGAAAACATTATTGGACAAAGCACTTTTTGCTCAATTTTTTAGATTGGTTACACTATTTCGTCACTTTTATTACATTTGAAAGAAACATAAGTTCATAGAATATCAAAGGGGGTAGATAAGAAGGAGGTAGACAGAAGGTAGATTAAGATACCCTCATTTATGAAATACAACAATCCTAAATCTCATATTTTAAACAAATTTTGTTTATTTCAGCCAATAACAGAGAACTACCACCGCGACTTAACAGTCTTTTTGTGGTGTATGCTGGTCACAAATTTCTATAATGGTCTGTTATGCCCACTTCTACTCAGCACGGATGACCAAGCACCATCTCCTTTTTTTACCAAAAGATGGCAGCAAACATAAATTCTGTCTTGATCGCATTTAATGCCAGAGGGAAACTGTTATAGGCCCTGTTGCAGAAAGAGATACAACCGATTGTAAGTAACAATTGATTGTAAGTCAGAAAATTTGCGCGTTTCAACCAATCAGATTTGCGCATTTAGAACACATGATCTGACTTACAATTAATTGAAACTTACAATCGATTGTACGTTATCCAATCATGCCACAAGACCTGGAAAAATCCCCAATCTTACCTGCAACCAATGAGAACTGGTTGTTCTCCCAGCGCCTTGCACTCCGATTCCACCATCAAACTCTTCAAATATTTGATAATCAACCCATAAATTTATGTAACTCACTTCATACCGGTAATTAAACAAATAACATACAACCATCTGGAATGTATAACTTGTTCCCAATCTTTTTACTTGTTTCATTATATCTAACGATTACTTTCCAATCTTACCTGCAACCAATGAGAACTGGTTGTTCTCCCGGCGCCTTGCACTCCGATTCCACCATCAAACTCTTTACGTGGTTAATGGACAACACTGTGGCTGCAACAAACCATGGCAACCCCATCAGTGAGCAGACTCCGATCATCACGCCTACCACCAGTAGGTCCAGATGGTAGCCACCTCCTTTCTGTCGTATCAACAAAATAGTGATTGTATTAATAATAATAATGGACATTCAACACTTATCCAACATACTTTCAACACACTGAACATTCAATACATGCACATTCAACAATCTTTTGCCCCATGTTCAACTAATTCAAACAAAATTCAACAGTTGAACACAAATTTAACATCCATTCAAAACACTTAGATTCACAATTAACAGATTCAACGCACATTCAACACATTTTATCACAAATTCAACATGCATTCAACACACATTCAACAAATTCAACCAACATTCAAGGCACATTCAAGAAAATATCAACGCACTCACTTTCGACACACATTCAACACGCACTCTACAACCATTCAATACACTTTTCTAAGTGCACCTTGAACTTGTTTTCTTTCCTGTTGACAATGACAGCTGTGATCTGCTGATCCATGAATACGAGGATGGTTGCTAGAAGAGCTGGCGGGATTCCCGCAAACACCGTCCACCAGGGGTTGCCGTTGAACGGGTCTACTATCCAACTATGGCGTTCTTCATATGTGGGCTGCAGAAAAAAATAGAACAGGGGGAAAATGTAGACCATATTGATTGTTTTGAAATTGTTTACAGAAGAGCCTTGATATAGTTTGTCAATAATCTTGACATTATAATCAAACACCGTCCACCAGGGGTTGCCGTTGAACGGGTCTACTATCCAACTAGAGCGTTCTTCATATGTGGGCTGCAGAAAATAATAAAACAGGGGGAAAATGTTGACCATATTGATTGTTTTGAAGTTCTTTTCATTATGGGAGTGGAAATTGTGCACTTTGTGTGCAGGAATGATTGCAGTGTGTATCCGTTGACCGGGGTAATAATAATAGTGGAAAGCGCTATGATCCTCACGGGAATAGCACCATATAAATAACCGTTATTATTATTATGATTTTTCATCCATATTTACGCTTCGTATATCATCTAAATGTTACACTACCTATCACAGAACATCGGTACCATACCTTGAATTCCGATGGCACAAGTAGTTTCTGTGTCTGGATTCCAAACAGCATGTCCACTCCAACCATGATGATCACTGCAATCAGAACCGCAAAGTCACTCACTGTTGTCCGAATCTGAAAGTAATGCAGAAACAATAGTTTTAAAATATTAAACAAATAGTTAAGAAAATAATCTAATATATATAAAATGCTTATTTTCACATTCAAACTATTCATATTTTGTTGGCGTTGTTTTGTGATTTATATTTCCAGGTTTATAACTTTTAATAGCAATCTTTGAAGAAAAAAATAGTCATATCTTTTCATATCTCATTATTTAAATCGACCTTATTCATCAAAAAGTGTACTTGAGTTTATCATTGTTTGAATTGTAGATATTTTATTGTGTAGCAACGCTGTTTTAAGCGCTACATAAATGCAATGTATTATTATTATAATTATTTTAACTAGTCCTGAAGCCGCTATTACATTATACAGTTTACTCACAACAGTTGGGAAATAAGCTGCCGTCTTGAATTCCTTGAGGTTGTAGGCGATGAAGAACGTCCCCATCATCAAAACGAGCGACATCAGAAACACGTCCCCTTCCTCTGGGTGCATGCCGCAGTAGTTGCCCACTAACGTACCGTTGAGGGCGTCGCACTCATCCAAGGTTACATTTTGGACTCCGCCGACATCGTAGGAGTATAAGCCTTCCGGCGAGTCGCACATGTATTCGTAGGTGGCGTTTTCTGGAAGCGGCCTACATTAATGAAACGGTTATTGATTACACGTGTTATCAAGAAAACAAAACTATAAATGTAATCATTTGATTCTCTGCCTCCTTTCCTCTTTCCAGCCCCCCTTCCATACATGTGTTTATGTTGGTATACATATTCTGTGTTTTTTCTGTAGTAACTGTCATTTGTGCCCTGACGAAGATTCTGCTAGGATCGAAAGCTAGGCTGTATACGACTCTCATTTTACCACATTGGCGATTTTTTAGTAGACAAGCAGTTTTCAGCAGTATTTTCCATATTCATTTGATTCTTAATTCATCAATGTCCATGTTTTGGAGATTTTTAAAGAATAAGCCTGCAGGCGAGTCCAAAAGTGTTTCTGGAAGCGGGCTTCATGTTCATAACAAAAAGTTGTTAATAAGACAATTATTTATTAAAAGTGCAATCAAAAGAAAACAAAATGGTATTTAAAATGTCTCCTTAGTTATGGAAATATTTATGACTGAATGAAAAGCATTCCAGAATGCTTTTGGATCGTAGTCAAAATCAATGAGTAGTAGGTGATAACACCTAACATAAATTTTCACTTTTTTTTGCGAGGTAAAAAGTGTTCTTTTTCTATGAAACTTTCACACATCATTCAGAAGAATCTTAAGATGATATTGGGAGTATAATTGAAGTCTCAAATATCACTTTTGGAAAAATATTACTGTGGTAATAGATCACTTTAATTAAAAAACCTACCTATCCCCCGAGTACTGGAAGTAGATGTTGATGAGCTTTCTGATCGACTCGTAGATGAAGATGAATGAGATGAGACTTGAGAAGCTCTCCTCGATGAAGCGGGTGAAGTACTTCACCACGAAGCTCGCGTCTATGACGACCATGACTAGACAGATGACCATCATCCAAAAACCGATCCAGAACCGGAATGCGAGATAGTCTAGTCCAGCATTTCTGAAAAAGACGGGGTAGAAAATTATTATTTTTTGTAATTATCGTATCACTGCAAAATGAAAATAGATACAATAATAATAATAATAGTTCTACTAATAATGATAATGGATTCCATTAATACAGGGTGGCACAACAAAAACGGAACAGGGTACTTGCCATAATAAAGAAACATGATGACTAGGCTCACATGTTTTACAAAGAAAAATGATACCAAGAACAGTCATTTCGGTTGAGTAGTTTTTGTTTTAGGATGTCTTAAGTGAGACAATGGCAGGTTCCCGTTTTGTCATTTTTTACCGAGTCAGTGCCTGATAAATCGCACTTACTGCCCGTCATAGCATCAAGTAACGTTCTATGCATGCGTAAATGCATTTTTTTCTTTCTCCCATTCCTCTGTACATTTTAATACCATATTTGTGCAAATTGGATATTTAGTTTATACGTCTCTGTACATGCAAAATTTGGTGATGATACGCGAAACCAGTGACCACCCTGATAACAGGGTTAACCCCTTGCCTATGGGAACCTGGTGGGTTATGTAAAAAGATTCCACAATCTTGAAGGGAATGAATTAACATCCTGCACTGTACTTTTAAAAGCATTTAAAACCTTAAGTCACTGCCTTTAGTGGTCTGGCGGATCATGTAATAAACTGTTCCCTACTAGATTTTGCAATCCCCAAAGAGTAAATACATGGCCTACCAGGCTCCTGAAGGCAATGTGTTAAAGTCTACAAGACATTCAAATAAGGACAAAGATCTGGTTTGATATTTTGTACTTACTCACAAAACCCTGCAACGATGATATCAAAGGCAACTATAGGTCCGGTCAGTCCGAGCATGGTCAAGGGCTGGCCAGAAAAAAGATGAAAGGTTATCCCACATATACAAGCTCCCAGCAAGCTCTCCAATGCACCCTGTAGTATGGTCAAATAAGAAAAATAGTAATAGTAAAATAAGTATATAGTTAATCAAAGTTAACAAACTATACAACCCTTGTGTCCAAATTTGACGTTGACTGTGTGTGTGTGCTTCCAATGATCTGACTGGGTAATAATAACGTTGTAAAGCACTAAGAGATAAAGATCGATCATTAGGCACTATGTAAATTTAAATTATTATTATTATTATTACAATACATATTTTGTACATTGTACTCAAACGATTCAATTGGCACACATTTTATTATTTCATTTCAATTATAGTGATTAAAACACATGCATAATTTACCATTTGATTGTTTGTCCCTTCACTCAGCATACCTCCAAACGTAATAACGGGCGTGATGATGGCGAAGTACACAAAGAAGACGCTAGATATGCACTGTATATGAAGACCGTCCCGGTAATCACTCAAGTACAGGGGGAACTTTCGCTTGATATCTTCTATAAGACCACCACATATCCTGTTTGAAAATATGAATTATATGAGTTTGACATTATGTACAATATAAAGTTTGAATATAAGAGCATTTTTTTTCATCTGAAAGTTTGAACATATGAACAATATAATGTTTCAAAGTTTGCTTCTGAAGTACACAAAGAAGATGCTAGATATGCACTGTATATGAAGACCGTCCCGGTAATCACTCAAGTACAGAGGGAACATTTGCTTGATATCTTCTATAAGACCACCACATACCCTGTTTGAACATTTGAAAATATGAATTATATGAGTTTGAAAGCTTGAAATTATGAACAATATAAAGTTTAAAAGTTTGACAATAAGAACTCTTTAACATTGGAAAGTTTGAAAATATTAATAAAAAGTTTAAAAGTTTGAAAAAAAGAACTGTTTGACATTTGATAGTTTGAAAATATGAAAAATATATTGTTTAAAAGTTTGCTTGTGAAGTACACAAAGAAGACATTAGATATGCACTGTATATGAAGACCATCCCACTAATCACTCCAGTACAGGGGGAAACCGTTGTTTGATATCTTCTATAAGATTGCCACATATCCTGTTGGAAAGTTTGAAAAGAGGACAGATACAACAAATTTGAACGTTTGAAAGTATAACCTGTTTGAAAATTTGAAAACTGTTTAAGGTATGATAGTTTTAAAATATGAATGTGCAGATTGAAAGTTCGAAAATGTAAATTGTTTAATCGACACCAAAACAGAAACCAAATCAATGAATTCAAGGTGGTGTCTTATTTGCTGTTATTGTCAGTTCGGTCTGTAATCCGGATGATGTCGGGCTTTACATGCAGTTTGAGTTCAAACTCACAAATTCGTTGGAGTGGATTATTTTGAGCGCGTTGTAAAAGAACCCAATTCTATGAACCCAACAGCACCTCGATAACAGACCAAATGGAAACCAACAGCAAATGAACACCGACCCCAAATTGTCCATGTGAGTTGGGTTCGGACAGGTGTCGGTTTGGGCTCGGTCTGACAAATGTAACATACAGTATGTAGATCTAGAAATGTTGATGACAATGTGAATTACTTAATGTGTGCATGAGTCTAGCTAACCTGCCAGTGCGTTCCAGCTCGTCCGGATTGTCCCGGCTACCGCCGTGGTCAGCAAGGCTTCCTTGGCTACCGTGCTCCATATCTATCCCCAACTCCAGCTGTCCGTTCGGTGGGGATAAGAAAGACATTCTCTTCGTCTGCAATGGCACCACCTTGGGAGGCTCGATTCGGATGTTGGGATCCCATGCCCCTGAAAAAGGAGGGAAAACAAAAGATTTGTAGGAATAATTTGAGAATAAATGACAAACGAACAAATAATAAAGGTTATTCAAAAATTCGTAAAACTGACCAGGAGTATAAAGAGTATGTAAATAAAATAATATAAATTAAAAATAAGCAAAGAAAATTGGGCTTCCCCAGGAATCTAACCCCAAAATTGACCTCCAGATTGCTAGACCGATGCTCTACCAACTGAGCTATAGAAAGCCCTTGTTATGGCTGTCCGTCATGGAATAAATACATTTGTACGCTAACAATCGGCAATAGAATAAGGTTGACAAGAAAGACATCACCTTTTAGGGGCTGAATAGTAATTTGTTCTATCCCCATAGAGTTGATACCGCATAATTTCTTTTTACACCATACCTGGAGGAAGAACGGTGACCGAGTTGATGAACTCATCGATGCCAGCTATCAGATCATCCACATCCTTTGCCTTGTAAGCCACGTCGTGGAAAACCTGCCACAAAAAATAATCAAAATAGCACTCATAATAATAGTAATGATAATGATAATGATAGTGATAATGCTTATAATAATAATAATAATGATGATAATAATGATAATGATAATGATGATGATAGTAATAATAATAATAATTTATAATAATTATAATATTAATAGAAGATAACAAATTTTCCTTTTGTTTATCCAGGTTAGCCTCTCCAGTGCTTTGCACTGTTCTCCCATAGGGAACTAGCTGCATCTCATATTATGACCTAGGTCAGCGGATACACACCCAAATCAAACCAGCACTTTTTGTGCAGTCTCTCCATTCCCTGGGGAGCATTCCAGCAGGTGCTATTTAACAGTGCACTCATGCTTTACACACACCCTCAATCCTACCGAATACATATTAATGCACCCATGTATACACCTGGATAGAGTTGGCTGCTATAGACAGGTAGCCATGTTTCAATGTACCTCTCTAAAATGTGGTAATGATAGATCACTTTTAACTTGGGTAGCTGTACTGTCCTAAGCTTCTTTATGCTAAAGAAGGCTAAACAAACCGTAATGTGTCTCACCCACTTGCGCGCATTCATGCAACAAACCAACACACACAGGTAAACTTTCACATTTGACCTCATTTGACATTTGCCATACTTATGTGACCTTTGACCCCAGAATATCATGGAGGCCAATATAGGGCATCTACCACATCAAGTTTGGTTACAAACAGATGCAGGGTTGGAAAGTTATCAACCCTTATAGACTCTTGCAGGTAAACTTTCACATTTGACCTCATTTGACCTTTGACCTACTTATGTGACCTTTGACCCCAGAATATCATGGAGGCCAATATAGGGCATCTACATGTACAAATCAAGTTTGGTTACAAACAGATGCAGGGTTAGAAAGCTATCAACCCTAATAGAGTCTTGCAGGTAAACTTTCACTTTTGATCCGAGAATATCATGGAGGCCAATATAGGGCATCTACCAATCAAGTTTGGTTCCAAACAGATGCAGGATTGGTAAGTTATCAACCCTAATACACTCTTGCAGGTAAACTTTCACATTTGACCTTTGACCTACTTTTGCGATCTTTAACCCCAGAATATCATGGAGGCCAATATAGGGCACCCACCAATCAAGTTTGGTTACAAACAGATGCAGGGTTGGAAAGTTATTCAAATTTTTGTAAGGGTCACGGACGGACGATGGACGGAGGACAGACGGACGCAATTTGGATCCCTTATGCTTCTGTCACACATTCACGGTGCCAACACGGATGACCACGGATCGAGTGCCGGTGTCAGTACGGTCCAAGTACGGTGAAGTACGGTGTTTATACGGAAGAGCAAGGAAGCAACACAGACCTCGCCGGATAACTACGGAGTGATCCCGGAGCACACAGAAGAGCCCCGGAAGAGCACGGATCGAGCGCCGGTGTGAATACGGAGAAGTATGGTGTCTACACGAATGAGCAAGGAAGCAACACGGACATCGCCAGAGAACCACGAAGTGACCCTGGAGGACACATGTTTTGTGCTCCCGGCAGAGGCGTAATGAGCGAAAAATGGGGGGGGGGGGGGGGTAAAACAAATCTGCATCACCACAATGTACTTGCGTAATGGCAGGGTTGCCAACTTTGAGCAAGAGGTGAGTCTGGGACTTTGCGAGGGAGCGAAACGAGCAAGTCTGAAGGAGCTGAGCTGGGGGAGGTGTCCCCCTCCCACCAGGGCCCCGTTGCAGAAAGAGATACAATCGATTGTAAGTTGCAATTGATCGTAAGTCACATCACGTGTTCTAGATGCGCAAATCTGATTGGTTGAAACGCATACATTTTCTGACTTACGATCAATCGTAACTTATAATCGATTGTATCTCTTTCTGCAACGGGGCCAAGGACTGATAACTTTGCAATCTGGTGGATTTCTAGGAAGGAAATTCAGACTTTACGCCACATACTTGTGGGTAAGTGCGTCATGATTCTACCGACTGGAAACGAACATTCATATGCACCAAAAAAGGTGTATTCGCAACGTCACATATCCAGTTCAAACATTGCACAAAATGCCACATTATTTATGTTACAACAACAGGAACAAGGTATACCAGACGTATAAAAACAAGACCGATTCCTGAGGGAGCGAATGCGACTAAGAGGGGGGGGGGGGGGCGTATAGTGTTTGATGGGAGGGGGAGTCCACCCTTGCACGGTAAGGGAGATTTTGCAAATTTGTACTTGAAATTATGCAATCTGCATACCTAAGAAGGAAATTTGACTTGACGTATAGGATCTGATTGATCTCAATAACTACTCTTTTAAAATAACTGTGTAGTCGAATTATAAATAAGGCATGATTTAATGTTATTTCGGGTAGTAGTGCCTGTGCGTACAGGGACTTCACATACACAGGTTCAACACGGATATTCACAGATTCAACACGGATGAGCTGAACAATAGAACTTTGATCCCCGGAGAACGCCGGTCTCAACAAGGAGCTCCCGGGGGCTACACGGACGTCCACGGTGCCAACACGGTACCAACACGGAATGATTTCATCCGTGGACGTCCGGGGTGAAAATTGTGCACGTTTAATTTTCCCCGGTGCACACACGGATCACCCCGGTGCGCCCAAGGATCACGCCGGAGGCTACACGGAGCATCCCGGACACAACACGGAGTATCCCGGAGGACCCCGGACCGTCAATCCGTAGTCATCCGTGTTGGCACCGTGAATGTGTGACAGCCCCATTATTTTGGTGTTTAATTGTGATCATTTGAGACACCATGGTGTACGGTTAAAGTTAATTGAAGGGAGTTTTTTATGTATGAATTTATGGAAAGGGAACTTTTGTTTTAGCTACATGTATTCTATGACTGTGACTCAATAGGCACCGAGTACAATAAACAAGCAATGGGAACATAAAAACTTGTTACAAAAACCATGACTATTCTCACCATATCTGACATCAGCGTCGCGACGCAGCGCCCGATCTCGTGGTACTGCCTCTTTTCCGACGACTTCGGACCCAGCAGGATGAAGAGGAAGCGGGTCGGGATGGGCACCTCCGTCAGCTCGCCGAGGTACACGGAGTTCTCCAGGCGGACAAATGCGATGACGAGTTTGGAGAGGAAGTCGACTTCGCCGACCAGGACGTTGGTGGCCTCTGCTCCTTGTGGGATCTTCCGCATGAAGCTGTTCCTCGACTGCATGTGTGAAGATTGTTACGAAGGTGAATGAGTAGGATTAAGTCAGGGCTCAACACTAGCACTTGCCCAAAGACCCTAGCCCGGGGCAAGTACAAATTGATGAAGGGCAAGTTAGAAATGATGTTGGGCAAGTTAAATTGATGTGGGGCAAGTAAAATGTAGTCATAAATGGTTTAGGTTGGGTTGCCCGATTGGGCAAAAAAATTATTTGTTAACTATGTCAAGAAAAATGTCTTTCCTTACATATGTAAATCTCTAGAGCGGGCAAGTAAATTTTCTGTTCGGGCAAGTGAAATCATACATTATCAGATTTTACTTGCCCGAATGGGCCAGTGAAGAAAAAAGTTAGTGTAGAGGCTTGTTTAAGTGATTCATTGTAAAATTTCTTTGTCAAATTATTTAATTTTTAAGGAAATACAAATTTAATAGCAGGTTCCCATCTGTGAAGAGGTTAAAGTGATACATTGACTTTGACAAATTCAAACAAAATCACTTGGAGCTTTTGCAGTTCTCTTGTACCTTGTTGTTGGCTTATGGTAACAGCTATAATATGAAATGAGTTTTTATTTTTCAAATTATTTATGGTTGGATGAATAGCATTCTGTTCCGAAACACTCTTCAGTTGTAGTCAAGATCAAAGGGCAATACATTAGGTGAATAAATCCGACATAGATTTTCACTTTTTTTACTACATAATGTAGGTAGATCATTTTCTTTTTCAACAAAACTGTACATCATTCAGAAGAATCTTACAATATTAATTTAGGAAAATCTGAAGTTAATGGATCAGAAATTATGAAAATCAAGGTTAGAAAGGAAACACCAGAACAAACTAATAAGAAACATTTCTCTGTTAAAATAATTGAAAACCCATCCAAGTGTTAGTATATCATATTCCCACATTTTCAGGTAAGAAGAATAAAAAAGCAAGACTAAAATTAGTATAATAAGACACATTAACCCATTCAGGACTGGTCCTGAAAATACTTGGGCTAGGGTCAATGGAGAATACATGTTATAGCAAAATCAATCCGACCTGAACTGGTTAAAATACAACCTTTTTAGGAACTTTTTAACTTCACCCATAATAGGCTTAATATATTGTAATAGTACAATCATGATCAATATGTCAGTTGAGACAGAAAAGGGCACTAAAAATATTTTTTATAATTCTGGGATATCCTAATCATGTTGTAAGTTTTGGAGCCTTTTATAACCCAATTTATCCCTCTCACTTATAAGATTTACATGAATATTATTCTGGGGTGTTGGTTCCCTTTGAATATATAAAATACTGAATGAAATAAAGTAGCCGATGAAATGCAAATTAAATAGAGAGACTAGAATGGTTTGTATATATGGCAAGTAAATAAAAATCTATTTGCATACACAATGTAATATGTGTAACACATTAATGTATATTAATGTCTTAAAAGTTACTGATACATATTTAATTGTTAATGAGTAAATATATATATAGATATATGTTTGAACATTGAATGTTTGAAATATTTAAGTTGGAAAACACCTGATGAAAAAGAATTGTTATGAGAGGCATTCAGACGAAACTTAAACCTGTGTTATAAAAACCACACCACAAAAGCAGGATAACAAAATAAAAACAGAAACCAAATTATCAGAAAATAGTGAAACAAAATAGATCACAAATGATCCATGAGTCATCCCATGGATAGTGGCCGTCATGATCGTCATCATAAAATCCCTATACAGGGTGGCCCAGAAATAACGGAACGGGGTACTTGCCATACTAAAGACTCATGATGCCCGCCATACTGCATCGAGTAACGATCAACCGTGCGCCATTGTGAGTGTGCGTTCAGCCGTGTATAGAGAAGAAGGGGTACTAACAATGGTGCACGCATTGAACGTTACTAGTTGCTATGACGGGCACCATGTGTCTTCATTATAGCAAGCACCCTGTTCCGTTATTTCTGGGCCACCCTGTATAAATATGCTTTACCTGCATCAAGTCCTGGGTTCATAAAATGACATTATATTTTAAAAAGACATGAGAAACGATCAATACTTCAAAGATTTTGTGAAACAAATTATTATATTATATATATTAACAGGAAGATTAGCTGGGAAATTAGAAACTGCAATCTCCTGTTAGTTTAGAAGCAAACCATCCAAAGCAGTATTAGTTACATAATAGATACAGTCAAATCTGTGAATAAACAGGTCTCATTTACACTTGCTTCTGATTCATAAATCAGACGTGAAATTGTCATCTTGCGAAATGCCTTGCACATATTGCGACATATTAAACATACTGGATCAGTGTTATGCAGTGCACACAAACTAGCCTATAGATAGAGGGATCTAGTAACATTGTCAAAATCAAAAAAATTGACTTAGAACTCTAGCGGATTTCACAAACTTTGTTGTATTTGTATTACCAATATAAAGCATGAAACAAGTTATGTTTTTCCCAAACTTTTGTTATGAAGATATTTACAATTGAAGTGTCTGGATTTTTAATTATATATTCACTGGAAAATATGTATAAGTCAGTGCAATGAGTTTAATAGCAAATCTCAATTTGCATTTTCCCGCATTTCTTGACCATTTAATGCACATATTACTCAGTGGACATACACATTTTATCAACCATTCATCACTTTTTGCACATGCATGTCAACAAAATTACTAGATCCCTTTAAAAATGGTGAGCCGTACAGCATTTCAAACAGTGCCCTCTACAATCCCACGCATGACAATCTTTTTAGATTATACAACAAAATGTTAGTCCAAAAACATTTGGCAGATCATGTCAAACCTGATGGTAACGTATGAAGTACTCGGATCGGTTTGAGACCTTCTGGATTAAAGCATGCAGAAACACAAATTAAAGGAATGGAGATGGCGTTAAAGATAGAGGGCGCTTTCAATTTCAAAGACTCCCTAGACGGTGCCATATGTCTTTTTAACAAGGCAGGTTTATGCATGAGCATCGACTTAGTAAACAGTAGTCAAGGGGTTAATTTGGCACTCAGAAAGTTCAAGATTGGCACCTCCCTGTAAGTTATATGAAAGCGCCCTCTATCAAGGCATCACACTGTCTTTAAGGCCCCGTCACATAATACCGGATAGCATTCACTGATTCCCAACAAATACAAATTTTGCGAAATCAAATTATCCGGTGGTGAAAGTCGTCTCCATTGCTTCATGCACAAAACATTCCGCCGTATAGAACAATTAACGTACATTGCCTGACAAGGAATGGACAAGAAATGCATACGAACGGAGACAAACAAATTTAACATTTTGATAGTTATGTGACCGGGGCATTTAACACTAAACATGCCAAATGTGAACATTTCACATGCACTTCAATGTAAGTTCTTCATACAAATGTGCACTATTGGGACTGCAAAGGGGTAAAGGCAAGACAATGTATGATACATGAATTGTGTAACATTGAAACTAACACCAGCACTAGGGCTTTCTATAGCTCAGTTGGTAGAGCACTGGTCTAGCAATCCGGAGGTCTCAGGTTTGAATCCCAGGGAAAAATCCTAATTTCTTTGCTCTTTTTTTATTCATAATATGTTTGAGATAATATGCGCAACAGTCAAACATCTCTACAAAGTTTGATCTGCCCAACAGAGACAGATTATAAAGAACTGTAATCTTTGTAAGCAGGCAGATTCTACAGACAGGTTCGTATAAAGTCAAACATGTCTTTACTTATATAGATCACCACATGGAGACAGATAATGTGGCCTTTATAGGCAGGTGGTCTTTGTAGACAGGATCATTTACGTACGAACTGCTCCCTGGGGAGACAAGAAAAGTGGTCTTGATGTTAACCCCTTGCTTACGGCAACCGGGTGGGCTATGTACAAAGTCTATGAGGATTTCAGAATCTCAGAGGGAAGGGGTTAAAGCAGCATGGTCTGTATGATTTTGAGTGAGTAATTTGTCAAAAAATGTGGGTTCCTAGATAGCTACGTAGCTTATACATGTAGATGTATCGTTGACTCAATTTTTATGGAAAGTGGATTTAGCGCCTTTTGGAACTGAGCTCTCCATATACAGGTGGGGGTTATAGCAGGTTCAACTCATATACAATGTAACTACAAAGTGAGAAATCGGAGAGGGAAACATATTTTTAGTCATGCCATTCTCAACAAATAACTTGGGGCAAGGACAGAACTATTATCAATATTATTTGCAATGGCTTGCAGTTTTTAATTGGTTGAAATTAACAAAATCATAATTTAAATAACTTCAGGCAAAGACAGAACTATTATCAATATTATTTGCAATGGCTTGCAGTTTTTAATTGGTTGAAATTAACAAAATCATAATTTAAATAACTTCAGGCAAAGACAGAACTATTATATTATCAATATTATTTGCAATTGCTTGCAGATTTAATCAATAATAATTACAAAAAACAGAATTTACCTACATTAAGTAACAAAAGTGGGGGAGGAATTTTTTAGTTGAGCCATTCCAGAAAAATCATTCAGTGCAAAGACAGAACTATTATCAATATTATTTGAAATTGCTTACAGTTTTTAATTGGTAATAATTTAAAAAATCATAATTAAAGGTGCAAAACTGAGGGAGGAAAACATATTTTTAGTTTTGCCATTCTCAACAAATCACTTGAGGTAAGGACAGACTTGATATCGATTTTATTTGCAATTGCTTGCAGTTTTTAATGAATGATAATTACAAAAAACAGAATTTATCTAAGTAACGAAAGTGATGGAGGAATTTTTATTTGTGCCATTCCAAACAAATCATTCAGTGCAAAGACAGAATGTTATTTTTGATTGCTTGGAGTTTTTAATTGGAAAGAATAAAAAAAATTTAAAAAACAGAATTCAACTAATCAACTAAAATGGGAGAGGAATTCGTAATTATGCCATTCTCAACAAATAACTGAGGGTAAAGACAGAAGGACATGCAAAAAAGAAAGAAAAAAAATGGCCAACCGGAAGATTTGGGTTCGAGCCGGTAAGAAGAGACATTTGACTTCCTCCAAAAGACTGTGAGGGAGAGAGAGATAATGAAATGCAATCAAGTATATAGTGGGTGGACACATTTTGGGGACAGGACATAAAATCGCGTGACATACATGTATCGTGTGGCAAGATAAAGGGTTTAAATGCGAAAAAACGATAGAACCATTTATACTAATTTTAGATAATGATAATCGCGCTAATTAAAAGCTGCAGTCCTATAATAAGAAAATCTTCTGTGAGATACATTTATGGCCCGGTCAGATATCAACGGATATCGGAAACGTATGCCCGACGAATAGAAAATTTGCGAAATTAAATTATCCGGTGATGAAAGTCGTCTCCATTGCTTCATGTACAAAACATAGAACAACGTACATCACCGGACAAGGAACGGACAAGAAACGTATAGAACGGATGGAAAATTTAGCTCTCCGTTTGACATCCGTTTGCGCAATCCGTTGATATGTGACCGGCCTATAAATCATAATCATCTAAATATACCTTGATATTCAATGAGTAAGGTATGATCATCTAAAAGACAATATTTTGTGTTTATCATGGTGCCTTTATCTTAAATATAGCGTTTTATCGTTTTTTGCTTATGAATTCTTCAAATGCACTCATGTGTATATAGAGGGTGAACACAGTATGTACGTGGCAGGATATTCATATCACAAGTGTGTTCTGCGAATAAAGAGAAAATGCATTCATATATAATGTGCATACTGGTGACCCTTCACCACTAAAAGACCAATAAGTCGAGAAAAATTATTGTGCTGTTTTTTTCACACGACTTTAAAGTAGGAGTCATTACCTTACCAATGGTATAGAGTTTGTCCTTTTCTGACAAAGCAAACCCTCTCAAAATGAGCGCCAAAGATTTGGAACATGGCTGAAACAATTTTAAAATAAGCGCTGTAATCTTATCATTGTCACTCAAGGCAAAATCATATTTAAACATTATTTCTGATGCTCCAAATTTCTCAGAAGGTAGATTAAGATTTGGAAATACCAAAATCCTTAATCTCATATTTTTTTTTTGTATTTGACTATTTCAGCTAAAAAGGAGGATACTACATGTACCACAGCGACTTAATGGTCATTTTGTGGTGTAAGGTCACATAATATATATAGAGATAGTGCCAGAAAGCATGGACATATTTTGGTTGCAGGACATTAAATTCAATGACATATTGTGCGAAGAAGCTAAAATGCGTGTATTTCTAATGAGGGTGGACACATTTTGGTGGAAGGATATTATATCCTATGACATGCAAGTGATTATAAATGGGTTTGCTTTGCATGTACAACATGTACATTAACAAATATATAGGCCATATCAACTGTAATAATAGGTAAACAAAATAATTGATATTCAACATTCACAATATGATGTTGGCATGAAGATATCCTCCTGTACACAACAATCTACATTCAATGCATATTATGTTTATAATAGCTACATATGTAGTGTACAGTGAAACATCTAATAATGAACTGTAAGAGAAAAACATTATGAATGCCATAACAAAAAATGAGCGGAGATCTAGGTATACATTGAACGTCTTTGTGCCATGCAATGAGGTTTGCATTTTAATATCTAAGCATGAAGAATATCTACATGAATAACAAAACAAAACCAACCATATTATGTGACCAGCTATAGCAAAACCCTGCACTTGTCGGTAAAAATCAAAATGTTGATTTTTCATATCATTAGAAAGGCCTCGATCATCACAAGCTTTCATTTGATGCTTTGTTCTAACTAATTGGTCCATAATTGGCGAAGATATGATTGTTTCAATTTTGCAATCATAGGTCTTTTACACACATTGTGTGAACTTAAAAGGCCAATTTCTTCAAAACATAAATTAACGACAAAGTGCCGGGTTTTGCTATAGCCGGTCACATATATGAAGGTCTGGGGAACAATCACATCTTCGGTTGAGAAAGAGAAGGGTGCTATTAAGTCACATTTTGTTCTTTAGAGATAACCATTAGTTAAAAAGTTAAAGTCCTTCCCGTGCAAATTTTGGCACATAATTAGCCGGCACCTATCTCCGATTCATAAGCCCTAGGCCACAGGTCTACTATATGTAGCGAAAGCTACAGAAGGCAGCCAGTCCTCTGGTAACTTGTGTGATTAACTCTACCTTCTCCATTCTATAAATGCCGAGCGCCTGGCAAGAAGGCAGAAGGTACCATTTTTAAAGTCTTTGGTATGGCCCGGTCTGGGTTCAAACCCCTAAGCCACCATGCTCGGTGAGAGATAACTATGCCTCGTTATTATCTCAAAATTTTGCATCACATAGGGGAGGCTCCGACCTATGAGATGGTATGCAAAAGTTTACTCAACACCCTTCTCACTCTCATGTCTTTTGGTGATGACAACTCTACACAATTCATATACTAGAAAGAAATAGGAAGCAAAGTTAAACATATTGGCCCGAATTCTCATCAGTGGCTCAACTTGAGCCCAGCCTAAAAAGACAAATAACTACCGGTAACCAGTTAAACCATTTTGCACCTGCAGACCTATTGTCTTGTTGCTATTCTAATTATTCTAATTGTTTCCTTTCATTATCCGGTCAATCCCTTGAGTTCTGATTGTTGGCATCAGGGCAATGGGCCCTTTGAAATTCAGTCATACTCATAGTAGTCTGTCATCAGCCAAATTGCGTCCTGGATCATCCTGGACATTGTATTGCTGGTGACCTGTTACACTATGACTGAATTTCAAAAGGCCCACTTTACTTATAAATGCCTATAGGCAGAACTCAAGGGATTGACTGGAAAATGAAAAGAAACCATTAGAATATCTCCGGGGACCAATAGCAACAAAACAATAGGTCTGCAGGTGCAAAATGGTTTAACTGGTTACCGGTAGTCTTTGTCTTTTTAGGGCAGGCTCAAGTTGAGCCACTAATGGGCCATTGGGTTCAAACCAGCTGATAATAATGCAAGATATAAAGTAAATTTATATCTTAGCCTTGGTGATTTACTTTGAACCCAAGTCAGCCATACTTAGGAATTCGTTTCTGCTGTCTGCATATCAACAGAACAAGAACATACAACTGTGATTATCATTGGTTGCCATGGTAACCTACCCTGAGACTTCGGCTGCTGGGGACCTTGCCCAGACTGTCTGTCGACGCCCCGGTGTCGAGCGAGTTCCCGGTCTTGACCGAGAGAAGGCTATGAGTGAGTGACGCGGGTGCGCTCTTGATGTTGGCAGTGTGGACAGCATTGATGGTGATGTTGGGTGAGGAGTGGTGGAAATCTGAGACTGTAGACAAAAGATTTGTATTCAAAAGAGACAATTTAAATTCATAAGAAGCAACTTTTAAAGGGACTTAGTAACATTGTCCAAATCCTCAAAATCAAATTTGAATTCTAGTGGTTCCCTCATACCTTGTTGTATTCGTATTAACAATAAAAATCATGGGACAGGTTTCATTTTTTCAAATTTCCCTTTCGTTACAAAGATATGTACGATTGAAGTGTTCAGATAACAAATTATCCGTTGGATTTTTGAAACCGTGTACAAAGTGAGTGCAGTGAGTTAGTGAATATCACTTTACATGTTTGCACATTACTCGGCCATGCAACGTCCTTTTGACTTGAAATTTTCACACAATACACTGTGGACATATTAGATAACAACAATATACATTGCATCAACCATTCATCACTTTTTGCACATGTCAACAAAGTTACTAGATCCCTTTAAACTTTTTTAAATCGCAATACAAATATTTACCTCCAAAATTGTTGGCTGTCATCTATAGCCTTCGTCAGCGTTGTAACCCGACATTGAACTTTGTGACGTAATGATTGATTTCGGGTCGTAGTCATTCGGTAGCTTGTATTGGTCCTTCAGCAGGCAATTTATTAACTAAATAGTGTTGCTCTCTCTCTATTTATTAATGGGGACCCAGTACGAGTGGAACTTGCATGCAATCGTACTGGTATAGAGTTTAATGGCAGCCAGAATGCATATATACATGTAGCTCCCAAGGGAGCAGAAAGTGCACTTTATGCACAGATTCATTGCAAGTGTGTATCCGATGACCGGGGTAGTAATGCAAAGAACTTAGAGATGATTAGATCATATTAGGTGCTATATAATAACAAATTTTAAAAAACATTATTATAAACCAATGATGCTACTCAAATAAAGTTGAACTTCATTTTGTTTGTACCTTTATTGCCAGTATGAAAGAGTGACATGCTTCCCCCTCTCCTGTCCTTGTATTTGCAGGGAGTGTGTATTCAATGACCGGGGTAATAATGTTAAGCTCTTTAATAGAGATGATTATCAATCAAATTAAGCCCTCTTTCATGCAAAAACATTATTGTTATCAAATATCATTAACAGATTATGGTACTTTTCGTTGATTCATACCTTTATTTCCGGCATGAAAGAGCGTCGACCCCTGGGACATGCTCCGCCCCTGCCTGTCCTTGCTGCTTTTCCGGGTGTGACCCTTGGTCTGGTGGTGGTGCTTCCGCAACAGGGCCTCACGGACCTGGTCCCGCTTTTCCTCCTCCAGTTGTTCAGAGCGAACCAGCTTGTCCAGGACTTTGTCTGAGAACAGATACAAACATTTAAACTAATAAAACAACAATTAAACCAGTACAAACAAAAAATGTATTTAAATTTATAACCTAGCTATTACATTATAAGTTAGTGGTGAAAGGGGCCTTTAAGTTTGTGAGGAGGTTTTATGCTTTTCTAGGAGGGCTGTACAAACTTGATCCCATTTTTTCTTCTCCAGTTGCTAAGAGCGAACCAACTTGTCAAGGACTTTGTCTGAGACCAAATAATAATAATAATAACTTCTTACTAGTTAACGATGTTGAAGCTATATACACATTTGCTAAAGCTGCCTATTAATAGAGAGAGGTCTATGTTCTCAGATAGTGAATTTCTTTTGGCGCCTTTGTTTAGCACCAACTGCCGTATCATGAGATACTAATTAGCAAATGAGATTTCCATTTTGTACTTGTCTACAGGAGGCAAATTTCATATTTCATGTTTCACCAATGAATTAGGATCTTCAACACACAAGTCTATGGTGGGAGTCAGCTATCTAAAGTGTCATTTGGGCCACCTGAAAGGAAAGCTCAAGAGAGAGCCTTGCATAGGGTTCCAACATACCTGCTATGTCTACGATATCATCAGCCTCCATATCAAGACACACGGTACCGTTGAGTAGGCAGGTCCTCAGTTCAAACAGACTGTGTAGAGGCAGCGTCGCTACGTGGGGCTTGCTCCATCTGTCCGCATCCACATCCACATCCTCCTCATACTTTATCCACCTATTACAGACAAGAAGTCAAGGAGACATCTAATTAATCTACCGTTTAGGCATAAAACAATAGGTCCTCAGTTCAAACAGACTGTGTAGAGGCAGGGTGGCAACGTGGGGCTTGCTCCACCTGTCTGCATCAACATCTACATCCTCCTCATACTTTATCCACCTGTTACACAGGACATAATCAAAATAACATGTTTGATTACACTACCCCTTTGGCATTGAACAGTAAGTCCTTAGTTCAAACAGACTGTGTAGAGGCAGTGTTGCTACGTGGGGCTTGCTCCATCTGTCCGCATCAACATCCACATCCTCCTCATACTTTATTCACCTGTCTCAATCAAGAAATCAAAAGTACAAATCTGATCAATCTATTCTCTCCCTCCATGTCAAGATTATGAAAATTGCAAAATCTAGTTTGGTACAGGTTAAGTGATTTGGCCGGATAACTGAATTATACACAAACAGGCCATTTTCTTGAAGCTTAGTATATGACTTAGTATGTGACTGGATATAGCTAAGCCCTGCACTTGTCAGTAATTCATGTATTTAAGAAATGGGCATTGTAATGTCACATAATGTATGTAAAAGAACTTGTAAAATTGCAACAATCATATCTTTGTCAAAAACTGCATAAACTGGTTTATAATTTCATTAAAAAATACCTGGCCATCTCCTTCCATTCCAGCTCCTCCCCATCAGGACCCATCGTGAGTTCTTCAAGCTCGGTGAAGATTTCATGGGTCTCTCTCTTCCGATGTTCATCGTTCCCTTCTTCGTTGCCCAGCAGGAACCGCACCCTCTCAGACGCCTCATCTGAAAACAAATATATAAACGATTGATTGATTGATTGATTGATTGATTGATTGATTGATTGATTGATTGATTGATTGATTGATTGATTGATTGATTGATTGATTGATTGATTGATTGATTGATTGATTGATTGATTGATTGATTGATTGATTGATTGATCGATCGATCGATCGATCGATTGATAGATTGATTATGGAAACTTGCCGATGATTTAAGGGGAATTCGACCCTAGAAATTTGATGTTGGCTTTGAAAGAAGGTGAATACGAGGTGTCACCTGCGCAAATTTGACCAAAAATTGTAGAGCAACAAAACAGCTTGAAATTTATTACGATATATGTATATATGTGTATATCGCTCGCAATTGCTATCGATGTTCAAATAGGCATATTAACTTAAATTGTGTTCTCGCTTGCTTTAATTTTTTATTAAATTTCTACCAATTATTCTTCTTGTTCTCTGTATTATATCAGAAAATAAGTAAACCTGGCATGGGATTGTTATGGTTATTGCTTTCTCTGCCAATTTTGTTTTTATAGATCGGGTGTATAGAAAAAATCGTTACTCACCATTTCTGTCAAGCAATGAATCTGTGCTGCACTCGGTGTCCGAGTTTGCTCTGGAGCCGGGTCTCGAGTTATTTGGTGTGTTATCCGCACTCTTGCTCTTGGGTTTCTCTTTATGATGATGGTTGTTGTTGTCGTGGTGGTGGTGGTGGTCGTGGTCGTGGTCATGGTGGTTATGATGGTGGTTCCCATGGCGATGATGATGATGATGATGCTGCCTCTTATGGTGACCGTGGTCGTGGTCGCGGTCGCGGTCGTGGGAGTGTGGGAGGTGGATGCCAATGTAATGGATACGGTGTCCTGTAAGATTTGCACAAAGGAATGAAAGAGTGAATGACATTATAGACAACTGTCTAAGAATCAAACGTATGATGATAATGATGATACCCATGGCGATGATGATGATGTCTCTTATGGTGACCGTGGTCACGGTCATGGGAGTGTGCGAGGTGGATGCCAATATAATGGATACGGTGTCCTTTAAGATATACACAAAGGAATGAGTTTAATGACAATTGTAGCACTGTATAAAAATCACACGACGAAGATCATGATGATGATGGTGATGATGACAATGACAATGATGATAATGATGACAGCTCCGATGATGAAAGAGGATGATCGTTATGTTTGTGATGATAACGTTCAATCATGACAATGATGCTGATGTTGTTGATGGAGTTCTTGAAAATGATGAGGATGATGATGATGATGAGATGATGATGACAATGATAATGACGATGATAATGATGATGATGAAGATGATGATGTTGATGATGATGTTGATGTTGATGATGATGTTGATGATGATGATGTTGATGATGTTGATGATGTTGATGATGTTGATGATGTTGATGATGTTGATGATGTTGATGTTGATGATGATGATGATGATGATGATGACCTTGACAATAAAATAAAGATGATGGTTATGATCATTATGATGACTTTCAATCATGATAGCGTTGCTGATAAAGATGACTATGGTGATCAGTAGGATAATGATGATGATGTTGATGGAGTTCTTGAAAATGATGTGATGATGATTATGACAGCTAGGCTCAACACTAGCACTTGCTCATTGCCTGGGGCAAGTAAGAAATTGATGTCGGGCAAGTAAAATATTATAAAATATTTAATAATGTAAAATAATATAATAAAATAAATTGTTTGGTTGCCCGATCCTCAACTAACATTTCTGTTCAACTTAGAGAGAAAATATAATTACGTGTAAGTAAATCTCATCTAAAAACAAGCAAGGCATTTAATACTAGCATATCAAGCTATATGTACCTAGCGCCATATTTTGTTCTTATTTTGATTCATGTTCCTTTTTTTAGGGCAAGTACATTTATTGTACAGGCAAGTATTTATGATGATGAGGAGGAGGAGGATCGAGGATAATGATGGCAGTGATTTTATGATGATGGCCGATGGTGCCTGTGATGGCCATGGATTTTGGAGTGTCATGAATGTAATGCCCAGGGATAGCCTGGAAACAGCAAGAGAAATAAAATGCATGTTTTTTCCAGAATGGAGAGGGAAGAAGGAAAGTTTTATCAACTTCATTAGAGTACCGAAGTGGAATGTCACAACTATTCATTGTCCCGGGGTCCATTTCATGAAAGGCTCTTAACCTTAAGTTCGTACACAACCTTGGTACAACTATGACATTTACAGGCAACACGTGTTGCATGGAAGCGTCTTTGCTATTATACTTCTAACCTTGTCCTTTGTGATCGGAACAAACACCATCAGTATGTACGTAGATCAGTCACAGTCACGAAACAGTTAAGATGGTCTTAGCTAAGATCCTTTCATGAAACAGGCCCCTGGGTAATGGTTCTAAACAAAGTCAAGCAAGCCAGACATTTTCTAACCAAGTAAACTTCGCAAATATGAAGGCAATCAATTATACAGCTCTAACCCACTACCAAAAGCCTGAATCAAAGGACAAGTTGTAAGTTTAAACAAAAGAATGTGACATTAGTCTAAGAGTATTTATTGCTAATACGCAGACATTTTTACAAACAAGGAGAATTTTTCAGGACAGGTCCAGAAATATGTTAGATTAACATACTTAAAGTCCCCCAAATCCCCTACATGTATGTGGGTTTTGCAGAACCCAAGATGGCATCCAAAATGGCCGCCATGTTCAACTTTCTTCCATATTTTTCCTTCTAGACAAGTTGGAAAGCTGATTAAAGTGTATATCAAATATAAGTTTCAAGATACAAGCAAACTTTTTAACGGTTTGAAGTTCAAAAAGTACCCTAATCCAAGATGGCAGCCAATATACGATTGAAAATGGCTGCTGCTTCAAAGAGTGACCATGAACTTTGCCTCCAGACATGTTAGAAAGTTGAAGTAAGTGTCTTAACGTATGTTTCCAGGTACAAGGAAACCATTTCAATGTATATCCAGATGTTTCAAGTCAAACGGGTATCCTAATCCAAGATGGCTGCTGATACAATGTTCGCACATTTTGGACATTTTGTGTATCATCGAAATGAGAAGAACACAACTATTGATATTATCTCTTACAAGAACCGTTCATATTTTTCCCAATTATTTAGCGACATCTGCTCCCTAGACATAGTTCTGTACTTTGAAAGTTTATATTTATGTCAGGTATAACTGAACATCAATGCAATTAATCAAAATATTGCTTGTAACTGAAAACAAACATTTAGACACTTAAATCAGCTTTCCAGCCTGTCTAGAAAGGAAAATATGGGAGAAAGTTAAAATTGACGGCCAATTTGGAAGCCATCTTGGAATTCTGAAAAATGCACCAAGGGGGATTTTGGGGACTTTTTGTGTTATTCTACACTTTTTTCTGAACCTATCCTGCCATTTTCAGTTTGTTCTGAAAAATGTCCGGGTTTGGACTACATCATTTCTTTAATGAAACATATAAATGTACTATTTATAGTGGGTATATAGAGGATTTTAGCATTGTGAATAGATGGTCGAGTGTTACCTATATTTGTATTAAAGAGAGTACGTATAGAGACAGTGGCGTAGCGTAGTTGGACTGATTAGGGGGGCACACCTTATGTATTTCTTTGTTTCTTCCAATCTGTTCCCCTTCTGTTTTCTAATGTTTTTTCCAAATTATTGGGGGGCACAGGCCCCCATGTGCGCCCCCCCCCCCCCGTAACTACGCCCATGTACAGAGCTATTTGTAAGTGTCTGACACACAAGCATCTGCACATCAATGACCTTCAGGGACCTTCATGCAGCCATGTTCAAGCAAAATTGATTCATATAGTATTGGGCTTGTCAATATTTGTCCAAATATTTGTCCTAAATGACGAGTTCTGACAAATCACACATACTCAGTTCATAATTCATCTTTTCATTTATCCATGTCACATTTAAAGCCAAATAACAGTTTTGGGAAAGCCCCCAGACACAAATTATGATAAATATGCTTTCATCACCTAGAACATACATTCTGTTAACATTAAGATTTGGACGAAAACTGCTTTGAAGTTGACTATTTGAGCAATAAAATGATCAGAATAAAAGAGTCTATTACTGAGATTCAATTCAACCGCATTATATGCTGCGCGCAACAGTTATGCAATATACTGTACATGTAGGCTTGTTGACCAATACGGCAGGCCTGTAGAGAGGGTCAGATGAGTAGTGAATTTATGCCAAATTTTGGCAGCATGATGATGGTGTGAATTGAAGTTTCAATACAAAGGTTCAGATGTTACCACACAAGCCCTTTTTTATACTACGATCAATTAGTTTGGCAAATATAGATGGTTTCGGTAACTTTCCCAATACTGTTATTTGGCTTTAAACCCTCTGTGTGCCAAATAAAAATGGAAGAATCCACTTGACCTTTTGACGATGTATTTCATCTGCAACGTACAGGAATCTGGGCAGTCATTTCCACACTTGTCTATTGTTTGAGTATGGTAGGAGTTAAAGTGACCCTTTAAAGTTTGTCAAATTCTACCCAAATCACCTTAGAGTTTTCACATATTTCTCTTGTACCTTGTTGATTTGATTATGATAATCTATCAATTGGTATATATATATGATTGAAGTCTCAAATATCACTTTATTTTTTTTTAAATGAAGTATTGATCACTTTAAGTTTAAAGAACAAATCAATAGATCTGATTCCCTGTGTATTGTGATTAGAGTCGACCACGCCTGTACCAAAAGGGTAAAATAGTCTTACAAATTTGCTAAGTCACACTTTATAACAGTCTCAAGAGTCTACAAATGTAAACAGTACAAATTTAAACAAACATGATAATTTCTGAATGACTTGATGGCAGACGGCAATACTATTTATATACAGTCAAGTACATTCAAAACAAGAGTATATACTATGTACGTGCCATAATATGCATTAGGCCACAAATATTATTTCTCACATTAAGATTTTAGACAATATAACACTTTCATACCTGATATTTATTCAGGAGCGTATACACGTGTACCTGTATGTACTCAACAAAAATGAGTAGTTGAGTACTCATACGTGCAATAATGCATTAAGCGACCAAGCATGTTATTTTTCTTGTCAAAATTTGAGACAGTTTCATTTATTTATTAACCCCTTGACTACGGGAACCGGGTGGCCTGTGTACAAAGTCTATGGGGATTTCAGAGTATCGTAGTGTACGGGTTAAGTCGTACCTATATGTACAAAATAAAAATGTGCATGGACATATTATTTTTCCTGTCAATGTTTGGGACAGTATATAATGGTCTCATAATAAGCATACTTTGCCATTAATATCTGTCTTGAGGCCTTACTATTTATACAAGTAGATAGCGATAGATGTGTACGTGCAATATTGCACATTATGCTAGATTCTTGTCAAAATTTAAAATGATGCTATCATAAGCATAGGCGTACCCAGGGGGGGGGGGGGGGGGGGGGGGGTTTGGGGAGTTCAAACCCCCCCCCCCCCTTTTCAAATTTTAACTGGTCTTAAGACCAAATTTTAGTGGTCTCGATCGACCGTCATTTTTGATGGTGATGGTCTCGGCCTCGAAAAGTGCAAAAAACCGTGGTCTCGGCCTCAACAATTGTGAACCGGACCTGGTCTTGGTCTCGAAAATTTTGAAGGTTCTTGGTCTCGGCTTCAACAATTTTGTACGACTACCCCTCCCCCCCCCCCCCCCCCCCTGCTAAATGAAATTTTTTTCTGATAAAAAAAAAACTCCCCCTTTAAAAAATCCTGGGTACGCCACTGAGAGTACGATCTTATATTTATAGTCGTAGCTGTTTATACTCAATAAAAACACGTTCTCCTACGTGCAATAATATAGTTAGCCACACATATGATTTTTCATGTCAAAATTTGAGACTGTCATAATGTTCTCATATTACAACTACTATTTTACAGTCTCGCATATACTAATAAATAAAAACAAGTACTCGTACGTGCAACAATGCATTAGGTCACATGTAAGAATTTTTCTTGTCAACATTTTAGACAGTTTGACGTAATGAGGCTCTCATATATAACTAAATAAACACATTTGTATGTGCAATATACATCATGCAACATATACATATAATACTTTTTGTGTCAACATTTGAGAGAGTTTAACAAAGCTGATGGAGGTGCAAAAATAATGACAAATTTATTTTCTTAGTCAATATTTGAGACATTGTGACGTAATGACCGTCTTATATTACAACTGATATTTGTTCAGAGTGGCACCTGTACGTGCAGCGTTACACATAACCAGTGGTACGTGTCACTGTAAAGGATTAATAGGGGGCACTAGCTTGCACACCCTAACCCAAATGATTTTCAAAATAAACATTCAAATCAAAAGAGAGTCAAATATGGGGCCTACATTTTCGATTCTAGCAGAATCTTCTTATTACAGGCAATATTTTAGTAGATACAGTAAGCAGTTTTCAGCAATATTTTGTGTCAAATCAAAAGAGTGAAGAAAAGAACAAAACTGATTTAGTTTACCTTTCAATTAAGGAAATTGAGTTATTTTGTTTATATTACTAAACATATATCAACGTCTCTAAAGGTTTTTTATATTTATATAATAAAACGTTTAAACGTCTGTGGAAAATACATGTTATAGAAATAGCAAAATCAATCAGTCCTGAATGGGTTAATATATACAAAGTGCATGCTGTACATGCGTACCAGAAGGTTCCTCGAATGTCAAAATACTTTGTAAAGGTTTCAACCCCGCTCATGCTCTGCTAAGTTTCGGCACAACAAACACCCCTTTTCATAACTACTCAATTATTGATAATTAGACTTTGCACTCATTCATCTCCATTCAGAACTCTCAAAGAGATAACTTTATAATGTATCTTTTAAAATTTCTATTACCCCTATATCCAGTTCCTGTTTATATGAAATTGACAACATTGTATGGAATATTTGTGTAGGATATATGACATAAACGGTACCCCGGGGTACCAGACGAAAATCCGCCATTTTGTTTAATTATTTTATTTAATTTTTAGGGCTGTACTGTGGGTATAGCGTGCATACAATCGCGCGCTGCACTGCATGCACAACACAATAGCTGCGTACGGTTGGACGCAAGATGGCGCTACACAACGCGGGATACCGGGGTACAACGGTACCCCGGGGTACTGCGTGTGTCATCATATGTTGTGTGATAAGATCAGCTCACTGTTAGATCTGCATACCAAAGTATACAATTTAATGCAAACAAATGGAAAAGCCAGGTGTTATCTCATGATTTAATGCATATTACAGGACTATTTCCTTTGTTTAACTTCAACATTCTATTTCCTCATCATAAAAATCAAAATGTGTAAATGTTCAAACAAAATAATGCTAAAATAATATGTTCTAAGATATCAAAATTAAGAATTTCTGTTTATCAGGCTTGGGGTCTATGGAGAATATAACAATGTATTATAAAAAATTTAAAAATTAAATCATTTCCAATGAGTTTACATATTCAGGATTGGTTATATGGGCTAGCATCTAAAATGAAGAAAACAAGTTTTTAATGATTTTGAGCAAACAACTGTCTTGTACAGGTTAAAGGCATATATGCGTGGGTTATAAAGGGTAGTCAGCAAATTCCAACTCGACTCCACCGTAATCTCTCGAGGTAAACTCACGATATGTGTTGGATCGATCGAAGAGAGGTGCTTCGAAATATCTGAACAAAGGCCTTCTTATGAAATTGCATGCAGCAAACAAATTTCTCACGCTGTCAGTCCTAGGCCTAGGCATCAAACGGCGGCACTTTGAAGTCGGTTGTGGTTAAGCCGTGTTACGTGATATTTTCGCTCGTAAACATCTCTGATGGATCTCCATTCGACTATAGTACAAACATTCCGAACGCGACTATTTTTGATGCATTTTTGACTCGGGTATTCGGAAGTGGGACAGTTTCCGATCGCTACTTATAACTGAGCCAATGGGGATTACGTACCGTGCGTAAAAGTGCGCAAGATGGATCCACGCGTCTAATAACCATACAAAAAAATACACAGGGGCAAAGGGCGATTCGCCCCCGATACCTTAAAATCGCCCCCGTGAGCCACGGCACGGGGGCGGAAATTTTTTTTTTTTTTTTTTTTTTTTTTTTTTTTTTTTTAGGCATGATCGGAAAGCGCCAGAAACATACCAAACATGGCATAATCAGATAGATCACATCATGATAATCATTTATTAGACCCTTGAGCAGTGAAAACGATGTTAACAAAAAAAGAGCCCCCGTGAGCCCCAAAATAGCCCTCGTGAATAATTTCACGAGGGCGTTTTTTTCCCTCAAAATTTTCAAAATCGCCCTCGTGAAAAAAAAAGTTGTTTTTTTTAAATGGGATTCAGCAGACTTGATGGATGTGTTTCAAACCACAACAGATTCAAATAACTTAATAATGCATGTCGCCATGACATCAGAAATCAAATCAATTATTTTATCATGATTCTATGCATCAGTAACAGTGGGAAAATACACAGTTGCCTGGGTAAATTAGTTCATGAAATGCCAAAAGAGCCAGGCCCAGCCCAGGGCTTCAAATTATAAAACAGCCCCTGTATATATAATTATCATAGTTCAAATATTTCCCTCTCAGCCCTACACCCCTCCCCCTTTCCCTCTCTACTCTTCAGTCCTAGCTTTCTTCACTCTCCCCCTCCCCTTTCCAATGATGAAAATTGAAGAAATCCGGTAGGATGCAAGAAAACAACCACAATTGTTTTGAAATGAATGATATAATACCACAATGTATAAACTGAATCAACACGAGACCAAAAGCAGTTAACCCTAACCCTATATATCCCCTTCCCCATTCCTTCCCCCCTCCCCCCCTCCCTCTCTCCCTCCCCTTTCCCCTCTTAGTTAACACTAAATGTAAATTGAAGAAAACAGGTAGATGCAAGAATAAGGCCACATTTTTATTGAAATATTATGCTAAAAACCACAATGACAATAGTGTAAATAGCCTCTTCCTTCATCCTTCTTTCACCCACCCCCTCGATCCCCTCCCCCTCTTCCTCCCCTCCACCCTCTTCCTCCCCCCCCCTCTTACTCCCCTCCCCACTCTTCCTCCCCTCCCCCTCTCCCCTCTATCTCCCCTCCCCCTCTATCTCCCCTCCCCCTCTATCTCCCCTCCCCCTCTATCTCCCCTCCCCGCTATCTCCCCTCCCCTCTATCTCCCCTCCCCCTCTATCTCCCTTCCCCCTTCCCCCTCCCCTCCCCTTCCCCATCCCCCTCTTCCTCCCCTCCTCTTCCTTCCCCCTCCCATCCTCTGCTCCCCATTGGTTAATCACTTGCTATATGTCACATCACAACCAGTAGAACAAAACTAATAAAGCGCATATTAAACCAACACTGCAATATTGCATGCAATTTATATCATCAGATTGAAACCTCAATCTCTGCTCATATGAACATAGCAACAGTAACACAGAAATTCAATACTGAAACCTCAGCTGTATAGTAATTCAGTTACCCAATATACCACAGTGATGTAAATGGAAGAGAACAGGTTGATGCAATAAGAAAAGCCAGATGCGTATTGAAATACAATGCTACAAAACCACACTGGTGTAAATTGAATCAAAATAAGACCAAAACACAAACCTTGGCCCCTATAAGCTTTCTCCCATCCTTTCCCCTCTCCCCCACCCCCCCCCCCCCCCCTCCTCTCTCCCCTTTCTCTCACTTCCTCCTCCTCTTCCTTTTCAATCCCCCTCCCCTATTCCCTCTTGGTTTACACAAGTTGCTTTTAAGAACAGTAGAACAAAACTAATATAGCGCAAAGTAAACCAACATCATCAGTTTGAAATCTCAATCTTTGCTTTAAATATCAACTGTAATAACAGCTAGAGAAACACTAAAACATCAGTCGTTTAGAAATTTGGTAAACTCACACCCCTCCACCCTATCCTCTCCCCATTCCTTCCCCTTCCCCCTTTATAATTCCTACCCTTTCCCGCGTCCCCCCCCCCCCCCCTTCCCCTGATCCCTCTATGGGAAGTTATCCATAACTGTAATATTGCATGCATGCAGCAAGGAGCAATTTCTCTCATCAGATTAAAACCTCAACCTTTGCTATATTCAGCAGTATAATAACAGCTAGAGAAACGCTAAAACCCATCATATAGAAAAACAGTAACGCAACACCACAGTGATGTATATATCGAGGAGAACAGGTAGATGCAATAAACAGGTAGATGCAATAATAAAACCACATGTGTATCGAAATACAATGCTTCGTACACCACCACACCACAATGGTGTAAAATTGAATCAACACGAGACCACTTATAATGATTTTGTGCAGTCGATTACCCCCTTCACAATGTCAATGACATCCCCACTTATTGTGTGATTATTTAATGCAGTGGGGTAGCATGGTTAGGGGACACAATTATTTGGGGGCATACCTTTTGTATTTTTTTTAAATCAAATTATTATTATTTTTTTTTTTTATATTATTATATTATTATTTTATTTTTTTTGTTTGGGGGGGGGGGGACATGTGCCCCCCCCCCCAGTTGCTCCCCCCCCCCACACACACCGTTAGCTATGCCTCTGTTGTGTGATTACTCAAAGGCTGTGTACCGTACAACATGTGCACCGTCGTTCTGATTGACTGTTCTACTACAGCTAGCGTACATGTGCTCCCCAGTGCACGTGCTGCTATATATTTGCCACTGTCTCCTTTCGAGTACTATAATCAGCTGATCACGAACGGCTCACGTGTTCACGGCGGCCGGCCATGCAATGCAGCGGTGGCTTACGTGCGCAGTTGACAGCTCACTGACGACATCAACAGCTAAAGAATGCTAGCCGAATAGCACTTCAGCTGTGCGATTAGGTGTTTGTCTCAATCCACAAAGGTGTCTGGACAATTTTATGCGCAAACAGTGCTCCCACATTCAAAAATAATTTGTTGATATAAATGTTGACACTTGACATACATCCCTGGCATAGTAGATCTGTATAGTGATACCTGTACATTGTTGTTGTTGTTTTGTTTTGTTTTTTGGGGGGGGGTTTTGGGGGGAGGGGGGGTATTACGTAGGACCTATGCCATGTACATTTTCCCATGTGAAAGATACAATGTCATTGTTATTAGTCTCCCCACAAAGGTGTCTTGCAAATATACAAACAGTCGTATCAATATAATACTTCCTAGATAAATGTTGATACATGTTTGTGAATTGAGTTTAAGATTACTTTCAAGACACACTTTATAATAATTAATATGTAATTTATGAACTTTTGTTGGAAGCCCAGTATGATTTTTATTTTGCTTTCTCTGTATCGCTCTCTTTTCTTTTAGATAGCCAAAACACATTTTTGTATTTAATTGTACAATTTAAGATAATGAACTAGTTCAAAAGAAAGATACAATTTTGTCATAAATACAAAAACACTTAAATGTATTAAGTTTGATGTGATTTTATAGAGATAAAAAACATATTCTATTCAGTTTTATTTCACATCTCGTACATTATAAAGTATAGGGCTCCTCATTTGAGAATAAGTCTAAGAATCATTGTCAATGATGTATTCTTCATGCAACCCTAACAAATGACAGACGGAAAGAGACTTCTACCCTTCTAAATTCTAAATGATTGAATTATAAATATGCACATACTGGGGCTCCTTAGTTGAAATAATTCATACAGTTATAATGAATGAATGATTTCCCCCATGCAATAATGCAATTTTAAAAAGAAAGATAGGAGTACTCAGATATGAATCATAAATGATGCATATAAGTATGCTGTGCTCCTCATTTAAAATCATTCCTAGAATTATGACAAATGATACATAAATGTCCATATGCAGTACGAATTTTAAAAGAAAGATATATTATATACATTGTAAAAATTTAAGTTAACCCTATCCTTATATATCCCCCCCCCCCCCCTCTCCCCTCTCCCCCCTCTCCCCCTCCACTTGTATTTATAAGATAGTGCTCCTCATTAAGAATTCATAGAATTACAAAAGATATTAGTACCTGGAAGTTTAAAAGAAAGATTCGACATATAAATTCTTGAGACTTATCGACTTAAGATGTAAATGATACATAATATGCATGCATCCTGCTCGTAATAAGAGAATACTTCCCAGAATAGCACTGCATACATTCCCAAACATGATTATTAAGAAGATTAATTGCTAAAACAACATCCTCTTATGGTTTCAGTTTGGCCTTCTCTATTTTGCACAGAAATTGTGCAATAATTTAAACAAGAACTATATTGAATGGTGCATGCACGCTTCCTACACCAGCTCAGTTTATATGCTTAACAACAGCATCTAAGCACACCAATGTATTTCTCTTCATGTTTGATATTATACACATAATGCATCATTGTGCTCTAGTATATACGAATGAATTATGAAGTATAATTTGATTTCTATTTACAGTAATAATGAAGTACAAGTTTTTTAGTGCAAGTTTGTGCAAAATGTTAATTCAAAGAAAACAAATCTTACATTGGTACTTGCAGTATAATTATATACTCAGTTGAAAGTTCTAAGCAAATTTATGCAGCTTTTTAATGCATCATTTACAAGTATTTGTCAACAAGGAAAACAATATTACATTTTGAATACATACACTGCTTGAGATATAATATCAAATTGTGTGACGATTTCATTTGTTATGAACTGTGATTCCACGTGTAAGTTTATTTTCCATTTTCACAAATGGGCTAAAATAAAAATCCATTGCTGATATGTGACAGCACTAGATACGTTTGCAGACCTTGGTGTTTGCAAGGGTACTGTAATAATAGCTCTTGGCAATATTATTGTGTACAGCACATGTGGTATAACAATAATGACACTCAAATAAAGAGGGAACAAGGTCGCAGTGCACTAGGGTGAATAGGACTTCCCCCCCCCCCCCCCCACCCTGACCCCCTATCCCCTCCAGGGGAACCATGATAAATGCACTTGGCAATATTATTGTGTGTAGCACGACCGTCACCATCATTTTTTTGCTTTTTGTTTTTTTCCGGGGCACCGGGTCCCGACCGTTGCAAGTCGACCGGGACCCGGTTTATAAAATATCCGAAATCTATTTAGTAAATGGGAGGGGAAGGTTTATAAAGTTGAGGGTGTTAATTAGCTCATAATTATACAATATGTATGATTTTGTATTTTCGCCCTAAAGGGGGCTACAGGAGGTTACCCCGCCCCCTTCCAATTGCCCCCCCCCCCCCCCACTCGGCCCTTAGCTAAAACACACATATGTGACCTGCTATTGCAAAACCCGGCACTTGTCGATAATTCATGTTTTGAAGAAATGGGCATTTTAAGTTCACACAATGTGTGTAAAAGACCTATGATTGTAAAATTGAAACAAATATCTTCAGACACCAATTATTGACCAATTAGTTAGAACAAAGCATCAAATGAAAGCTTGTGATATGGCCTTAATTTCTAATGGTTTGAAAATCTACATTTTGATTTTTACTGTGACAAGTGCCGGGTTTTGCTACAGCCGGTCTCATATACTACAGTACATGTATTCACTTACAATGACAATTACTGAGGCAGCACCGTCGAAACTCCAATGGGATTACGGTAAGCGTTAGTGTTACATTTTAATTATGATCAACATGATCAGCTACTCTACATGGGGTAATCACTATGGCATTGATATATATATAGCTCAATCTCTGCCATGGGACCTGCACAACATAATACTGTATTCAGATTGATATGAATATGGAACCTGCACACAATTAAAGTTAGTTTAAGTCCTTCCCGTGCCAATTTCGGCACATGTAAGGCAGCGCTTATCTCCAATTCATTAGCCCTAGGCCACACGTCTACTAAATGTAGCGAAAGCTACAGAAGGGGGGCAGTCGTCTAGTAACTCGTGCGATTAACTTTCCCAATTGCCGAGCGCCTGACTTAGAAGGCAGAAGGTACCATTTTTGAAGTCTTTAGTATGACCCGGTGTGGGTTCGAACCTGCTCGGTACACAATTAAAGTGATCTTAACATTGTCAGTATTTCTACTGCACACTGATCATGCAATACACGTTCGTGATCAACACAAGACACATTTTCATACCGTTAAAAAGGGCTACTTTGCCCTACAAGTCTCAGTTTTCAATCTCAAATTACGGATAAACAGGAAAAATATGTCATAAAAAGAACACTGTTTACATGACATTTGATACAGGATGTACTGTACATAAGGAAAAGAAGAATATAAAAAGAACTCTGTACATGACAACTGCACCCCCCCCCCCCCCCCCCAACCAACTCCAGGACATTTACCAATTGCAGTAAAACCTAGATAAGCAAAACACTGAAGAACACACTTGGCCACTGTAGACAGGTGACCTCAAAAGGGTATTGAACTATTGAGGGCCACTTATCAATATCAATATGATTTTCTCTGCAAGAGATCAGTTTGGTGGTCAATACAAACAATATGCAGAATGGCTGCTTTAGACAGGTGGCCACTAAGTCAGGTTTGGTTGTGTACCTTAATATTTTCTCAAACACATACAGGTGCATGTAAATATATTCTTGTGTAAACATCTATATTACTATGCAGTGACCTTCCAGTGAATATCAGAATACTTTTTAATTGTTGTCCCCTACGGCACTATAATCAATATCTCGGTCTTCCAAGAAAAGGTCGAAAAACAACTCAAGTAAACAATCATCTGCACTGTTTTTGTTTGTGTGTGCACAATTTCACTGAACAGACACAGTCAAACTGTCTTAGTGGCCACCTGTCTCTAGCAGCCAACCTGCCTATAGTGGCCACCAAAATGTATCCCCTGCAGAGAAAAACAATGTAATTGAACCTGTCTAAGCTAGGTAGTTTCTTCATACAGGATACTGAGTGTTAATGTATCTATGCACAAAAGCCAGGGAGGAATACAAAATACAGTACAGTAATTCATACAATGTTCCCATGACTAATTGCAAATATCTATATTTTGTATGAAAGATTAATACAATAAAAACTATGTATATATAGTGGCCACCTAAGGGAAACAAAAAGATTGGCCACTGTAGGCAGGTGACCTCTATAGACAGGTTACATAACATAATTTTACTCTGCAGGGAATCACTTTTGGTGGCCACTATAGGCAGGTTGGCTGCTATAGGCAGGTTGGCCACTATAGGCAGGTTGGCTGCTATAGGCAGGTTGGCCACTATAGGCAGGTTGGCTGCTATAGACAGGTGGTCACTATAGGCAGGTTGGCTGCTATAGACAGGTGGCCACTATAGGCAGGTTGGCTGCTATAGACAGGTGGCCACTATAGGCAGGTTGGCTGCTATAGACAGGTGGCCACTATAGGCAGGTTGGCTGCTATAGACAGGTGGCCACTATAGGCAGGTTGGCTGCTATAGACAGGTGACCACTATAGGCAGGTTGGCTAGACAGGTAGCCGCTAAGACAAGTTTGACTGTACATTTATGTCCTCATGAATTATCACTGTATGAAAATACAATTGTATCATAGTATGAAAGCTTACATACATAATAATGCTTTTCTGAAGCCAATATATGCATTTTATTACATCTTTTAAATAAATACATTTTGTTTCATTTCCATTTGTATCTCAGTGAAAACTAGTCCACTAGGGGGTGGGGGGAGGCACTTGATATGTTTGTACAGTAGGTCGTCATGAATAATAATAATTACAATATATAGAACTATATACAGTATATATGTTTTAAATTGTTATAACCTTTCCAATTCAATGACTGAAAATTAAATTAATTTATTTACTGCATGGAAATTAGCATCTATTTTTAAAACTAAATAGGATTTAATGAAATGTCCTAATGAACTGGATAACTGAAAGCATAAGCCTGCTGTAGGTCTGCCTGCATGCTCTTTCTCATTTACCTGGTAAAGTAGTCTCAGCGTAGTAATGGGGAAACATTTAAAGTGGTTCACTATTCAAAGGGAAAGGATTAATAATAATAATGATAATAATAATAAAGATGATGATTGTTGCATTTATTATAGTGGATAATACAGGGTTTCTTAAATAGCAGTTCAATAGCATTAAAGGGAGAGATCCACTTTTGCAAGCCAAAATTCAAAAGTTGCGAGTTTATTGTCCTATATGAAAGGAAATGTCATTTAATAGCATGCCTGAAAAAATTAGGGCTTGAAATCTCTTTTTCGTGGAGTTATAGACCTAAAACTGAATAAACTGAGGGACGTCGGTTAATTAGGTAAATACGTATTTTCGGCCGTTGAGTAAGTTCGTACCTGGGGCGCGTCCCCCCCCCCCCCCCCCCCCCTCCCCCTCAGGCTTGCTTGTTAGCCAGTATAGTTTTGATATTGGGGCTTTGAATAGCCAAAATCCATATTCCATAAGGCTCTGGGGGCTCCACCCCTGGACCCCACCCAAGGTGGCTTGCGCATAGAGAGTACAGAAGCTATGACGTCATAAAAATATATTTTTAGAATTTTCAAATTTGAACTTCATTTTCCGAAATAGCATCAAAAATAATATCCAAATACCGAAAATCAATTGAATATATTAAGTATTGGGTGAGATATGCCCGTCCGAATGAATTTGTTGTCAATAGGCAATCAGTGTTATAGAGCTCTGGTTCATAACTTTATGAACCAGAGCACTACAACACTGATTGACCATTGAAGTAAAATTCATTTGGATGGGCATATCTCAGCCAATACTTAATATATTCAATTGATTTTCGGTATTTGGATATTATTTTTGATGCTCTTTCGGAAAATGAAGTTCAAATTTGAAAATTTAAAAAAATAGATTTTTTTTATGACATCACACTTCACCACTCTATACACTCTCCTAGGTTTTGAGCCCCCTTCTTAAAGAATTCCTGGCTACGCTACAGGGTGAGTGGCATTTAAAAGCTAGTGGAAAGCAATTGAATGTACAAAAACAGAGGGTCGTGCCTGGAAAGTAGAAAGTATTTTAGGAAGCCTACTTATCTTTGTAAATTTCCATGAATGCATCCGTCTTTAGAAGTCGCTATTTAGCTTTTAAAAATAAAACACTGAGTACTTAAAGGCAACAAAAAAGGTTCTGAAATATATGTCAATCCGTTGCCATCGGAACCTGGTGGATCCTAGTGTATTGCTACATTTACATGGGGACTGCAAAATCTAGTAGGTAACAGGTTAACCCCATGCCTACAGGAACCTGGTGGTCTATGTAGAATTTTGAAGGAGATGGGTTAAGCACATGTTCATATACCTCTTACCATGTCAATAATGTATGCATATATTAAAGGGATAGTTGAGTTTTGGTATAGAGGGCGCTACACAAAATAATTTTTGGTGAGATAATGACAAACTGAGTGTCAAATTTGAAAGAGGATACAATTTTAATGACAGGATACAATTTTAATGACAGGATACAATTTTAATGACAGAATAAACTTTATTTGATCAAAATCGGTTCAGAAATGGCTGAAATATCCACAAACATAACCATTTGTAATAATTGTGGGGCCCCACAAATATTCAATAATTTTGAACCAGCCGTAAAAATTATTTTTAAAATGCTTCCTCTGTTCAAAAATTTTAAAAAGAGGTTTTTAAATATTTGTTGATTATCTCTCTAGATCTAATTACCGTAAAACTCCGTGTATAAGTCGCACTCGTGTATAAAACGCACCCCCAACTTTCTAAAAAAATAAAAAAAATAGAATATTTGTTTTCATGAATATTCATATATTCATGAGGTAGCAATGCTCATTAAATATGCAAAATACTAAATTCATTAATAACTTTTTTGTTGAGAAAAATGTAGAACCACTGTTTAGAAAATTGAATATTAAATGAGTGCTGCTACTCATGAATATCTGAATATTCAATTAGTAGCAGTGTTACTGCTTAAAAACTTGCATTTTGTTTTGCTAACCACTATCATTTATGTAGGAAAAAGGTATATTTTGATAAATGTTCCCCCTTATATCAAGCTCTTGTCATGCCCTAGACCAGTGTAATATGCATTAAACATGACTACAGGGTGTCCCAAAAAAAAATAAAACTCTGTACCTGTGACGGAAAAAAGTGCATCTTATACACGGAGTTTTACGGTACTATTTTAACAAAAAATTACATGCACAATATTTCATTTCAAATGGTTCAAACTGATGAGTGTTTAGAGAGCGCCCTCTTGAGTTTTAACAGCTCTTTTGGAATGATAACAGGCTTTTTACTTAGTCATTTGAAATTTTATATTCCTTTCGAGCATGGTGGAGTTATATATATTTAGTTTGGTTACCAAAATTCAGTTTGACCAAAACTGTACTCTCTTTACCAAAACTCAACTATCCCTTTAATGGTGACTGGATATAAACCCTGCACTGTTCGGTTTTGAAGAAGTGGGCATTATAAGTTCACATAATATATACGTAAAAGACTTATGTAACAATTGAAACAATCATATATTTCCCAAGTATTGTCCAGTGTTTTAGAAAAAGGCATCAAATGAAAGCTTGTGATGAGGCGTTTCTCATGGCTTGGAAATCTTAATTTTAATTTGTACCAACAAGTGCAGGGTTTTGCTATTATCAAGTCACAATTATCTCGGCTAAAATTAAAAATTATAAAAAAACACATACACATGAACATTGCTGCAATATACTGTGTATCATTGTAAATACATGATGTATGCGTCTCTACCATTTAGTAGCAATTAGGGATATATTGGTTGAGAACTATTGAATAATTCAAAGGTGATAATGTGTAGTACTTGGATTTGATAATCACCCACCAAACAGAAATTGAATTAAAATGATTCATGACATTAAGAAAAAAGTACCTTACATAATATATGTACATCTGAAACAGGTACAGTATAATTCTGTCAACCTAGTCTACACCACTCAGACCTTGACAAATATGAATTTAATGCAAGTCCTACAATGTCAATCAAAATTGAATGATTATATTAAAGATTGTCAAATAAAAATTAATTTCTTGCTGTGCAATTTATATGTAAAGACAAATAGGTATATAGAATTATCAAAATAATTAAATGCAACCTAATGTATATATGTCAATAACTGAAAAATACCAAAAATATGGTGTTATATATTTTTTTGTTGAGGCCTGTTCTAAGTGTATAGTGACCAGTGGCGAAGCGAGGAATTTCGCAAGGGGTGGGCTCATACCTGAAGGCGTGTAAACGCAAGCCATTTTGGGCCTTTCTTAGGACCTCTGGTGGGGGTCTAGATGGCAAAGCCCTCGGAAGATTTTGGATTTTAGCTATTCAAAGCCCCGAAACAAAAACTACCAGCTAACTAGAAAGAAAAAATAAAACAAGCCTGGGGGAAGGGGGAGGGGGAGGGGGGGGGGGGGGGGGGCTTGAACCCAGTAAACCCCCCCCCCCCCCCCCCCCCCTCACTACACCAGAGATTGTGAGGGTTAAAACAAAAACTTGCCACCAAAATGGTTGAAGCATGGATCTGACCTGATATTTCTGCAGGTTCTACGTCTCTATGTCCCTGGAGGCTTCCTGTATCAACGACAACATCTGATCCGTCCATCGCTCGCAAAGGCACTGGAAAGAGAAAAGGGGATAGTGACGTTATATTTTATTTGCAGATTTGATGATATTCTTTAGAAGCAAGCGCACCCAAAAATAAGTTAGAATGCTCAGCAAAATAGAGGGTGAAAAAGCTAGCATCATTGTAAAAAAGGGAGGCATCCTGTATCATCGACAGCATCTGATCCGTCCATCGCTCGCAAAGGCACTGGAAAAGGGAAAAGGGGATAGAGACAAAATAGTATATTAGCAGATTTGATTTGATATTCTGCAGAATTTAGAGTACCCGCAAATAAGTTAGAATGCTCAGCAAAAGAGAGGGTGAAAAAGCTAGCATCATTATGGAAGCTTCCTGTATCAACGACAACATCTGATCTGACCATTGCTCGCAAAAGCACTGGAAAGGGAAAGGGGAAGAAAACAAAATAATTCTAACACTTTGGTAATAATTGAATTGATAATGCAGAAGCTAGAGGAGCCGTACAGAAGATACAGAAGCTAGAGCAAGGCACTTCGGTGGCACAAAGAGAGAACAAAATAGCTGATTTATCCTTTAATTGCAAATGCACTGAAAAAAGGAAAGGGAAAATAAACTAATTTATTCTCATGAGATGGTTTGATTTGCTATTATTGTGTAGAATGTGTAGAAGATAGAGCACCGCAAAAAAAGTTTTAATGTTTAGCAGAATTTTGGTACTTTGGAGGCACATGTATTCCTGGATCCGCCCTTATCCGATCAACAGCAACATCTTCCCCAACCTTGGCTCACAAAGGGGAAATAATAAAGATGAATTCTAGTGAGGTAATATTTGATTTGATATTGGGTAGAAGCTATGCAGAAGATCTGTGCAGTAGATTTTAGCACTTCGGTGGCATAAAAAGAGTTAAAAATCTACGTAATCCCAATGTCCCTTGAGGGCTTCCGGTATCAACAACGTCATCTGATCTACCCATCGCTTGTAAAAGCATGCACAAACAAGATGTGTACAAGATATAAAACAGAACGTTAAATGTATTAAAGACAAAACTATGAGAGAAAATATAATTCCCTATGTGTAAATCTCATTTAGAAAAAATACATTTGCCAAGCAGATCTAAAGAAATGTGCTAAGCAGATCGAGCTACGTGGCACAAATACCCTTTCCTTCATTCACATTAGTTTTTTGGGGACAGTGCATTTTCTGTTTGAGCTCTTAAAATCTGAAAATACATGGTTTTACTGCAAGCCCTAATGCGTAAATAGGACAAAAAGTAAGTGTGGATGCTTGTATTACCACTGGTAATGGGAGGACCATGTGTGAATGATAGTCCATTAGTAGGCTTCCAGTCCAGCTCCTTTATAGTCTTCACCATGACTGGCCGACTGGTTCCTGTTCGACGACGCGAAGGAAACATTATTCCCAAAAGAAATTCTTCACTTTGGATGAGATGAGCAGAATAAATTGTAGCAATCCTTCAATGTTACTTAAATCGTAGTAATTATCCTTCAATCTGATAGTAATTGTAGTTAATATCTTTCTATCTAATATAAATTGTAGTAATCGTTCTAAAGTAAATTGCAGCAGCAGAGCCCCAGGCCTTCCAGGAAATAATGAAGTAGAGTGTGTGTCATAGAAACATGAACCGCGGTTTCCCTTTAGAAAGCAAACTTCTTAATAGAGCTCTTGTTAACACTCGAGGCGCCAAGTTCCTGAAGTAATTTCAAGCGTTTACCCGCTCAAAAACTTAATCAAACCGTCTTCCATGGGTTCTGGATGACTAGTCCTGAAAATACTAGGGCTCCGGTCTTTACATGGAAAATGCATATAAAATCCAATTAGAAAATACATCCTCAAATTGTCCTGAAAATACTTCTGCTATAGATGGTCTATAAACAGAAAATTCATGTAAGAAAATAAATTCAAGACTGGTCCTAAAAATACTTCAGATGCAGTATATTGATGGATAACAAACAAAATCAAACTGACTTCAATGGGTTAACTATTCAAGAATGGTCCCAGGGTATAGATGGAAAATGTAGGTAAAATCCAAAGTCAAACCGTCTTTGTTTGGTAAAAACACATTCACAACTGGTCCTGAAAATACTCTGGCTGCTGTGCAACGACAAAAAAATGCATGTACAAACAAATATATGAAATGCATGTCGTCTCCAACGGTTTAAATATTCTTCAATCGTGAAGTGATCGGGATAACAAATCGTTGTCTTCTGCATGGCCACCCTCCTTGCAGGAAATAATAAATAACGCAGTCGCATATATGTCACTCAATGAAGTCTGGCGAGTCTCATAGAAAACTAATCTCTCCTAAAGAATGCACACACAAAATAATCTAATCCAAAGGATGAACGAGCTGCACAGTTTTCGAGAAATCACTCTTCAAACACTGTTCTTTTTCCAGACACTCTACTACCAATGAATACAAAAATAAAAGCAATTATTGTGTGGTCATGTGCACATTTTAATAGGCAAAGGCCTTTGTACTATTTGTTTTTCCATAAAAGTTTGAAAAGAAGTTGGCACAGTTTGGTGATATGTTGGTTGCTTCTATTCTTCTATCACACAAAGGAATTGGTAAAAATATAAGATCTTCTTTGAATTTGGTAGACAGTTCCGTCATTCTTCTTTGTTCTAACTAACAAAACAATGGGCGAAAATACAAAACTTTCATCTATTTGGTCAACAATTTTAGCAGAATCTTCCCAGATTCCACTCTTTTTTAACCCGTTCCCTACGAGTTTATGAAATCCCCAAAGACGTTGCACACAACCCACTCGGTTCCGTGCTCAAGGGGTTAAGACAACTCAATCTGAAAAATAACAACTTTGCTTGAATATCTGAGGCATTTTCCTTCACCTTCTCGCAAACAAAGCAACTGGCAAAATTACAAGTTCTTTCTCCATTTAAGCAAAAATTTCCCTCATTCTTCTTTAATTGTTCTAAGATGGGCAAAATAACAAAAAGTTTCCTTATGAAGTTGTGTTGCGAAACAAAATTTGCGGGCATTTTCCTTCATTCCGTTCTTTTCTCAAACAAAGCAACTCGTAAAATCAATTCTTCTTGAATTTCAACTGTGGCAGAATCATTCAGGTCCTCGTTCTAGTCTGTCCTTGTCCGCAGATAACAAACAAAAATAAAAGCTCCTGATGTGCAGCAAGGAAATCTTTTGCAAAAGTCTCTGCTCATTCTGCCTAGTTCTGTCCGCAGACGCAGCCAACGTACAGAATGAAAAAAAGGAAAGAAAAGAAAGAAAGCCTTTCCAGTGCGGAAAGGCTCAATCGGTATGCCAACCCCGAGAAGAAAACCAGGAGAAAGATGCCCACGCAAACTCCCTCTAGGTAAATATTTGAATGCCAGTGGCGTAGCTACAGTCAGCTCGGTCGAGGGATGGGGTGAGGAAATGTGGGTGCCCGGTTTCAATCGCAGGGATTGGAGGGGAGGGAAGCAGCCTGTCTAAAAACAATTCAGAAGATAAGGGGTGGGGGGGGGGGGGGGGGGGAAGTGGCAGTGACCAGGGGGTAAGATGTCTTGCAGGGGCAGCAGGGGGGGGGGGGGGACAATTGCCCCCTTACCTCTCCTGACCCCCTTTGTTATAAAGCTGCTGTTGAAAGAAAGTGAGTGGAAAGCAGCTGGACTTCTTGGGTTGTGACTAAAAATCAGCACAAACCGCTGGAAAGTGATAAGAATCTTTTCCAGAAAAAAAAAGGAGCACCCACGTGTACGATACATGATAGTCAAAACCGGCTCAGCGTGCATGCGACTAAAAGGTATGAATTATTAATTTACCAATTTTCACATCTGATATGCACGATACATGATTCAAGGATATGACTTGTACATAAGTGTCAAATATGTATGTATTAAGATAACATTCTTAATGATATTCATGACAATTCGTGAAAATCAGGAAAAAAGAGCAGTTAAGGTAAAAATATCATCAACAAATTTGCAGTAGAGAAGCTTTTAAAAGCAATTCAAAGAAAGGACTTGTATAAATGTATATCACATATACTTTCGATAACATTCTTAAAGGGATCTAGTAACTTTGTTGACATGTGCAAAATGTGATGAATGGTTGATTCTATAGATGTATATTGTAGTTATCTGATATGTCCACTGGGTATTGTGTGAAAATTTCAAGTTAAATGGACGTTATATGGCCGACTAATGAGCAAAAATGCAAAGTGATGTTTACTAACTCATTGCACTGACTTTCTACACGGTTTTGATGATCCAGTGGATAATTCAACATCTGAACACTTCAATCGTACATATCTTTTTAACGAAAGGGAAATTTGAAAAACCAAAACCTGTCCCTTGCTTTTTTGCTTTTTTTGTTAATACAAACACAACAAGGTATGAGAAAACTGCTAGAATTCCAATTGCATTTTGAGGATTTGGACAATGTTACTAAGTCCCTTTAATGATATTCATGCAGTTCTGGAAAATCAAGAAAAGAAAGCTGCTTTGGAGAAGAAAAAAATCACCTAAAAACTTGATAGCAAGGGGAATTAGGAAAGTGATTTATTTTTTGAATTATGCAAGTTCCTCCATGCGGGCAATTAGGCATGAAAATGTAAAAAGCAAATTATATTCGTAAGTACTCTCCATAATACAAAATCCAGACTTAAAGGGCAAGGCAACTCAAGAATAGAGTTTATCCTACTTCATACATCATAATATGCTTGTTTATTATATGTAACATTACTCCGACTCAGATTTCTGCTTTGGAAGAAATATGTGAAAACTCTATCTGATATACCACTATTCACGCGAACACTGGACGCCGCTCCGCCATTATTAGGTTTGTGCGGACTACGGTCAATAATAGGCACTAATGCATTTCAATAGCACCAATTCAAACCATTGTCTGAATACTTGTAGATGCTTTGAAATCAGTGAAAAGCTTTTTGTTCGACCCTAAGCACATACGTCAGAGTTTGCATTTAGCATGTCGGGTAATTACAAGAACATGGCCGCTCTCATCATCTTTTGCCGCCGTAAGAATTAGTAAAATGTGGGTATGTTCACGGAAGGATTTCATTTGATCCAGTAGGCAAAAATTGCCAAGTTATGTATCAAATCCAATGTCTGTTCACCCTCTAAACGATAATAATAACCAAAAGCATAGTTTCATTGCCCTTTAATTAAGAAAATAATACCTTCAGGTGAAATGATTATTCTCAAATCCCTTTGAAGACACAGGGATATTTCGCTCCCGGTAGTCGTTTTCTAAAAACATATATGGATTACAATCCACATAGATCACACAATATTCTAATTAGTGTAAAATATGAGAATTCTAGATCAAGTATTTCCCTTCAGATAGATCTAATTGTTTAGAGGAGAGATAGGTAGATAGACAGACATGTGGATAGAAAAACTAGGTAAATAGATCTATGTGACTCATACAAATCGTCGGTGATATCACGTACCGGCGAATGTTTGATTCTGCGTGCTAACAAGATTTCGAGAAAAACGCGTTTAAAGTTTCCCAACTTCTTCTATCATAAAATAAACAGTTTTAAACAATCAAATTGCTATTCGAAGGTGACGAGAGAGGAATATTCTCTTCAATATGACCCTGAAAATAACCTACATTAGGCTCTCGATTCTGTGTAATATCACTGCATAGATCGTTCGTCGGTACGTAGAGGCACTCGCATTGAGCAGTTTGAATCCAGAACTCTACGTACCGACGAACGATCTATGCAGTGATATTACACAGAATCGAGAGCCTAAGGTAGGTTATTTTCAGGGTCATATTGAAGAGAATATTCCTCTCTCATCACCTTCAAACTTTTATTGCAATTTGATTGTTTAAAACTGTTTATTTTATGATAGAAGAAGTTGGGAAACTTTAAACGCGTTTTTCTCGAAATCTCGTTAGTGCGCAGAATCAAACATTCGCCGGTACGTGATATCACCGACGAAATGTTCAAGAATAAAGTACAGGAAGGATTAATTTTGATACCTCCCTCTACCCTTGGTCTTATTTGATTCAAAAAGGAAAGACTTTGAAATATTAACATTTTCATCTTAAAATATGCCATGCTATCCAATCTACTTACTAGTATTTGGTAACTTAAATGAAGAAAATACAAGAGAAGAGTGTTAATATAAATTAATGAAGAAAATATCTTTACAAATATTTACTGTGTAGTCCCAAATGTGCAGTTTCATAATGTATATACTGTACATGTAGTTGTACTATCTCTTAAACAGAGACATCTAATCCTAATGTACATGTAAGTTCTGAATTTGCATTCAAAAACATAAACACTGCAAATGAATGAAGATTTGAAATACAGTTAATGCGTGTGTATATAATTGTTTAGCAAGAATGATCAATATACATCTACTGATTGGTATGTTCACATCAGGTGAAGATAGCACCAATATGAATTGTAACCCATTGCTTGTTTAACTCTATGGGGATTGCAAAATCTATTGGGGAACAGGTTAACCCATTGCCAACGGGAACCTGGTGGGCCCTGTATTAACTTTAAAGAGGGTCGCAAAATATTTGTTTGTTTATATTATTAGAGCTCTGTGAGTTAATAAAAATATTATACAGACAGATATTAACAATGGGCTAGTTTAGCAAAGTTTGCTATTTTCTAGTCCTTTTTTTACCAACTTATGAGTAATTGTTAAATATCGCAAACATATATAATGATTTTGTTGAATTGGTAAATACATTTTTTTTTTATGAAATTCAAATTCAGATGTCATATTGAAAATCTTAGTACATTTTGCAACTGATAATGCAAGAATGAACTGAAAGCCAATTCGTGCATTATAATACTCTGATGAGAGCTATAAATAAATTATAAGAACGTCTCTATTTGGGGCAGTTTTCCAACTGGGTAGTTACTGACCATTTAAATTTTATCAATTAAAAAAGGGCATATTTTGTACATATTTTGCGCATAGCAGCACACACGGATTTTAATGTTTTACACCCTCGCATTTTAACATTTCTGGTCGAGGAGATCTGGAAACTGTTTTAATTTATCATAGGAAGTATTGGGAAGAGTTTCCAATAAAAAAACGCAAGTATTTTATTTCACATTGAGAAGCTGACATGTTTTTTCTTCTTTTAATCAGTCTGGACACGTGATAAGCTAATGCGTGCAAGCGCATGTGACATTTTATAAATAGCTTAATATTTTCAACGAACGTGACTTTCTGCTTATTTATTATTTTCAACAACGGCTGAGAAAAAACACTAAGCAGCAACAACACATCTGGTGAGAGTGAAAAGGGCGTTAATCGATTTTGGGGTAAAATGAGTTAACTGCATACCATCATGTAGTTCGGAGACTTCTCTGTATGATGCCCAATTTTCAAATGATAATCACTTATAAATTTGTGGAGTTTTGATCAGAAATCAAAGATAGTCTAATTTGGGTTTCTATTTAAGGCTCACAAAATTTAAATATGATTATCTCTCCAAAATCCATAAAGCTGACTTAGCGCCCTTCTCTTTCTCAACCGAAAAATTCTGATTTTCATGAAATCTCAGTAACTGCCTGACATTTAGAATTCAAAATATGAAGGTAAAAAATATTACAAATCTCCTTTTTAGAAATTAATCGTGCACCAGATGGCTCAAGACACTTGACGCATTTAGTTATGGATAACGGTACTTAATGAAAAATGAAAACAGGTTTCCATTGATCTGCAGTATCTTAAATCCTTTTCCACTGCGGTCATTACCTCCATTGCAAGTCCTATTAATAGATGTACATGTATGATATCCCTGGTTTAATGTATCGATTAATTGAAAAGGTCATACCTCAATTGGAAAAAATAAATAGATATTGTGCTCTTTTTTTTCCATTAAAAATTGTGTAAATACACATGTACATACATGTATGTACATTTAAAACAGTTTTGCTATTCTTTTACTTACTTGATATAAAATAAAAAAATTATTGATGCTATACATATATGTTGTATTCTTTAGTAATTTTAGTGTGTAAAGTATACATCTAACCTTTTTAGCTATTACATGCCTATTATTGCCTCAAGTGGTAGAAAACTTGAAATAATTGACTTATTTTTCCAATATTACAAAGTTGAAATACATGTACAGATACACCTTTTTGAGCATATTCATAAATTGAAAACAAATTGTTGATGCTATATTTATTATGTTACAAACTGACAGTGTGTAAATCAATCAAACAATTTGAAGCTCATTGACAAAATTACAATAGATTGGGCTGCAAAATCATCTAGATATTATATTTATGGGAGCCTTATGAGCTACAGTATGTAGAAAGTCAATATAGTGGATTCAGAATCTCGAAGGGAAACGGGTCGAGATATCACACAAATATTTCCCCAAAACGTGTACATACATGTACACTGTAATACCCAGTCATTAGATATTAAAGGGAGAGATCCACTTTTGCAAGCCAAAATTCAAAAGTTGCGAGGTTATTGTCTTATATGAAAGGAAATGTCATTTAATAGCATGCCTGAAAAAATTAGGGCTTGAAATCTCTTTTTCGTGGAGTTATAGAAATAAAACTTAATAAACTGAGGGATGTCGGTTAATTATGTACATACATATTTTTGGCCGGTGAGTAAGTTCGTACATAGATTTCACGGAGTGCCAGATCGGTATGCATGACCCCTACGTGACCCCCGCTAGCTACGTGAGCCGCGCATAAGTACTAATGTGTGAGCGTTTACCAAGCAAAATACCCAAACTTCGCTTAAACTGACTACATGTAATTATATATTCTTTCTTTTTGAGATCTTTTTCCGTGACATACGTTAACAAATGTCGGCTTCACAATACCTGTACGAGAATTAGTACTATATTGTTGTAATATTATGCTAAATCAGTTGAACTCCTTTATTGACCGATATATAGTTTAAATGGAGGGACGCATTCGTTTTTCATTCGTAGAATCCAAATTAGAGGGCTGTTCGCTCTGATTTTTTTTTTGCGTGTTACATTGATCCCCATCCGTCAACTGAAAGCTGTTCAGACGTTTTGTAAAAGTGGATCTGTCCCTTTAAGATACAATACTTGTATGACTTACTGATAATTCACCTCCAAAAATGAGTGCTCAGTTTTGCTATTTCCCCCCTGACAATGTGAATAATCAGGTTGTTATTTAGACACATCTATAGGAAGAATAGGTACAGGTTATAAACCTGTCATAGTGGTCACCTGTCTACAACAGCCAACCTGTCCATACACAGGCCAATACAAGTTAACCCCTGATGAGAAAAACAGCACTATAGAAATTGTCTCTCTAAAGGTCACCTGTCTACAGTTGCCCATTTTCTTGTTTCCATAAGGTAGTCATTATAATGTCTAGATACAGGTTTGACGATACATACTGTACCCAAAACCTTTAATTAACCATCATGATTAACGTATACAGCAAAACATGAAAATTGCCTTCGCGTTTGATTAGCTCTGATAGAGCTGTAATGATGTCACATGCAAGTTCACCAGACCTTTCTCGTTAACATGCGCAGATATAAATAACAATGTAGACCTGTAATAATCACAGTACAGAGTCATACAAATTGGGTAGACATATTATTTTCCAATACGTACATGAGATGGTTAAATTATGCAAGCCTGTATTATTATATTCTGAAGCAACCCTGTGATTTTTCCCCAAGGGAATACAGACAAAAAATCCTTACAAATAACTTGCCTATGAAGACCACCTGTGTATAAAGAGAGTAGGTAAAGCAGTTATTGTGGAGGCATGATGAAGTTATTCCCTGATGTATCGCTGCTATTGCAACATACATTGTACATGTATGCCAGGAGTGATGTACATGTTTGTTGTACATCCAAGAGTTATAAACCCCTTGTTAAAAGAACGCCCGCAGAAAGTAAACTAATTCACAGAATGAGAAGTTGAGAACTTCATCATGAAATCATGACATGAATACATTTTCCCTACCCACAACACAAATTGACATCACAGAGTGGCTTTAATGATTTACCTACAGACTAAGGAAAATCAACACTCAAAATCAACTCTCGATTTCCAGTGCAGCTTTGCCTTCAGGTCAACAGCCAGAATGACACATCAGATAAGAGTCCCACCATAACTCGAGTGTCGTAGATTGTAGATTGTAGATTGTAGATTCTACAACATTCTACAAAATTCTACTGGCTGGTGGCAGATACAAGAGTTTCTATAATAGTGGCCGAATGGACTTTCTTGTGGCCATTTGCACCAGGGCAGCCGCTTATCTTAGCTATGTAGAAAGTATACGATGAATTTCATCGTGGAAATGGAAATACACATTTAAATACAGTTATAACAAAATTCTTCATTTATAAACATATTTCACAATGAATACAAACAAGGAGGAACTATGAGTATATTAAAGCTAGTTCGGTTATGCATATCAGATGCAAGATGCCATAATTGTAAGCGCCTTGTGCATGGAGCATAATACACACTAGCTCAGTGTTCTGCAGCATGCATAAACGAACTAGCGAACTGCAGAAAAGCAATTTCACACATAACAATCTTTACTAAAAATTAAAATGAGCAAAAAATTGGCTTCTTGGGGATTTGAACCCCATACCTCCAGATCCAGTGCTATCTTCACCAGATATGAACAGAGAGCATAGGTCAGGGCTCGACATAGTACTTGCCTAATTGCCCAGGGCAAGTAAAAAGTCATGTTGGGCAAGTAAAATGTCATAAATGGTCTAGTTTGGTTGCCTGATCTGGCAACTAACATGTTTGTTCAACTACAAAAGTTGTTCCTTACATGTATGTGTAATTTAACTGCACAATCAGGCAACTAACATTTCTGTTCAACTACAAGAGTTTTTCCTTAAGTGTAAATCTCAGACAAGAAACAAGCGATTGCCCGGGACAAGTAAAACATTGATGTAGGCAAGTAAAATCTCATAAGTGGTCTAGTTTGGTTGCCCAATCTGGAAACAACATGTAGAAATGTTATTCAACTGTGAGGAAAAAAATGTAATCCATACATGTATGTAAATCTAAGATCTAGATACAAGCAAGAAATTGGGCAAACAGATCAAGCTACAAAGCATTTTTTTTCACATGTGGGGTGAGTAAGTTTTCTGTTTGGGCGAGTAAAATATGAATGTATTCATGATTTTACATACCCAAAGAGGCAAGAAGTAAAACAAGCAAACAATTTTAAGTTAGTGTGGAGGCTTGCATAGAGGTAGAAAGCCACTTTCAAACACAAAGAATAATCAGGCTACTAAACGGTTGCTTGATAGAGATCGCCAAAATTCAGATCTCTATAATGACAGCTCATGCATTACGAAACCATTTGACATCCCAGATGACAAAGGGGTATATACATACGTACATGTATTAAACATCTGTGAAAGCTGTATGCCAAATCTCCTTATAAATACATACATGTACGTAAATCCAGTGGCGTACTGGCGTAGCGCCAGATGGGCATGAGGGTATGAGGGCACAACAATTCAATAATAACAATTAGGGCCAAAAGGGGTATGGTACTATGGGGTACAATCATTCAATATAAACAATAACAAACTTGTAGGGAAAATTCTTTTACAAAATAAAGATATTCATAAAGTGTGCCCCCAATAATTATGCCCCTCCCCCCTCTGTGCTAATCAGTCCGATTACGCTATGCCGTTGTGTAGATCTGCCCAAGGATACAGGTATTCAGGGCCCATATTCATCAAACTACACTAGCCCAGTTCCATCCTAAATCTATTCTAGATGACTATATATTATAATATATTCTAGATGAGGGGTATTAAAGTAAGCTACAAAAATCATACTTAGTCTACTAGAGGGTAAAGATTTAGTATCTTCCAAATTATCTCTAGTTGGCAAGATCTCAAGATGTTGCATACTTAGCTCTATCGATCATCTAAGATAGACCTAGAACGGAACTATAAGCTCTAGTGCGGTCTTATGAATATGGTACCTGTAGATTTGTCTGCCCCCCCCCCCCCCCTCCCCTCCCATTTAAAACAAACTTTACCACGTTCTATGTCCTGCACACCTTTTTGTAAATTTATGTTCAGATCTCCCCCGCCATTTCTGACTCTTTCTGCCCCTATCTCTCTCTGTCTCTGTCTACCTACCTACATTACTTTCCCCCCTTTTTGTTATAGCTTCCACTGGCATAGATTTTAAAGCGATATGTATTGTTCAGGAGGATGAGCCAGTCATTCATCCCCCTAAACAATGGGTAAACAATGGGTATTTAATATGCAAAGGGGCCATCTACAAAGTGCTTACGCACAAGAGGGGGGGAGGGGAGTCAATTGATCACGCTGATGCGTACGCTTCATTCAACTACATACATAAAAAGTGTGTATAGGGGGGAGGGGGGGGTCAATTTTGGACAATAATTTGCATTCGTACTTTGTAGATGGCCCCAAATATCTACACCTGTGTTATCTCCCACCACCCCCTCCCCCCCCCCCCCCATACTCTCTTCCTTCGTACTGTAATATATCAAAAAGCACTGTGTAAACTACAACATGTACACAAGACTAAGTGCCTCACGGCCTTCGAGATGAGTTTTGCGGTATAGTCTGCGGCTATGTTAATAAATGTCTTGCAAGCATGTAGCATGGCAGCTCGGGCCCCCTATTCTGCATATAATTGGCAGTCTTAATGAGAGGAAACTGGAGTCCCCTTACACTGATCTAGGCTGAATTGGTGTAGCGGGATTAAACTGGTATAGGTGGATATCACTGTCGTAGACTGATTTCACCGGTGTAGAAAGATTTCACTGGTATAGGCAGATATAACTGGTGTAGGAAGATTGATTTTACTGCCAGTGTAGGTTGAATTAATTGGTGTGGGAAGTTTTGATTGGTGTAGGCAGTTTCTTAATGAGAGGAAACTGGCTGATATTGGTGTATAAGCAGATTTCACTGGTATAGGCTTGCAAGTATATAGTGGGGCAGCTCGGGCCCCCTATTCTGCATATAATTGGCAGTCTCAATGAGAGGAAACTGAAGTCCCCTTACACTGATCTAGGCTGAATTGGTGTAGGTGGATTAAACTAGTATAGGTGGATATCACTGGTATAAATGGATTTTCACTGGCATAGGCTGATACCAGTGTTCAAGGAAGATTGATTTTTCTGCCAGTGTAGGTTGAATTGGTGTAGGCCAATATCACTGGCATAGGCATGATTTCACAGCCACGGTAGGTTGTAGAGTCATCTTACCCCTATCTAGGCTGATATTGGTGTAGGAGGAATAAACTGGTGTAGGTGGATATCATTGGTGTAGGCGGGTATAACTGGTGTAGGAAGATTGATTTTACTGCCAATGTAGGCTGATTTTACTGGCGAAGGTTGATTTCACTGGCGTAGGCTGATTTCACTAATGTAGGCAGATATCACTGGCTTTTAGCTGATTTCACTGGCGTAGGCCGATATTGGCGTAGACGGATATCACTAGTAGCCTATAGGCATATTACCAGTGTGGTCAGTTAGCTACTCGATAAGAGTGAGCAAATGCTCCTCCCCCCCCCCCCCCCACCTCCCCCCTTCTAGTCTGCTAGGCTTCTGATCTCAGATATAGAACTAATGACATCACTTGATATGCTTCTGACTCCGCAAATGCATTTTAAAATTTCCCTTCTCTTAAAAAGATATTTACGATTGAAGTTTTCAGATTTTCAATCATCCACTGGAAAGTTATAACTGTGTACTAAGTCAGTGCAACAAGTTTGCGAATATCAATTTGCATTTTGTCTCATTATTTAGCCATATAGTAGTATCCATTTAACATGAATTTTTCACACATTACTCAGTGGACATTTAAGATAACGATACACATTTTATAACTATTCATTGCTTTTTGCACATCAACAAAGTTACTAGATCCCTTTAAAGGCTGTTCCCCTCAATGAAACTCCTTCTTTTTTTCTTCCATCTCCCATCTCCATCATCCTATCCCACTCTGCTTGGCTTCTAATGGACCTAGAACTAATAACATTTTTTGGGTATCGCTTGATCCATGTCTGGCTTCCAAAATGCAATTATTGTCACCATTTATAGGCTGCTCCCCTCTATAAAATCTCCTTCCTTATACCCCCCCCCCCCCCCCCCCCCCATCACATCAGCAATATATCTAGGCATCAACACAAATTGAGTTAATAACATCAGGTCTGATCTGCATTTGATTTCCAAAAATGTAATTATTGCCATTTATAGGCTGTTCCCCAAATAAAACACTTATTAACACGGCCCTGCAACCCCCCGCCCCCCCCCCCCCAACCCCCACCCCTCCCCCTCTTGGGTTGCCAATGTCTATTCCTATACAGAAATGAAACTAATAATAATATTATCACCTGATCCGTGTCTGGTTTCTACAAAATGAAATTAATGTCCTCCTTTATAACAGGATGCCTTCCTTCCCCTGTTGAAAAACCACCTTTTTTGCAATTTACAATTCAGTCCCCCTGCCCCACAGATCCACCCCCCCCCCCCCCCAGGCCATCTGTGCGGTTGGGCTGACCACTGGCATTCACGTGCAGAAATTTTCTTATGGTCAGGGCGGATCAATTTATAGATCGCCCCGCCAAGATAACATTTGCATTACTGCATAACTGTCTGTCAATGTCCCAGTGCCTAAGCTATCAGTTTTCACAAACAGGGCATATATTACAAGGGCACCGTTCTTTACTGCAGCAACAGATACAATCGACTGTAAGTTACGATTAATTGTAGGTCAGAAAATGTGCACGTTTCAACCAATCAGACTTACAATTAATTGTAACTTACAATCGATTGTATCTCTTTCTGCAGATATGCATGCAATATGTAGTGTCCCTTAAACAAAAGAAACCCAAGTTTGAGGGTTAATTTCTCAATGATTAAGAAATATTTGTCATAATTTCAGTCATCACTGGAAAGCTCATACATTCTTGACCTCCATATGACAACATAAAAATAATCAAAACATCACGCATATAACTGGTTACAGACAATCTGAAGTGGTACAGTCTGAAACCCAATTGTTCAAAATGATAAATGGCTGCTACATTTGATTCATGAAGCTTTTTATGACAGGAAAATGTGCTATGTAACATTTTATTCATTCAGCAAGCGCATTGTTGATTGACATTTATCATTCATTTAGACAATATGACTGAAAATAATTGCACATGTTTCAATTCCTTCGTTTTTTCCCTGCGAAACGGAAACAGCAGCTTGCCCGACGATGCAGCTAACAGAGCAGAACGTTTCTAATATTTAGTAGTCGTCTATCATTTTGAACGATTGGATTTTGGACAGTACCGATTCAAATTGTCTTAAACCAGTCATGCGTGATGTTTTGATTATCTTTATGGTGTCATATGGAAGACCAGAATAATTATGAGCTTCCCACTGATGTCTAAAATTCTAACAAACATTTCCTAATCATTGAGAAATTAACAGTCAAACTTGGGTGTCGTTTTTTTAGGGAAACTCTATATAGTCCTGCTACCTCCACTGAACAAAAGAAATCACTTACCGATCTAAGCCAGTGGGCTGACACTGGAACGAATAACAACCCCTTATCCGATCTGCGTCTACTTCCCAAAATGCAATTAGTGTCTTCTTCTTCTCCTCCTTGGCACATAATGCAGCCCCTTAGGGATCGACATCTAATACCATGCACATGAAAAACATGTTGACTACAGGCTAGCATGCACATTTAAAGGAAACCAACACCAAATTATTTGTTAAAGTTTTTGTAAACCATTATTTAAAAAAAAAAACGTCAAAACAAATAATGTTTTCCTAATGCACAAACTAGGATGAATTATAATGTCATAATCAATCAAAACATGGTACATGAATTATAACATTTTTTCTGGAAACATAATCTTCAGCAACTAGACGGATGCAAAGAGGGTGTTGTTGTTGTTGTTGTTTTGTAATTTTGGCTTTCATTTAAAATGAATATTTACGCCATAATATTTATTCATTCATAATCAATCATATCATAATATGATAATATTCAACATCTATTTGAATGGAGTTCCTACTAGATGCTGCCTGTCCATCACTAAATCTGACCTAACCACACATCATCTGGTCAGTCCAGCACAGTACATCGTGCAGACTTCTCAGCTCGGTGACATACCGGGGAATGCATGCAAACCGAGCCTACACCCCTCGAAGAGGAGACAAAGTACCTGACGATCACTCAAATCCGACCTAACTGAGAATCATCTGGTCAGTCCGGCACAGTACATCATGCAGACTTCTCAGCTCAGTGACATATATATGTGGAAGCCGAGCACAGACCCCTCAAAGAGGGAACAAAGAGGGCCCAAACAGAGGGGGAAACAGGATGCAAAGATTTCCACAAAGGTTGTAGGTAAAGCCACAAGTAATATATGTATTGAACAAAGAATATATACAGTTGTACTTCATTCGTTTTTATACAATAGACCGCTTCTGTAATGTATGCAAATAATATGCGTATGACGTCAGACTCCCCGTTGGCAAGCTTAACAATAGTAACTAGGTCCGGCAAGCTCCGGCAAACTTAGCTTGCCGGACCTAGTTACTTTTGTTAAGCTTAGCAACGGGGAGTCTTACGTCATACGCATAATATTTGCATACATTACAGAAGCGGTCTATTGTATCGCAAGGGAAAAAGCTAGAGGAGGAAGGGGGGACTAGTGTGTGAGGGAAAGGATGTTCAAAGGGGGGCAACCCACCCCCCCCCCCCCAACCCCCTTTGCCCCTTCTATGAGCACTCTACTACTCTAGAATATTCTAGAATCCTGCCTAAAGCAACAATGCATTCAGTCTAGAGAGAAATTAGTGTTTTGAAGGATTCATAAGTCATTGAATCTGCCGCAGATGGAGTGAAATTCCCAGAACGAAAGTGGAGACAAAATTACAAATGACTGAAAACCCTTTGCCTACCGCGCCAGAATATTGAATTTCCACAGAACTAATCGTTTAATACATCATTTGTAGAGAAAGAGAATGGTGCAAAGTCACTTTTGAGCTTCAGAGATAATCGTGTTAAAAGTGTTGGAGCCTTGTAAAAACCAAATCTAGTTCTCACACTTTTTTAATTAATATCTCAACAATTTGATACAGTTTTTTTTATCATCGCATTTGGAGGAATCTCTGCCATACAAGATGGTTTGTTTAAATCAATTTTGGGTCCCCAAAAATCTTTGCCACCCTTCTCACTTTCATCCAACATCAACATTATGGTGCTTGTAATGGCCTCGCATGTTTCAATCTAGAAACAAAAGGTTTTCATTTGATGGCAACAACTAATTGCATTTTAATATTGGAGGTGAGGGAGCTTTTTATAAAGTTAGGGCAAAACTGTCCCAAATTTTATTTGCATTTTATTTTCTGCAACTGAACCAGGAGCCCTTTGAAAGTGCATTTACCAAACTGATATTAAGATCCCAACAAAACTTTCCCCCAAAAGGTGCTATCTTGTGAACACACTGTTAATGTACACTGGCTCAGTGTTATGCAGTGAGAAACAAACTCTCCTGGTCCATAATGTTGCATGGTGGTGTAGGATCCCCATGCACGCACGACAATCTAAACCCATAATTATCAGGGTCATTATGCAGATATATATCTATGTTTTAAAGGTGGTTCCGATCTGTGGATCAGATGCGCAATGCCATCTTGTGAACTCATTGCACACATATTGCTTGTAGATATACACTGGCTCTGTGTTATGCAATATGCACAAACAATATTTACAAGTCTGAGCACACAAACTAGCCTACATCATATGCCTACATGTAGTTCAAAATGTTGCATGGTGGTGTGGCATCCCCACGCAGATTATCATGGAGTCGGTTCGCATTTATATTTAGAAGTCAGTGCCCTTTTCATTACAATGGATCAGAGAGAGCATCGAATGCAACAAGATGTCAATTGATGTCTTTGCCAGGATAGTATCAGTACAGATCAGATGGGTGACGAAAGGGGAAGTGACAAAAATACACGGGTTCTCAGCCTCTCAGAGCAATTTGGCCCCTGAAATGCCACAAAGTGCCCCTGAACTTCTGAAAACCATAAAGGAGCCCACAGAGGTTATCATGTTAAAAAGCAGTGACAAAAATACAGGAGTCCCTAAAGCAATTTAACCCCTGAAATCCCCAAAAGAATCAAGATTACTTAAACGAGTTTATGATGGAATTATACGTATTTGCAAGCAAGCAAGCAAGCTTGAAAAGTAAATATTGTTTAGGGGTCCAGGGCCTCATTTCATAATACTTTCCCATTTGATGTAGATGTCTATAATTTATAACTAATATTGTAGCAGTGATAACATTCACATGACTACTGGCATATATATTATGCAAAAGATTAATTGTTAACAGTTATGTACTCGTATATGCCCCTGCTGCAGGAGGGGAAGGGGGGGGGGGGGAGTTGGCAATGTCCCCAACCACAGTTCCCCAACTTTACAGCTGCTGTAATACTTTGATGATATACTACGCCTCACATACAAGTGCCAAGGTTTACATTTGCATTACTACATAACCGTCTGTCAGTGTCGCAGCGCTTAAGCTATCAGTTTACACAAACACTGAGCACTCATTGCAGGGGCACCATTCTTCTTGCATCAGATACGCAAGCATGCAATATATAGTAGTCCTAGATGCACTTCCTTTATTTGACAGAGATTTGAATTGATGAGCGATGATTTGGGGGCACAATTATTACGGGTGGACACTCTGTGTACTTCTCATTTTCTCATGGTCTACTTGTACTTGTTATTTTCACTAGTTTACCTCTGAAGAAGATTTTGCTAGGTTCGAAAGCTCAGGCCTTCGAATCAATTGACTCTTATTCTATTGCACATGTATGTAATTTATTTAGTAGATCAGTTTCAGCTGCATTTGTCATCATTTACTTCTTATTTTAATTAAATCCAAACATAGGGGAAAACTGACCAGAAATATGAATGAAAATGAGCAAAGAAAATTGGACTTCCCTGGGAATAACAAAAAACATAGACCTCCGGATTGCTAGACAAGTGCTCTATCAACTGGGGTCCTATAATGGCTGTCCATCCCAGAAACTATTTTTAAATGTTCTCACTACTACATGTAAGAAGCTAAATTAACCTGTCACAAACCCGAAGGATAAGAAATGAACTTCAAATGGATATTCCCTCATGTTTTAGAATGTTCACAATGATCTTAATTGTCTAACGATTGGGGACAGAGATGGCTTTACCAATGCCCTTAAACATGTCATATACATTTTGTAAATGCCAAAAGTTGGTGTTAATTACACCAGCCTGTCAATTGTTGAATTGCCATCCATTTGTCATTCTCAACCAACAAACACTAATGCAGGGTTAAGTTGCCTACATTGTATGAAGGGGGCACATACGAAGGGTTTAAATAAACAGATAAACCCATTTTTACCAATTCAAGAGGTGTATGATGATTATCGCCTTTAGCATGTTTTAAGATATGTGCGCTTGACAAGTACATGTATTTATATTATCATCATTAAACCTGCTGAAAGACAATGAAAATATAAGGGAAATGTGTGATTCTTCTTTTATCTTGAACTTGAACTTGAACTTGAACTTGAACATATCCTTTTATGCAATGAGTGATCGAGGTAACATTTCAAATACAATATTGTGTGTTATATGATGGTACATGTACACTGTACCTGTGTCTTAAAAGTAAAACAAAAATATGGCTGTATATCAGTTTTTGCATATAAATTCTTCATCATATTTAGTACAGCTCCTACATCAAATAAATAAATTACTTTCCAGTGGTTTAAAGTGGTCGGACTGATTGTGGGGCACAGCTTATATGTAATTGTAAATTTCTTTATTGTTACACTGTACAGTTTTCCCCTTGAATGTACTTTAATGTTAAAATGATTTAATGTTAAATTTAAATTGTTGGGTGTCATGTGCCCCCACCCCCACCCCTGTCAAGTGACACTACTGGTATTTTTACCGCTCAGCATTATTGCAAGACTCCACCCCTATATTGCTCATAGTTCATAAATGATAATGCATACTCCCACATGATATACATTGTAATATACTTCCCGTATTGCATCACTTGCTTATCCACCTAAACCAGTGAAGGTTACTGGCCAGTAAGGAAAAAAAGGCTTGCCTTACATATACACCTACACAGTATCTCAAAGTTCCCTTTGAACATGCAATCCCGGCCATTTCAAGCTAATGTAGCGTAATGGAAATAGAAATTGAAATTTAAAGGCAAAAGCATCTAGAAAACATGCATTGCAACTATACTCTCACCAAAGCTTATTTTGCACAGGATTCTATCCGTATTGACTCTTACATGATGCAAAAATTACTCCCACATACAATTTTCTTTCAGTAATCATGCATCTCTATATATCCACCTGCAGTGTACATGTACATGTAGTTCCCTTCAAACATGCGATCCGTCTTCAAGCTACATGTAATGTATCGTAATGGAAAATGGAAATAGAAATTTATGAAGGCAAAAGCATCTAGAAATGTATACAATTGCAAGTTCTATACTCTCACTAAAGCTTATTTTGCACCTGGGTTCTATCCATATTGCCTCTATTTACGATGTATAAATTACTCCCACATAAAATTTCCTTTCAGTTTTGCATCACTCATTTATCCACCTGCATACGTGCAGTATCTCCAAGTCCCCTTTGATTCTTTGAACATGCAATCTGACTTCAAGCTAATAATGTACAATGGAAAGAGAAACTAATGACAGCAAAAGCATCTAGAATATGTGTAACTATAATTACTGCACGATTCCATTGCTCAGTATTGCCTCATACATTGATGCATGATTTACTCCCACAGTATACAATGTCCTTTCAGTATTGCATCACATACAAATCCTCCTACACAATTTCTTTAAGTTCGACCCTTCTTGCAATCCCACTTCAAGCTAATGTAGCGTAATGGAAAGAGAAACTAATGGCAGCAAAAGTATCTAGAAATGTGTAAAGTTCTATATAATTACTGTGCATGATTCCATTGCTATTGCCTCACACATACAATGTCCTTTCAGTATTGCATCACATACTTTATTATATCCACATACACAGTGTCTTTATTAAAGGGGTAGTACAGTTTTGGTAAGACTGAACTTTAGTAACCAAACCTGGACAGTAACATTATAAACTAATAGTTATAACTCCACCATGCTCGAAAGGTATACAAAATTACAAACGACCAAGTAAAAAGCCCGTTATCATTCAAAAAGAGCCATAAAAACACAAGAGGGCGCTTTCTAAAAAGGCATTGGTTTCAACCATTTTTCATAAAAAATTATGCATGTGATGTTTTTTTGAAATCATGATTTAAATAGAGAGATCATCAACAACTATTTAAAAAACGCTTTTGAAAATTTTTGAAAAAGTGCAAGTATTTTTTTTATTTTTTAGAAAAAATCATCTAATTATTTGGGCCCCAAATAATTATATGAGGTATATTTATTGATATTTCAGCCGTTTCTGAGTCGATTTTGACCAAATAAAGTTTATTCTGCCATTAAAATTGCATGTTCTCTCAAATTCGACACTTAGTTTTTCATTACCTCACAAACAAATTGTAATGTGCAGCGCCCTCTCTACCAAAACTAAACTACCCCTTTAAGTTCGACCCTTCTTGGAATCCAGACTTCAAGCTATTGTAGCATAATGGACATAGCTATACTAATGACAGCAAAAGCATCTAGAAATTCCATTGCTATTGCCTCATACAGTACTGTATGGAAATGCTCCCATATCCAATGTCCTTTCAGTATTGCATCACATACTTTATATCCTCCTACACAGGTTTCTTTCTTCAAGTTTCACCCTTCCTGCAATCTGTGGCATAGCTAGGATTGTCTTCAGTTGGGGGTGGGGGCCCGTGCCCCCAATAATTTGAAGAACAAAATTTATGAAACATTTTTTGAAGAAAAAGGGCATATTTTGAAGAAAAAAACAAAGAAATACATGCCCCCTCCCCCTATAGATAATTTGCATGCCCCCCAAATCAGTCCAACCTTTATCAATCATATTGATTTAAGGCCAGTGGCTAACGTGGTTGGACTGATTTGGGGGGCACGCAAATTATAGGGGGGAGGGGGCACACTTTTTTTTCTAAAAATGCCCCTTTATGTTTCCTATTGTTTTCTTTAAAATGTATTTATACCTAACAAATTATCTCATTGATGGTTAAACCAAGAGCTTCAACCTTGGCCTAAAACTCACTATTTACCTTTAAAATTACATTTTTCTGGGCCGATATCTGTTGTCCATTTTTTCCTGAAATAATGAATTTTTCATTGGGGGGGGGGGGCACAACAAATGTGTTGGGGGCACAGGTGACCACTAAATGATAATAATAATAGCTGATTTTTATATCTATAGCGCATTTCAGAACTGGTGAGAACTATCAATGCGCTTTACAAGCAAAACATAAGAGCACTTGTATTAAAGGGCAATGAAACTATGGCTTTCGGCTATTATTATCGTTTAGAGGGTGAACAGACATTTTATTTGATACATAACTTGGCAATTTTAGCCTCCTGGATCCCATGAAATCCTTACGTGAACATACCCACATTTTACTAATTCTTACGGCGGCAAAAGGTGATGGGAGCGGCCATGTTCTTGTAATTGCCCGACATGCTTTGCAAACTATGACGTGTGTGCTACGGGCCGAACAAAAAGCTTTTCACTGATTTACAGACTCGTCAAAGCATCTACAAGTATTCAGACAATGGTTTGAATAGATGCTATTGAAATGCATTAGTGCATATCACTGACCGTAAGTCCGCACAAACCTAATAATGGCGGCCTCCAGTGTTCGCATGAATAGTGGTAAACCAGATAGAGTTTTCACATATTTCTCCCAAAGCAGTAATCTGAGTCGGAGTTATGTTATATATATAATAATAAGGCATATTACGATGTATCAAGTAGGATAAACTATATTCTTGAGTTGCATTGCCCTTTAACATTCAATTTATAAGCAAATTAATTTTATAAACATTATTGCATATATACCTTAACACAAAATTACATGAATGGGCATACATACTTATATCGTACTTATTAAAAGGCATTAGAAAACAGATACGATTTTAGTTGTGACTTGAATTGTTCAATGGACTAAGACAGTCATCACATCTACTATCCAGCTACAATTACAAAATTCTAACATATCTTGTGTTTTTGCTGTTTGGAGACTACTTCTAGTTCCATGAATGTTTTTAAAACCATTCCCAAGTTCTCAATTATGTTATAATGATGATTAATGATGAAGAGCTATAATGCCAAAATGCAGAAAATAATATACGGTAGAGTCTATATAAGGCATAAAAAATAAAATTAATTATTATCAATAATATCTAAATCAATTATAAAAAAAATTATAATTACGATGATAATGATAATGATTATAATACTAATACTATTGATATTAATAATAATAAAAACAACAACAAAATATACAAATCGTTGCCACAGGAACACATCTAAATATATTACAACATATACTTTCCGTAATAATCAGGTCTGTCAAACAAATGTTTGTCCATATATGGGTCAGAATTTTGAAAAGTGCACTTTTCGGCCCAAACAGGGTAAAATTCAATTTATTTTTTGTATTTAAAGACATCTATCTAATGTGAAAGCATGCAATCCTAGCTTTCAGGCGTACCCCATTATACTGGGAAACTCCATGTGGTTCCGTTTTTATTCACTGTTGAAGTAACCCATCTCCAAAAGGCGAACGTCCGTGAAGGATTATGTAGATATAGATTTAGTACCCATATATCTCATTTATTTTCTGTCATATACAGCTTATATTCGGACAATTTACTTCTAAGACTTGCTTCTCTCTGTATGCCAAACGTGGATTGTGTTTTATTTGCCAAAAATAGAAAATACAAACGTCCAAACTTTGACTGAATTGTTATATTTCTTTTTAAATAATGTATTATTCGGAACCTTTGCTTTTCTTTAGCCGCATTTTTTAGGAACGCACCTATATACGCTCGTATTCCCGTATCACATATTTTAATGTGCATGTTAATAGGATCAATTGCTGTCTAGATCATATATTACATAATTACATGACCAAAGAGAGTATAGTTTTCATCACGGACGTTCCCATATCGCTCACGGACGTTCGCCAGAAACAAGAATGTTGGCAGAATGATCTGATCTCATCAAAAAGAGTTTCTATTCTTCGTAAATGGCTTTAAAACAGGGTCATTATAGAAACAAACTTGAACATTGCAATAAACCTTTAAAAATGGTTTGGTTTTTACATGGACCTGGTCGTTATAACGAGTCCTATTATTGGTTTAAATTGATTTAATGCTTATAGAACAATATGATGATAATACTTTATCTATTCCTATTATATTTAAGCTAGAGACCATGTATACATCCTAGTCAGATATAAAAGTAGCATTTCCAAGTCGCCTGGTCCCTCTTTCTTACTATATTGTTTTTAATTACAATTTCACGGACGTTCGCATAAATTTCACGGACGTTCTCTGCCTGAACAGTCTTACAGAAATTGATGACAACATTTATTTGAATCTCCTCCAGACCAATATAAAACATATACATTTATCAGTTGATATGATTTTAGCTATCTGAATTAATTATAATGACATGTCTGCTACTTAACTATCACTCTTAGTGGACCTGTGGAAATCGTAACCCCTAATTTTACACCGGCTTTCCCCGGTTGGGCACTCTATAACAGAAATGCCACTATACTTCTGTAAATAAATGATTTTACAACATTTCTGCAAACATAAATAACATGTATAATCAAAATAAAGGCCATTTTCCAGTTACCAGAATACGGTTTCTCACATGAGTCTTAATGTCACGGACGTTCGTATTAATTTCACGGACGTTCTCGAATTGCCTATAGTGGTACCCAAGTGTCCCATCTCGAGTCAATTAATTACAGAAATAAATGT